>OZ007554.1:225463838-226063838 GCA_963931855.1 Philhelius festivus | reverse complement strand
TTGTTCAATTCATACAAACCACAAACAGTTGATTGAAATTCAACTTAACGAACGTCATCCAATCCGACCTGGATGGTCGTTCGCCTTATATTTCTGAGTCAATTGGATCTTGTAAGCGAATAATCCGAGATCTATTTGCAGAATTCCCCTCAGGTTAGAGCGTGAAATATTGAGCTGTTGAGATCGATGGCGGGTGGGTGTTCGTGAATGAATGGTGTCACACTCTCGGCTACAACAGCCACATTCTCATCTGTGAGCACCGTAAGACGACGGGGACCATAGTTGTTGTCCACAAGTCTCACAAACTTTTTGCTAAAACTTTCGTGAAGCAGGCGTGGTAGGTGCTTCATTTCGGCCAAAACTTCCTTTCAACAAACGCACTGTTAGTGCTACACACCACTCAATATTTCAATATTTCTCAACATTGTTCTAGAGTACAGCGACTCATCTCGTTCCGCGGATGCATGGTACTGGCTTTCTGTCAACATTTGGAGCAGGAAACAGCTGTCAATGTCAAAATCTAATTTAAAAACAAACCACTAGATGTCCCACCCTGTACATTGAAATACCCTTTTTTATTGTTATAAGCTCCACGGTTTTTTTTTTAACTTTGACAAAAGCCCTATTCTTCTAGCTCGAATAATATAAATCCATTCCAAAATTATGAGTAAAAGAAATCAAATAAAAAATCCTTTTTTTTAAGTACTATTGAATTTTTGCGCTTAATAGACCATTACAATACTTCTTCGAAACCAAGACACGTTATAGCTGTGAACGCCAGGAGGATGTACATATATTATGCATATAGCCATTCATTCATTAGCCCGGTGCAAAGTAGCAAATGAATTTAATCTTTATTTTAATGACGATTTTTTGTGGATTGTTTGTTTTAGGGTTTTGGGATATTGGTTTTCAAAATCCCGATCACACATAAAATTCTCCACTTATTTTGTTAAATAAATTACAAACCATACTTAAAGTGGTTAAGGCACATTTGATTAAACCTATACTGCAGGAATTTTAAAGTCCTAATTCTAACAGACTTATTTTGTACTCCATTCTCCATAGTTTTTTAAATTTGCCACAACTACAGTTGTGTTGTGCTTTGTTGAATCTTAAAGCAACTTGGTCTTAAGTAAAGCTTAGAATATATTAAAATAAATCACTAAGCCCATTAACTCGACTATACCCTTGAGTGAAGTCAAGCATAGGTATATTGCAGTGCTCTTATCCAAAGTACTTCTACGCACATTTTCACATCACTCAAAGTACTCTAGTACTCCCTTGAGCACGTGCTCTGACTATTTCACACGTTTTCAAATGGAAACTTCAACCACATACGCATATCACCTTAAGCAAACAAAAAAAAATAGCTAGTAGAATATAAAAAAAAAGCACACGCAATCCATTTCCATTTCTATTATAACGCGCTGATCCTTCTTTGGCAAGAAAGACAAATCTAAAACGAGAGAGAAAAAAAATATAACATTCTCTATATCCTTCCGCACTAACGAGATTTCCTCCGCATTGTTCCAATTCATTCAAAGCCGAAGGTATCCTTGAAGCTGTGCAGTCTTTCTATATCTACATTCGGTTAAGTCAGTTCGTTCTTAGTTTTTTTACGTATTTCTCTCTTTTAGAAATACAAATAGAAATGTAGGTTTAATGTACATATATGTGGTGCAAGGATATACCCGACCAAAGCCAGAAAAATCGCAAAAAAGGATATCCCAGCTTTGTGTTGGATGTGAGGAAGGGGGCTTTCGAGAGCTTCTATCCATCAAAATAAAGGTCGTCATCATCAAGGATGACATATTGCACCAGCACTAGATTTTTTTTTTTATTTTTCTTACTCAACTTTCATACAAAAAAATACTTACATATATGACATAATCCTTGGGATTGTGAGCATTTGTGCCACAAATGTACAGCCTGTTGCCGTTCGCCATTGATTGAATGACACGGATGTGGTTCTTGCAATCGAAGACCTGAAATGAGATAGAAAATGAGTTCTTGTGAGGCAGAAGAAAAAAAAAATAAAAAGAAAAGAAATAAGTCATCCACGGAATCGGAATAAGTATTCGCTAAAGGATAACGGTACGGTGCAGCAGGTTTAGGGACTCTAAGAAGATAAATACGCAGCGAATATGATTGATCAGGATGTGCATTATTGCAATACTTCGGCGAGAGAAATGACAAAAAATATATACACCTAGTGAAATTTCATTTCTTCATTTGATCAGGGACGGATTTGGCGAAAAGTGCGCAGGAGATTGAGACCTCAGACCACTAGAGGTCAGGAGGGAATATTAAATCGGTTGAAATTAAATCAACAAAACTCTCACAACAACTCTTCGATAAATGCGAGGAGTATGCTTCCGACACCATTTTGAAAAAAAAAATTTTTTCATAAAAACGCTGATTCTATAAAATAAATAAATAAACTAAACAAAGGCTTGTAGAGAGCATAAGCCTTTTGACTCCCAGCTCTCAATCATGGCGGGGACTTAAAATTTTAGGAAAGTCCGAACGCCTAGCACAAGTAGCACTTTTCACGACAAGGGGCTACTACCAAAGGTGGATTATCGCGAATTAAATTTCTCTGGGAATGTTTCTCGCTTCCACAAATAGGGGACGTGAATGATGATTAAAGGCCACCCATAGAACAAATTGCCCTCGGAAATAAATTTTCCGGGGGAATTTGGCATATTTTTGATAGAGGTAAATTTATTCTGTCGAATTATCGCTATAGTAAAATCATTTCGGGTGTAACAAAATATTTTGGGGGAAACAAAATTTGCCTTGAGATTCCCGATAAGAGGGCGCTAGCTCGTGGAGATTGAATCTAGCGATTTTCATTCTCAACTATTTTTGTAGTATGTTGTAATGCTTTTTCTTCGTGGATGAGGTAAACTCGTCGGTGTCCAGGGTTTTTCCCAAAGAAGCAACAAACTTGGGTTTGGGGGGTCTAAGCTCCGAATGAAATAACGTATTTTAATACTGCTAAACTCTCAATCAATTCATTTCGTGGTTTTGTACTTCTAACACGGTATTTCATATAATTTTATTTATAGTATTACTTCTTTTCTTAAAATAAATAACACATTATTTCATATGATACAATATTCCAAAAGCCTAAATAACTAACACAGTGTCCCCAACACGCAACCTGGGGAATAAAACGGTCGGAAACTCTTTGAAGAGAACCTTGAAGGAACACAAAGGAAAGAAACGGTCGGGACCCTTATCGAAAGCCCTATGGCCCTAGCACGTAATCTAGGGAAACAAACAGGTGGAACTCTCGGAGGAGAACCCTTGACCTGTCCAGTGAGCTACCTTGAAGAGAAACCCAAAGGAAATAAACGGTCGGGAATTCTTATAGAAAACCCTTGTCCCTAGCACGCAATCTAGGGAAATAAACAGGTCGAACTCTAAAAAGAGAACCTGTCAGCAATGCCTCTTTATCACCGAAACACATTATAAAAGGTTTTTGTTTTCAGTCCGATCTTAAACTACTCTCTGTACACTAGATTGGTATCCACACTGGACGAGAATAAAAGCCAATTTTTTAGTTTCCCAACCTCGAGTTATCAAATCTGCGGCTAAGAGTCAGTGTGAACTGAAAAAAATAAATGACAAAATTGTATGTGATTCCGAGTAGTGATCACATGACTCTGGGGCACACTGGATGTGCAATATGATAATATAATAAGGCGGTGTGTAGGTGTTGTAACGTTTCGCTCGGAAATACGATTAGGGGTCCTTGGTGTCGTAGCGTTTTGCTCAGTAATGTGATAAGGATATGTAGGTATTGTAATGCTTCGTTACAATGTAATTAGAGGGCAAAAATATTGATGGATAGGATCTACAATTTTCTACCGAACCGGAAAAAACTTTATCACAACAAAAAATAGATACTTTTAAAGGATTTCTATGTTTCTCCCAAGAGACAATATTCTAAGACATCACCCCTGAAAAAAAGAAATATTTAAGATAAATATGGATGCAGGCACTAACTTTGACGAATTTTTGTATTAATGGAGTTTTCTGACGTCAGTCGGTAATATTTGGATCTTTAAAGACAACAAACAAGATGATCTTGTATACGACTGCTGCAAAAAAGTTTTTCTGGGGTGTACTGAACCTTGCGAGGAAGTGATATATCCTCCAAGAGTATCTCCTGTCATGAAAACTGCTCCTCAATAGCCGTTTGGAATCGAGTGAAAATTGAAGATCTCTTCCAATCCTGCTCACAAACACAGGAATGGTTGAGTGTTGTAAGTCACTGAATTTAGGCTCTCTAAGAGCTGTTGGAAATAGAGAAGATTTTTCAATTCCTCTACAAATGCAGTACTTCCTTAAAAAGCATTTCTGCAGTGGCTGGAAGTCAAAGGCAGACCTTCTGGATAACTGCTCAACACACAAACTACAATGCCAAGGACTGCAATAAAGGTGTTATTTGCTGCCAGAATCTTGACAAATATGACGCTATTAGTAAAATTTTATAATTCGGGTAAGTACAATTTTACCCTCCTGAGTCTTCTAAATATATTTCAAAGAAGAGCTTTAAATATGAAAGGCGATTGAAGTATAACAGAATCATTTGCATATCTCAAACACCTTCATATTGTTTCATGTTGTTTTCATGTCTTCTGTTTGACCGCTTTTAATAAATAGTATTCTAGGGAAATAGCCAGTTGTCCTCCCCCATGTAGGAATACTCCTCAGATTACCATTTTTAAGTCAGACTTAAGGCATATTGTCAAGTACTGAGATACTTTTTCTGCCGCACAACAAGAATGTAAAATGCTCTTCTTAGCTCTGTGTTCCTTTCACATTGTTATGTTCATCATCATCATCATCATCATCATCGGCTCGACAACCGGGTTCCGGTCCTGGCCTCTTTCAACAAGTCTCTCCACCTATCCCGGTCTCTAGCCGACGCCATCCAGTTGCGCACCCCAAGGCTTCGGGCGTCCTGGTCTACGCCATCTCTCCAGCGCAAGCATGGTCTACCACGCTGTCGTCTACCATAGAATGTACCACAAAGAACTTTCCGAGCAGGTTCCTCTTCGCTCATGCGAGCTAGGTGCCCTGCCCACCGGAGTCTACCGAGCTTAATTTTTGTCACGATATCTGCTTCTAGGTAGATTGCGTACAATTCATGATTGTACCGTCTCCGGAATCGTCCTTCCTCACATACGGGGCCAACAATTCTCCTTAAGACTTTTCTCTCGAACGCAGCTAAGAGGTCGGAGTGCCTTTTGCTAAGCACCCAAGTCTCGGATCCATATGTGAGTACTGGCAGGACCATGGTCCTGTACAGCAGCAGTTTTGAAGTTATGGTGAGATTTCTGGATTTGAAGAGCTTTGACAGACTATAGTAGGATCTGTTGGATTTGAGAAGCCGCCCGCGTATTTCTTCTTCTATATTGTTATCGGCTGCTACTATTGACCCAAGGTATTTAAAGGATTGCACCACTTCAAATTCGTGCTCCGCAACCTTGATTGTTTGACCAACTGTTCCTCTCGCATTCGACGCCACCATGTACTTTGTTTTACCTTCACTAATGTGCAGCCCCAGATTTTGTGCCGCCTGCTCGATCTGGATGAAGGAATCGTGTACAGCTTGTTCGGTTCTTCCGATGATGTCGATGTCGTCTGCGTAAGCCAGTAACTGGCTGGACCTGTTGACGATGGTCCCTCTTGTTGCCGTGCCAGAGTCACGGATTGCTTTCTCCAACGCCAGGTTGAAGAGGAGGCAGGCCAAACCGTCCCCTTGTCGGAGTCCATTAAAGATGTTGATTGGTCTGGATAGCAATCCGGCTATTTTTACTTGGCTTGTTACGTTGGTCATGGTCAACCTACATAGTCGTGTCAATTTATTTGGGATGCCGAATTCTCTCATGGCTTTGTAAAGTTCTACCCTGGCTATGCTATCATAGGCGGCCTTAAAGTCTATAAACAGATGGTATGTTGGGATGTTAAATTCTAGACATTTTTCCATCGCCTGCCTAAGGGTAAAGATCTGATCAGTTGTTGATTTGCCTGGAATGAAACCACACTGATATTGTCCGATAACGGTTTTAGCGTATGGGGTTATCCGGTCTTGTAGGATAGAGGAGAGTATCTTATAGGCGGTACTCAACAACGTGATACCTCTATAATTGCTGCACGTTGTGACATCTCCCTTCTTATGTATGGGGCATATTAAACCTTTTCGCCAGTCTTCTGGCATTTCTTCCTGCTCCCATACGTGTACTATAATATCATGCATTGCTTGACGTAAGGCTGGCCCGCCGTGATGGAATAATTCGGCTGGTATGCCATCGGCTCCCGGGGCTTTGTTCTGTTTAAGCCGGCCTATAGCCTTCTCAACCTCTTCTATGCTTGGTGGCGGCAACATAGGGTTTTCTTCTTGAAGTAGTGGAGCCTCCACTTCTGCAGTGAGCTGACCATTTAGCAATTCATTAAAGTACACTTCCCATCGCTCCAGTATGCTTTCAGGATCGGTGATCAGATTTCCCTCCCCGTCCTTGCAGTATGTGCAGCGTGGTGTGTACTGCGTCATGTTTCGGACGGATTGGTAGAACTTCCGCGCCTGGTGCGGACCTCGCTCTCGGCTATTTTCTATTTCACAGATTAGGTTCTTCTCCCAGGCTGATTTTTTTTTGTCTGTGTAGCCGTTTTTCTATTCTTCTGAGCTCTTTATATTCCTCTTCGCGTGCCCGCGTTCTATGAGATTGTTGCATTGCTCGGTACGCAACATTCTTACGTTCAGTCGCTAGCTTGCATTCATCATCAAACCAGTCGTTCCGATTTTTACGACTGCTGCCTAAGATGGAGTTGGCAGTACCAATGACAATATTCTTAAGGCGTGTCCACTTCTCATTTACGCCCAGCATACTGGCTCCAGGACTTACTCTCCCTAAATCAAGTGATTCTAGGGCGAGTCCTAACGCATTACCAAAGGTGTTACTGGTGTTTTCATTGCGCAGGGCAGCCGTGTTGATTCGAACCTGATCGGCGGATGCAATGCGTCTTCGCAAGGCAATCCGCCCTCGGAAAACCATACCAACAAGATAGTGATCCGAGTCGATATTGGCACCTCGATACGTTCGTACCGTCATCAAGTTCGAGTAGTGGCGACGGTCTATCAACACGTGGTCTATTTGGTTACGAGTGACTCCATCAGGTGATACCCAGGTGGCTTTGTAGATATCTTTACGCGGGAACCTGGTACTCGCAACGACCATGTTTTTCGATGCTGCCAATTCTAAGACTCGAAGTCCATTGTCATTAGTGTTCTCATGCAAACTATGGGTGCCTGCGTAATGCCTGAATACCGGCTCCCGACCTATTTTTGCGTTCAAATCCCCAAGGATGATTTTAACATCATACCTTGGGCAGGCATTGAGGGCCCTCTCGACTTGTTCGTAGTAAGTCTCTTTTTCTTCGTCTGAGGACTCCTCCGTAGGTCCGTGAACGTTAATGAGGCTGATGTTCGTAAATTTGCCTCGCACGCGAAGGGTACATAGCCTTTCGCTTATAGCGTTAAAGCCGATGATAGTAGACTTCATTTTTTCGCTGACTAGGAAGCCTACCCCGAGCACATGGTGTTTTGTATGACAGCTGTAATATACGTCATATTCTTTCTTCTGTAAAACACCATTCCCTGTCCATCTGATTTCTTGGAGAGCTGTTATGTCAGCTTTATATTTTGACAGGGCATCGGCTAGCTGCTGAGCAGCTCGAGCTCTATAGAGCGATCGTACGTTCCATAAGAAAATTCGTAAATCGTTTTTCCTTTTTCTTTGCGTTGGTTTTCGTCGTGTGATCAGTCCGTTTCCGAGGCTTGTTGTCGTTCTCGAAATTCTCTTAGTTTTACGGGACAGGGAATTAACCTGTCGCCAACCTGTGGAACCAGCCTGATCATATTAGCCAAACCTTTTTAAAAGGCTTGTTTCTAGCGGCCGCCGCGAAGAGGCTATGATCACACTTCCACCAGTCCCGAATAGTTACGGCACGTGCATGTTTTCGTATGCTACATGTTGTTCCCCCTATTCGTCTGATGGCTGACCGCCGTTATGTTATGTTCAGAAACTCAAAATCGATGTGCAGCGATATTTGACTTTAGACGTGTTAAAGTACTGAGAGTGTTTTGCCTTGTCATTGTAATATTCAGAAATTCAAATCCAATGTTGATCGGTAACCGACTTCAGAGGTAATCTCAAGTACAGAGAGTATTTTAATCAGCCGCACTATACGAATGTTCTTCTTAGATCTATTTTGCTTTCCCATTGTTATACTCGTATGTATTTGGAAATTTAAAATTTATATGAATCGGTACCTGACGCAAGACATACTGTCAAGTTCAGAGATTATTTTTTCAGCTACACTACACGAATGTAAAATTCTGTTCCTAGCTCTGTTTTAACTTGTCATTATAATATTCGGAAATTCAAAACCTATATACATCAGTACCACCTTTTAAAACCTCTCCTCATTTTAGGGGCAGGTAGAATAGAAAGCTAACACAATTCGCCATTAATGACAGCAATGACTTCGTAATATTTAAGGGGAGGTCATATAATCTGGAATAAATATTAGCTCAAGGAATAAAAACTTATTGGAAATCTGACAAGGAATTAGTCTATGAAACAGCTGCTGTTTCGTTTTGGCGACACAAATGGGTTTAAAACTCTTAACGCGGAAGGCCACATGCACACCCTACAAAAACCCTTAGGGAGCGTATCGGAATCCCGCTTTTTGAAATCCCGTTTTTCAAAAATCCAGAAAAAAGTTTTAAAATCCCATCTGCTAAAATGCTGCTTTCTTAAAATCCCGTCTTCTAAAATCCCGCTTGTTCAAAATCCCGATCTGTTATAATCCCGCTTTTTAAAATCCCGCCAAATCCTGCTAATCCCGTTTTTTAGAAAACGTAGCTAAAGCTTATTGATTTTATGTAAACTTTGCATACACCTCGCACCTACCCCAAATCCTATAATGTGCCCAAGCAGGAGGGTTTCAGAGGAGGCAGAATGGCCCCCTTTACATACCTCACTGCTAACAAGTCGTAATAAGAAAGGGGATTATAAAAAACGGGATTATAAGAGAAGGGATTTTGAAAAGCGGGATTTTAAAAAGCGCGATTATGAAAAACGGGATTTTAAGAAACAGGATTATAAAAAGTGGGATATCGTACCAAACCCAAACCTTTATAATCCCAATCTTAATTCTGATGCGAGTGTGGGACGATAAGAAGAAAAAGGCTGGGGTCTTCCAAGACAAAAATTCCTACACAAATATTTGGTGCTGTGTGCGAAGAGGGTCAATGGAGTTGACGAAAGTACGGCAACCTCAACAAGATGTACCTAGATGTGGATGTATTCCACAAGCCAAAATATATTTCGAATGGAGGAGTGAACAAAAATGTTCGAGGCAGGAGTGTCTTGGAATCCTAGACCTCAGGTTCGAACAACGTGGGAAAAACTACATCTAAGTTCAGAAACCAAACCATCGCTGATGTCAGAAAGGTCAATTCAGAAGACTCGAGGCAGTTTAACTTTATGAGGTTTTAATGGACACCACTGTGTTGGTATTAATTTATTAGAAGAAAACAAACAAATGAAAACAAAAAAATTAGAAAAAAGTGCTTAGTCCTTGGACCAATTTTTGCATCACACTTAGCTCAAAATTATTAGAGTTGTGGTATAGACCTTTAAGACCAAGGTTTAAAAGGCCAGAAGCGTCTTAGCTGTATTTAGAATTTTTTTTTTGTATTTCTAAGCTCGCTAAAGGTAGACATCAATTCAATCAAAATCCAGCACTGTTTCTTTTTCTTCTTTCATTCCATCCATCTAATTCCTTTTGCATCTCTCCTTTATTTTCAATGCGAAATCCTTTTTTTTACAAAATTCAGTAAGTTCGCTTTATTTTCAAGTTCCACCTATAAATTTATCCCTCTCTCTGGCTAAGAATCAATTTTTAAAACGAAGAAGAGATGATGAAAAATTGGTTGGTACATCTTCTTCCTTTGGCTTATATTGCTTTCGGCATTAAAGGACATGCCACAACCGCCAAATCATAGCTAGAGAAAAATTGTGGTGTGGGAACGAGGATGTGTGTCATGTTTCGATGATGATGATGATGGAAGGAAGACATACACGAGCAGGCATCCATATGATACAGAGAGGAAGAGCCTCCCAGCCTTTAGCTTTTCGCTATACTTCTACTCTGTGGCTCTGTGCTATCCTCAATGTCCTGATATAGACAAATGGTTTTATTTGTGAGAAGAAAATTGAAATCGCTTCGAAAAAAGAATGGCAGTCAGAATAAGTGATACATTTTGCTCAATTCTTTTTTTTTTCATGTCGGTTGAGTTAGACGACGAACAAACCACGTATGCGGAGAAAAATATTGGAAATTGACAACAAAATTGAAAACATTGCGTTGCAACAATAAACCAAAGCAGAAGCACTTCTTGTGATTGACTGCGGTTTAGATAGAAAAGGCTCTTCTTCCTTCATCTCTATATACACATCTGCTTCCATAATACATATAATGTTAGGGATTGTAGGTTTTTTTTTTTTTTTTTTTCATTTTCGAAAGGATGTGAGAGGATTTGTGGCTTCAGATGAGGAAGATGGATTTTTTTGTTTCTCAAAGGTGAATTTAGGGTTACCGCAGAGGTTTATATTTTCGTTATTCATGCTTACCTGACTCTTGCCCTTTGACACACAGGAACGTACATCATCCATTGTTGGTTCGAGCTTGACAACGTCTCTCTAAAAATAGAAAACAGAGAAATAAATAAATTGTTAGAAAATAATTGAGAAATAATTAAAAATTTAAATTGAATCTTCTTTAAAGTTGAGTGATTTTACCTTTCAGCTCAATAATGAGGTTCTATTGAGGGAATCCACTAATCAAATGTGGATGGTTGAATTGAGTGTTTCAAAGAGAACTGTCAATTTCACGTATGCTGTAGTATCGCATAAGGTTTTAGTATTCAAACAAAAAAAGTAAATTGTAATTGGTATACTTGAAAACCACAGAGAACTCGTAGAAAAGGAAGATGAAGTACCTATACTGAAGAACTCCTCAACAAAAAAGAACGGTATGAAGTTCTGATTCCGACATTTGGAAGACGTAGTTTTTATTTAACATCAAGGCATTTTATATTCTTTCAACGAAATATTAGAAAAAATCATGTTTCGAAAAATACTTTACCTCGAAAACCAAGACGCATTTTAATAGAAAACAAATACGAGTAATCTCGAAACCTGTTTAAAAACCTATGAAATATCACCTAGCAAATTATTAACAAGTGAAAAACGACTTTTAACTCATACAGGACCTGAATTTCATACTGTACCTATTCGATTTTTGACCGAGAGGGACAAATGTGGACCTCTTCATATGGTAAGGCTTAATATGGCGATGGGACTTGAATGAATTAATTGGGTATTTGGGGGTTATTGCACTACGATCTGGAGATCTATTGTGCCCCATTTAAAAATGAATGAGCTTGCTCATCCTACAGTTCCTTGTAGTTCTTGGCGAAACCTTGAGCTATGGTCGGCAGGACGAAGTGGAGTAGGATGTAGCTACTAATTAACTGGAACGCAAGGACTGATTTACCTAAGAAACTTTAATAATTAGACGACATTGGAAGAATGCTTTGGATAGAATCAACTTATACTACGGCGTAATTGGAGCTCAAGCTTATACGAGTAAGAAGCGATTTATCCGGCTTCTCATCTTGAGAGTTATAAAGGATTTTCCATTAAACATTTTCTAACTTTAAATTTGAATGAAATAAACTTCGAGTGAGATATCATTAAAAGTTTGTATTTTCATAGAAAGACCATATACATATGTAAGGAATGTAACTTTATTCAAATGTTTCCCGCTAAGTGGCGCGCATGTGAAACCTCCAATTTTCCATAACTAGCGATGGATTATAAATGAGGTTGAATTTGACAATTGGCATTGATTATGTTGGCTTTCGGGGCAGTGATGTTTTAGCACATAGACATGTGATTTAAGAAAACCCGACAAGAAGGGGTCTACCGGGATCAAATTGCACCATCTCAGTGGACAATTTACATCACCTCCGAGTTAGATAACCATGTTCGGAAATTGCTCGTGCAAAATGTCTGTTGTCGCAGGCGCCGTATGGCACGTTACGTGTTCCTGTTGAAGTCACATATCGACCGATAGCGCTAGCTGGTGATAACCTAGCCAACGTCGTTCTCAAAGAAGTATGGACCGATGATGCCGCCAGCCCAAAATCCACTCCAAACAGTGACTTTCTCTGGATGCATTGTAAATTAGTGGATATCATCTGATTTGTGTCGTACCAAAATAGACAATTTTGCTTGTTGAAGAACTCTTTCATTCCGAAATGGGTTTCGTCGCTGAAAATTTATGGGACGAAGCTTGCAAAATATTGCTTATAAGACAACTTAATCATTGGTGAGTGTTGTTAAAAGCAACTACTCCCAAGTTGATTTGGCGATACAAATTTAATAAATCACAGCCAATTTGACAAATGTAGCTTCAACAATAAGACCGCGATCACTTCTTTATAATCTTCTCCTTATTAAGGGTCTATCTTTCAGGTTTGGGCTTGTGCTTCGGGTAAACTTCCTTTCCACACAAAATAAACTCGGTTCCGGAAAAAAAAAAACACAAAAAGCCTTGGATATAAATGATTTTACACATTATGTTGATTGGTGTAAATTAACATCGGTGATCAACAATGTTGACTAAGTGTGGGCATGCTGATTAACAGCGCCAATCAACTTTTGTTGACTCGAACCAAACTTTATTCAAATACTTATTTATAGACATCAACAAAGTTGTGTGGACTGGACAATAATTTCCGAGTCTGGACGTCCTTATGAACACAATTTTTAGCTGTCAGATTTGTTTTGCATTCACGTCTGCTGCCAGTGAACTGTTTTTTGTATTGGTTTACTTTTCTTATGTGAATTCTTTATAATGAATTGATCAGACCAAAAGACCCTGATCTTCATTAACATGTACTGGGATCGTCCCTTCCTGTGGAATCAGATGGAGGAAGTTTACGCAAAAACAAAAGGCAAGATTGGCTAGTGAATTCATCTGCGGCCTTGATGAAAATAGCGCACACAATTTGTTCTGAAGTTACTTTTAACATAAATGACACTCTAGCCTTCAACATTAACGATTACGAAGACTATATGGACAGGTTTAAATATGGAATATGGTGATCGGTAGTGTACGTAAACTAAATCTTTACGACCGACACCAGCTAACGAAGCAAGGAGATCGAATTTCCTATTTTCAAATGGAATGTCTTATATACATATAGTCTGAAGCCACTGAATAATGCATATTACCCAGAGCAGTGGTACATCCTTTCTCGAAAAAAGGAAAACCAAAATTCCAATCAGCCAAATCATCGGTGGAAAAGTCTTTTCCCAAATATCATTGACAACGTTATCAATCATAGGGCTCCACACAAAGTGGTTTGAGGACAATATTATCATAACTGGTACCCGATTAGGGTTCAAGGCAGGGCATGACACAATTCATGACGCTTCTTAACTCGTTTCCGATATTCAATGGAACAACTCTAAGAAACAAAATCAGTGCATGGGTGCTTGTCTGGTTGATTTGAAAGACTTTTGAAAGCTTTAGCTTTTAGTAAACTTAATAGTAGAAATTATGTTGTCAAGAATGGAATTGTAACTTCTACCGCTACATTTGCTATTAAATATGGTGTTCAACAAGGAGCGATAAACTAGCCGATTCTATTCAGCATTTACAGTGATCTAATAGGTAGTCCGGCACAGGAAATTACGTATGCCAAAGACCTAGGCGAAAACATATAATCACGGCTCTGAAGGTCGAAGTCATCAGAACCTTTTTGCAGCATGACTAGGACGAGATTCAGCGATATTGTGAGGACTAAAGTTGAAAACTAGCGTTCAGAAATCTGAAATCGATACATCTTCGCACAAGGAGGAGCTGAGTTTCTACAGTTCAGTAGGACTGTGATAGAGTAAGGAAGGAGAATCGACTGACAAAGTCTGAGTGCTCAGGTCAGGGTAAGGCGAGGTGGCACATAAAAATAATACTGATGGAGTGTCTTTAAGTGAACTAAAGTAGTTTTAAGTAGTACTTACGTTTAGGGTTGATTTTAAGTAGTTTTTAAATTTTATATAAAATTAAAAAAGAATCTGTTACTGTTTTGTTAAAAAAAAACTTTTTCTTGGTTCTAAAACAAAAACCAAACTTTAAATAAAAACAATTCTAAGGCGGAAAGGCATACGAATAGGTTAAAAAGTGGATCCTCGCACAGATCTCATCAGTTGATTGTCCTTCGCTGCTCATTCCTAACATCAGAGCGACAATTTTTTGTAAATTCTGTCCGTCTTTGGAACTTATTACCACGTAATATAAGAGAAAACCAAAATGCAACAAATATCAAAAAAGGGCTAAAATTTCATTTTTCAATTTGAATTTAAGTCCTTTTTATTTTTAAATGCTTTCAATTTTATTAATTAAAGTAACCTTTTTTGCTCATTTTTGTAAAATTAGCTTACTACTATCTTATAAGATTCTATATATATCTTATACAGTTTGTTAAACAATCACGAAAAATAAAATAAAATAAAAATAAAATAAAATAAAATAAATGAAGTTTAGATTAAAGCGCTCATATGGGCACATTAAGGCAGTTGTAAGATATTAAAAAGAAGTTTTTGTTTGTGAATTTTTGTCTAGCGTGTGACATGTGACTTAACCTCGAATTTCCTGGAGAACACGTATGATATCTGTCCGAAGTTTACGTCAAGTTTATGCTTGGCTGATTAACTTTGCTGCGGAGTGAAATGTGATCATATCATTCAGCTGTAAGCTTCACCCTAATGTATTGATCCTGATCAATCAAAATGACCAAATTACATGGTTCCAGTATCTTGAATTTTTTACTTGCGACCTATATGTCCAATAAAGCAAGTTATTCATTCGTAAAAAAAGATGAAACTAGAGATGTTGCTCAAAGTTGACATTATGATGATAAGGAACATGTAAAAAGTGGGCCTCGCGATTCTGTCTGTGTGTTCGACTACAGCCTAAACGGCTTGGCCGATTTTCTTCAAACTTTCTTCTTTCTTTAAACTATGATTTTAAAATTTTTCCGTCCACACTTTTTTTCCTTTTTTTTTTTTAAAGACCAAAAATAACGGTATCTACTATACGATTTTTTTCGAAATTTTGTAAATATTTAGTTAATTTCTCAAAAAAATTTCCACATATTAAAAAAAAATTAAGAATTTTTTTTAGTTAAAAGATATGTAATGGCTGAAAAAAATTATGAAAAATGGCTATTAATGGTAGCCCTCTTGGAACCATTTTTTGTTTTAGATTTTTTTTTCAAAACGATATAACCGATTTAAATAATTTTATTCTTTTCATGCTAAGGCGCACAAGTTTTCAAAAAAAAAAATTGTTTGGATTCTTAAAAAATTTTTTTTTGGAAATTCAATAGGTATGTAAGTTAATACACAAGGGCCACAACAGGGCACAGAATTTTGATAACATTTTCTTTCTTTCTTTCGATTAAATTTTACGATCTTTAATGCAATAAAAAAAATTTACTGACTGTTACAACAACAGAAACATTTTTTCGAATTTCTCATTATCAACATAACTGATTTAAATGAAATTTTGTAAAGAGAAACTTCTAAAAAGTTTGAAGAACATTGCGTTTCAAAACTTTTTTTTTTAAACTATATCGCAAAAATAAGTCAACATTTTTTTTTGGAATTTTAAGTTTTATTTATATAAAAGCTTAAAGTTGGCTTATCAAAATTTTGTCTTAAAAGTTTTTTTTTGACTTCCTAATTCTCGCGTAAAACAATTTGAATTTGTTTTTTTTTTGAAAATTCCAATATTTTAAAAACCGGTTAAGTATTTTTTTGATTTTTAAGACCTGAGGTTAGAAGTTTTTGTCTTAAAAATATTATATAAGTGAAACTAATTTTAAAAACCACTTCAAAAATTTGTAATTTTTTTCATATACTACTTATTCAAATTTGATCAGGACACCAGGGGGCGTGATTTTTTAGCTCAATACATAGTTTGAAGGAATAGTCATAGAATTTGTTTTAGCAATTTAAATATTAACATTCAGGCTTTCGAAAATGTTTCTCTAATAATATTCAATATCAAAATTTGAAGTCTCTTGATTATTATAAGAAGTATGTGCGAAATAGTCATGCATTCAAATTATTTTGCTGTTAAGTTCATGTATTTGTTTCGTGTAAATATTAAGGTTAAAGTCCATGACACGTCGATCAGGATATTTGTGTATCGGTGCGTCTTGATGTTCATCGAGCATAAACATATCATCGGATTTGCTTCATATTTGGGACAAAGCATTTTTATATGATTCCCTAGTAAAAATCTCAAATTTATATTATTTATGTAACGGTTTTTATTTTTTTCAATTTTCTCGGAAACGACTCTTACGATTTCGATTACACTTCTTGCGTGTAACACTGAACATTACTGAAATAACACTGGGTTAAACGTTTTGACCAAAAGCCTGCAGAACTGAAATAGTTTTTTCTTAGGCTTTTCGAAAAATTAATATCGATAGATTTGGATTGTTGATAAAATCACTACATTATTGATTCTCTAAATTATTATCACACATTTTCAATGTTAACCTATGTTACAGGTTTTTACCACAAGAGCAATTTCGTGCGATTTAGTTATACGAGTGCTTTAAAATCCGACCTGACCTTGCTTACAGAAAATAAATAAGTTGAGATACAAAAAAGTTTTCAATAAAACTCATTATTTTCCTGCATTGTGCTAAGTTAACGTCTTCTTGTCAATACTGTCTGCTTTGAGTGTGTTCATGTTCCATACACTAGTTTAGTTTTTTTTTTCTTATTGCATTTTCAAAGGAACCTACATCCTTTTCATAACTTTTTTTTCAAATTAAATAACATTCACCTGCGCTACACTGATAGATTAAAATAAAAAGAAAAATTCATTTAATCCTTTTATATGTATGTACCGCCAGACCTCTTTGCTTTTTATGTACATTTCTCTGTCAAGAAAGTAATTAAATAGAAGAAGAGAAAAAAAAAACTGAGTAAAGTACAAAATCCATTCAAACAACTTTTCTTTCATACAAAATTATCATAAAATACAAAACACAGAGAAAAACCAAAACAACTTTTGAGTAACAAACTGTGCTCATACCAACATACATACCCCTTTTATGCACATAAAAAAAACACACACACACACAGAAGACAAAAAGGATTTGAATGCTTTCATTTACTTGCATAAAATCCACCTCTCAACATGTCCTTTCCAATTCAAAGGACCGCTCGATGAAAATTCAATTTTGTTTTTGCCCCAACCAACCGCTGCTGCAACGAACGTCGCCACCGTGCCGTGCCCGTCCTCAAACCGATGTCATTACAAAATTTATTTTCAAAAAAAATATGAAGCTGAACGAAATGTTAATGGCAAAAGGATGAAGTGGAAACAAAATTATAAAAAGAAAATATCTTTAAGGAAAAAAAGGACGATACACAAATATATATAGAGAGAAGTTCAAGTCCTTGGCGAGCTCTTCTGTGAGCCACCTCCTACATATACTCGTATTTCCATGCAGCGATCCCGATCAAAGGTGCGACAAATAAATACAACTTTGAATAAAATTACATTAAATATCCTGGCCAAACAAATTGAATTTGTTATGAGAACGCAGGACGAAGAAAACACACCAGCAACTGTGATGACATGTGCTGTGTACCTGTACCTAAGTCCGCAGCATGCAGAGCGGGAAGATCCTTTCTGCTTTTAGTTCCTTTTTTTTCCGCAACACCAATCTCATTAAATTTTCCACACGTAAATAGGTGTCGGTTGGGAATGGTGGTGAGGAAGGAAAATACGACGATGTTGGATGAGGCAAAAGACAAAAAAAAAAGAGCATAGCAAATTAAGTGCTCTTAATAGAAAGTGGGAAAAGTGGTCCCGCAAGATTCGAGAAAAAAATAAACCAGTAAGTCGAATGAGGGCTCGAGGTGTAGGTTGGTATTGGCATACAATTTAACATGGCTTTTATAATTTTACCTTTTTTTGGGCTCCAACCAAGGTGTTGAGTGGTGAAATTTGCTTAAGGTATTCAGGACCGGAATGACCAGCAGGAATTCGGTCAGACATATACATATTTAAATAATTCGTTCCAGAGGCTTAAAAAGATTGTTGCAGTAAATTTTTCCACAATAAGGTAGGTAAAACCTATTCGCTTCTACCTTCTCTATTTTTAGCCTTCTTTTCCGATGTAGCTCTAAAATGCTTGAAAAATTCAGTAGAAACCTGATGTGCATCAACCGCAGAGCCCTACTCTTGTAAAGAGATGATTTATCAAATGGGTGTAAAGAAAGGATTACGCCCTTAAAAGGCGTATACCTCTTCTCAATCGGGTGATTATGTCACGACAGACATTTCTTCAATGACTTAGAAGTACCCTCCGACATTTTTGTCTATAGCTTGCTGTAACTCATCAACACCCTTAACGGGCTTGAATGACATAAAACTTATCATAGGTTTCAATACATGGGAGTCACAATCCCTAGGGTGTCACATCGAATCAACATTGATCTAAGATCAACGGTCAAACCATTAACCTAACTAAAGGAATGTCTGGACGAAACTTTTTCTTAGTTTCTGATCTTTTAGATTATTTCGAAAGGGGTCTGAACTCAGCCATTTGAATATAGCAAGTTTTGGAAAGGCATCCAACAACTTGCTGAATCATTTGACGTACATACGAGTATGGACATATGTGTGAGGGTAAAATTTCAATGGGATTCGGAAGTGAGGTTTTCCTGGAGAGCACATAACTTTCCAGGAAGCCATGATCCCTTGATCGCTGATCTCGAAAACAACTGGCTGGTTGAATGAATGGGTGAGTGAATTGAATGGCCGATCCAGAGATTGGAGAGTGGACTCTTTGTGAGAACTATTCAAGTGATCTCCTGATTTGTTTGAAAAGTCGAGACAAATTTTGAAAGAAGTTAAAAAAATCAAAAAAAAAGTAATTATCTTAGGATTGAGGAAACTTTCGGATATATAGAAAAATAAAATGCACGACTGGGTGGCACGAACTTGCTCCTATGTAATAGACTAGGAATCTTAAAAACGAATGTTATAAGAGAAAACTGTTCATAAGGATAATATTTATTTTTTAAACTCTTTTAGTAGTAAAAGATAAAAACAGAATCCTATGCAAATATTAATTTGTGCAAGAACAAAAATTATAAGTCGTTGTACTGGTTTCTTAAAAAAATAAACTTTTATATACAAAATTTTTAAAACAATTTTAAGAAAAAAATTTGGTACGCCAACTTAAAGTTTTTATTACTGTACGAATAGAAATTTAATTAGCAAACAAAATATTGTGCCGTTTTTGAGATACCGAATTTACCAAAAATAAAATGATTTTTTTGTTTTTTTTTTTTTAATTCGAAAAATTTTTTTTTTAAAGTTTTGAAATGTAATATTTTTCAAACTTTTTAGAAGGATCTCTATAAAATATTTCATTAAAATCCGTTATGTCGATAGTGAGAAATTCAAAATTTGAAAAAATGGTTCTATGGTAGGTACAAGCTGTAATAACTTAATTTCAAATTTGTTTTATTAAATTAAAGATCATACAAATTAATTGAAAGAAAATAAATTTTATCAAAATTGCAGGCGCCGTTCTCGAGAAAAATACCATTTTTGAAAACCATTTTTTAACACTTGTGGTTTTTTTCTCATACCTTGTAGATTACATAGATTACATTGAGAAACTTTTATTTATCAAGTTTAAAAAAAAACATCTAGCATGTGGTTTTTAAAATATTGAGTTTTGAAAAAATAAATTGATTTTTTTTTTTAATCCAAAATTTTTTTTTTTAAATTTGAATACACAATTCTATTCATATTTTTGGGGAGCTTTAGCAAAAAAAAAATGATCGAAATGAGTGGTACAGTTTTTGAAAATCAAAAACATAAAGATGGTTCCATGGGGATTACCCTCAATACCCTTTTTTCGGAAATTTTACTAAATGAAATTTTTTTTGTATTTTTAATTTTTAAATATGTCGAACAATTTTTGAGAAAAAAAAAATATTTATAAGATTTCCAGAAAAAAGTCGTATGGCAGGTACTGTTACTTTTGGTTTTAATAAAAAAACACGTGAGGGGGAGAAGAATTAAAAATGATATCTACTAAGTTTAAAGAAAATCGGCCGAGCCGTTTAGGCTGTAGTCGAACAGACAGACAGACAGAATTGCGAGACCCACTTTTTTAGTCTTCGCTATCATCGTAATGTCAACTTTGATCAAAATCTCGAGTTCGATTTTTTTAAGAATGCATAACTTGCCTTATAGTATCTATAAGTCGCAAGTCATTTATTCACTGAAGCCACGCTATTGCTGAGCTACTGTTGTAAAAGCTATTTGGCCATCCTTTGACAGCTCGTTGTTTCTGATTCTCAGTTTATTTTGGATTTTTCACAACACTATTACGTATCCAATTTCTACAAAACCATGTTAAAGTTACCAAATTGTAATGAGGCTAGATATTAATTTCAGGTCTTTTGCGATAACTGAAGTATTAAGACAAAACGGTACCAGCAATAGGGGGTATTTCAGGGTATTTAAGAAGTTAAGAAGTTCGTCTTCATCCGAGTTAACATTAACTCCATCAATGACACACTGTTTGGTTAAACAATTGGGTTCAAAGTCTATACTCGAGTGATGAAGTGCACCATTAGCAAGGCCTTTAGCTAATAAATAGAGCTGGGGTCCTAGCACATAACTTAACACAATCGATTTAAGTCGCTGCAATAGGGAATAGGTACGAGTAGTTCCCTTTCAGAATAAAACGATTGATTCCGATTCGATTGGACCAAATAAGGAACTGCCTAAACTCGATTTTATCGAATACTCTTAACTTTATGAAGTAATGTGCTGATACCCCTGGTTGGGTAAGGCAGAGTAGACAGACAGCTAGACTATTATTTGTCTAAAAAACAAATGAATAGCTAAGCATTTGAAGCATGGAAGCAGATTCTACCTGTGGTTGCCAGATCTATAGAATTTGGAGAAATCTTGACTTGTACAGAGAAGATGAGAAGCTTCGATGGGGTGTATGGTGCAAAAATCCGTACTGTGACGATTAAGCCATACCACGCAATATCGCAGTTATTTTTTTTTACTGTATTCATGTAGTTAATTTTTGTTTTTATAGTTCCCAGTTTCCTGTTGAGTGGAAATTAGCACAAAAAAAATTGTTCCAATTTCAAAAAGCAGACCCAAATGTCGCTTTTGATTAAAAACCAATTAGTGTGTTATCATTTTCCTCAAATACTTTTGAATGGCTTTTGTACAACCAAATGATAAACTTCTTAAACACCAAAAACTCCCTTAATGGCAGTCAGGGTTTAGTATCAAACACAGTTAAGAGGCAGCAATTATTAAAGTTACCTCCGATCTGCGTTTTGCTTTTGAGGCTGACAACATCGGTCTTGTGGTGCTGCTGGACTTCTCTCATAGGCTTTTTATTGTACTCAAATTATTTTTAAGTTTTCTATCTTATCTTTTCGTTTTCTTTGTAATAACATATCATCATCATCAGCATCGGCTCGACAACCGGGTTCCGGTCCTGGCCTCTTTCAACAAGTCTCTCCACCTATCCCGGTCTCTAGCCGACGCCATCCAGTTGCGCACCCCAAGGCTTCGGGCGTCCTGGTCTACGCCATCTCTCCAGCGCAAGCATGGTCTACCACGCTGTCGTCTACCATAGAATGTACCACAAAGAACTTTCCGAGCAGGTTCCTCTTCGCTCATGCGAGCTAGGTGCCCGGCCCACCGGAGTCTACCGAGCTTAATAATTTTTGTCACGATATCTGCTTCTAGGTAGATTGCGTACAATTCATGATTGTACCGTCTCCGGAATCGTCCTTCTCTCTCTCTCGAACGCAGCTAAGAGGTCGGAGTACCTTTTGCTAAGCACCCAAGTCTCGGATCCATATGTGAGTACTGGCAGGACCATGGTCCTGTACAGCAGCAGTTTTGAAGTTATGGTGAGATTTCTGGATTTGAAGAGCTTTGACAGAGTGTAGTAGGCTCTGTTGGATTTGAGAAGCCGCCCGCGTATTTCTTCTTCTATATTGTTATCGGCTGCTACTATTGACCCAAGGTATTTAAAGGATTGCACCACTTCAAATTCGTGCTCCGCTACCTTGATTGTTTGACCAACTGTTCCTCTCGCATTCGACGCCACCATGTAATTTGTTTTACCTTCACTAATGTGCAGCCCCAGATTTTGTGCCGCCTGCTCGATCTGGATGAAGGAATCGTGTACAGCTTGTTCGGTTCTTCCGATGATGTCAATGTCGTCTGCGTAAGCCAGTAACTGGCTGGACCTGTTGACGATGGTCCCTCTTGTTGCCGTGCCAGAGTCACGGATTGCTTTCTCCAACGCCAGGTTGAAGAGGAGGCAGGCCAAACCGTCCCCTTGTCGGAGTCCATTAAAGATGTTGATTGGTCTGGATAGCAATCCGGCTATTTTTACTTGGCTTGTTACGTTGGTCATGGTCAACCTACATAGTCTTGTCAATTTATTTGGGATGCCGAATTCTCTCATGGCTTTGTAAAGTTCTACCCTGGCTATGCTATCATAGGCGGCCTTAAAGTCTATAAACAGATGGTATGTTGGAATGTTAAATTCTAGACATTTTTCCATCGCCTGCCTAAGGGTAAAGATCTGATCAGTTGTTGATTTGCCTGGAATGAAACCACACTGATATTGTCCGATGACGGTTTTAGCGTATGGGGTTATCCGGTCTTGTAGGATAGAGGAGAATATCTTATAGGCGGTACTCAACAACGTGATACCTCTATAATTGCTACACGCTGTGACATCTCCCTTCTTATGTATGGGGCATATTATGCCTTTTCGCCAGTCTTGTGGCATTTCTTCCTGCTCCCATACGTGCACTATAATATCATGAATTGCTTGACGTAAGGCTGGCCCGCCGTGATGAAATAATTCGGCTGGTATGCCATCGGCTCTCGGGGATTTGTTCTGTTTAAGCCGGCATATAGCCTTCTCAACCTCTTCTATGCTTGGTGGCGGCAACATAGGGTATTCTTCTTGAAGTATAGTGGAGCCTCCACTTCTGTAGTGAACTGACCATTTAGCAATTCATTAAAGTACACTTCCCATCGCTCCAGTATGCTTTCAGGATCGGTGATCAGATTTCCCTCTCCGTCCTTGCAGTATGTGCAGCGTGGTGTGTACTGCGTCATGTTTCCGACGGATTGGTAGAACTTCCGCGCCTGGTGCGGACCTCGCTCTCGGCTATTTTCTATTTCACAGATTAGGTTCTTCTCCCAGGCTGATTTTTTTTGTCTGTGTAGCCGTTTTTCTATTCTTCTGACCTCTTTATATTCCTCTTCGCGTGCCAGCGTTCTATGAGATTGTTACATTGCTCGGTACGCAACATTCTTACGTTCAGTCGCTAGCTTACATTCATCATCAAACCAGTCGTTCCGATTTTTACGACTGCTGCCTAAGATGGAGTTGGCAGTACCAATGACAATATTCTTAAGGCGTGTCCAGTTCTCATCTACGCCCAGCATACTGGCTCCAGGACTTACTCTCCCTAAGTCAGGTGTTTCTAGGGCGAGTCCTAACGCATTACCAAAGGTGTTACTGGTGTTTTCATTGCGCAGGGCAGCCGTGTTGATTCGAACCTGATCGGCGGATGCAATGCGTCTTCGCAAGGCAATCCGCCCTCGGAAAGCCATACCAACAAGATAGTGATCCGAGTCGATATTGGCACCTCGGTACGTTCGTACCGTCATCAAGTTCGAGTAGTGGCGACGGTCTATCAACACGTGGTCTATTTGGTTACGAGTGATTCCATCAGGTGATACCCAGGTGGCTTTGTAGATATCTTTACGCGGGAAACTGGTACTCGCAACGACCATGTTTTTCGATGCTGCCAATTCTAAGACTCGAAGTCCATTGTCATTAGTGTTCTCATGCAAACTATGGGTGCCTGCGTAATGCCTGAATACCGGCTCCCGACCTATTTTTGCGTTCAAATCCCCAAGGATGATTTTAACATCATACCTTGGACAGGCATTGAGGGCCCTCTCGACTTGTTCGTAGTAAGTCTCTTTTTCTTCGTCTGAGGACTCCTCCGTAGGTCCGTGAACGTTAATGAGGCTGATGTTCGTAAATTTGCCTCGCACGCGAAGGGTGCATAGCCTTTCGCTTATAGCGTTAAAGCCGATGATGGTAGACTTCATTTTTTCGCTGACTAGGAAGCCTACCCCGAGCACATGGTGTTTTGTATGACAGCTGTAGTATATGTCATATTCTTTCTTCTGTAGAGCACCATTCCATGTCCATCTGATTTCTTGAAGAGCGGTTATTTCAGCTTTATATTTTGACAGGGCATCGGCTAGCTGCTGAGCAGCTCGAGCTCTATAGAGCGATCGTACGTTCCATAAGAAAATTCGTAATAACATATGTACTTGAAAAATATGATACAAACTTTTGAAGTTGAAGGCAGTTCTATTCCCCCATTCTTAGTAAATTGTGGGGTACCACAGGGCTTTGTTTTCGGACTACTTCTGTTCTCCGTTTTTATCAATGATCTGCTGGAAGTTTTTTGAAGATTGCTTTGTTCACATGTATGAAGATAATTTTTTAATCTTTTGATTGGAGATGCTGTTGTTTAAAATAATGAAGATCTTAAGCGAATTCGACCCTGAGCAAGTGAGAATAAACCCAGACTCATCCTTTCCAATATTTTTTACCTGATTTGTTCCAGAAATAAAATCTATTCCACGAATTTATTTCCAATTTTCCCCATCGGAAGCATAATTCACTACTTAGAAAAGGTTACCTCCTCAAGCTATACTTTAAATATGCACCTCATTTTCTCGTTCGTTGCTGCGATCGGTCGTTTTATGGACAAAAAAAAAAAAAAACATCGCAAGCAAAAGTATTTCATTTTGCAATACAAGGTATATCTCAGATCAATCTTAAACCAAACAGACTAGATAATTGCAGTTCCAGATATAGAGATATTTTAGGTCACCTCTATTTCTAACGACAACATAGGAATCTAATAATTGAGAGTTGTAAATAACTAGGATCTGGCAATTTACGACGGCTTGTGGCTCTAATTTTTTATTTAGTTTACTAGACTATCAAATAATAAAGGCCCAAGTTCGGACCTCTTAGCGCCCGAGGACCAATTTCGTATTCTTTCACTACAAATTCTTTGTGTAAAATTGAAAATTTAAAATGCGAAATTTAAAAAGAAAACATCATAATATGGGAATCACAGTAACTGTAGCGACTCCGCTTAATTAACCCCTTATTACGGCTGGCGAGTCGAACAAATAAACATGTGAGTGTAAGAAATTAGTATTACGGTTGGCGAATCGAGAACTTTTGATTCGACTTAAATGTCATATAATTGATATTTTTAATAAACGATCATATTTCGAACTCGAATTGTAAAGTTCGCCAACCGTAGTATGTCGAATGTGTAGTTCGCTAATGAAAAAATCTCACCTCGAACGTTCGATTCGCAAACCGTAATAGGGGGGTAAAACTCCGGAAATATTGCTTCAAAAAAAAAAAAAAAAAAAATTAAATAAGATCTTAAAAATGTTTTCCGATAAGAATTTCCGAACTTTGGCAGGTGATTGCTGTATGACAGCTTCATAGATAGAATTGGTTGTCATTTATATACCATAGAAAACGCAATGTGTTATTTCGACCACTTGAAGTTGACTCCAATTTTGGTTAAATAGTCAAATAGCGACAAGGCCCATTTCTGGATGAATGGGTTCTTCAACAAGAAAAATTGTCGAATACACTAGTTTACAAATTTTCGGTTTTTGGCGAGTACCTCAAGAAAAAAGTATTTTCTAGACTAATTTTGGCTCTCTGAACACGAAAATGGCAATCATTTATTTTTCCAAAGAAGCGTTTTCGAGATATGACCAAAAAACGTGTTTTTCTGCTCCTTTTCCATGTATAAGCCTAATTCTCAAAAACGGTTGAACTAATTAACATATACTTTATAGTTTTGAATATATATTTTGTTTGTCTTTCCAACAGTATACGACTTGTGTAAATCGGCCCAACAGTCATCAAGAAAAAGCCGTTCAAAGTTTCAAAAAACACAATTTTTCGCCGTTTTTTGAAAATCGATTGTTTTAAGTCATTCCGTAAGGATAGAAAAAAAAAATATTTAAAATAGTTTTAAGATCTCAGGTGAAAGATATTGTTTTTACAAAGCTAAAACGCACAATATTAATGCAATCGGATAATAAATGTGGAAGTTATAAAACATTACGTGAAGGCAGATCATTTCAGGTTTTTTCTTTTTTTTCATAATTTCTATTGAAAATATGAAGTATTTTTTACACTTCTTCTTTTATGTGGCGTTGAATCTTTTCCATGATAGCAAGATCCTGGTGGAATCTTTCACCTTTATTCATCGCTTTCAGCTCCTAAATTCGAGGGAAAAGTTTCCAAATGGCTGTGCAGGAAGTGCATTTTCAAAGACATGCGAGCACCTGTTTTTGAAACACTAATCTGCTAAATACTCACCAATAGCATGAAATGTAATCATCATTATTTCGATCAATTGACGATAGTTTGTACTTCTGTAGTTTCCCAAAAATCCATGAACTACGTCTTGAAAAGCATTCCATGCTCTTTTCTCGTTTTTTTTATACAATTCAAAAATCCGGTGTCACTAAACAATTCTTTTTATCTGTGGACCAACGAATATACCTGCCTTAATTTTTTCGGTCGACAGCTTGGGAAACTTTGTTTTCAAATATGTTAATCCTTTGTTTTCGGGATCTTTTGCTAAGCCTTTTACAAAATTTTTCATAATGCCGAGTTTTATGTGCAATGATGGAAGTATTCCATTTTGTTTTTCAACAAGTGCTTTTTCAGCAACGTTGCTCTTTCCTACTACATGATTTTCACGAAGTGACCAATTTCGTTGGATGAAATGCTTTTCATCTGCTCTGCTATCCCAAAAACACAGAAAACAGCAGTATTTTGTGTAGCCACCCTGCAGGCCAGTAAGTAAAGCCACGACTTTTAAATCACAGCAGATTTTCCAGTTATAGGAATTGTATTTCACAAGTTGAAGAAGTTTTTCCGTGGTCTTGTAGTCCTCTTTTACATTTGTGGAGTGACCAATCGGGTTTGATGGTTTCGTGTTCCCTTTATGATGTAAGACAGCCTTCACGCTATACTTGCTACCGTCGATAAAAAGCCGCCAATCCTTAGCTTCGTGTGTTCTCCAAATTCAGCAAATAATCCTGTCACATCATTGCCAAACTCGTAACAAAAGTCACCCGTTTTTGAATAATACCTTTCGAATTTCTTATTCCGATTTCTGTAATAAGTGACTTTTGTGTCTGCTTCCAAGAGTTAAATTCCTGCAATCTCGAAGCGAGCAACTCAGACTTCTCTTAAGATAAGTTGAAATCGCGGCATAAATCATTGAGTTGGAATTGATAGCTTTAGTTTTGGACTTTCAATTTCCAAACTGCTGATGATACTGGAATCAAATCTGATACTTCTCCGGCTGTTATTTTTGTTCCTGGTGGTTCTTGGTTTGGATACCGAGAAGAATGTGGCGCCGTCTTTGTTACTGATTGCACTTCGGGATAAAAAGCTTTCCGAAATTTCCCTCCTTGTATTTTAGTTAAGCAGAAGTAACAGTCAGTCACATGATCAATTGGGTTTCTCCATTCAACTGGCTTTCCAAACGATAAATACTTCCTATTTCCGTTTCCAAATGCAATTAACCTCACAAAGCACGTAGCACAGGTTGACAATATAGCATTACTTTACTATAAAGCACTACAGTAAATGCTCTGAATTTGTATATTTTTTCCAACAATTCTTAAACAGGTAGATAAAACTAAAAAACATATTTTTTTTGAAAAAAACTGAAATGGTCTGCCTTCACGTAATGTTTCACTACTTCCACATTTATTATTCGATTTCATTGATCTTATGCGTTTTAGCTTTGTAAAAACAATATCTTTCACCTGAGATCTTAAAACTATTTTAAAAAATTTTTTTTCTATCCTTACGGAATGACTTAAAACAATCGATTTTCAAAAAACGTCGAAAAATTGTGTTTTTTGAAACTTTGAACGGTTATTTCTTGATGATTGTTGGGCCGATTTACACAAGTTGTATACTGTTGGAAAGGCAAACAAAATATCTGTTCAAAACTATAAAGTATATATTAATTAGTTCAACCGTTTTTGAGAATTAGGCTTATACATGGAAAAGGAGCAGAAAAACACGTTTTTTGGCCATATCTCGAAAACGTTTCTTTGGAAAAATAAATGATTGCCATTTTCGTGTTCAGAGAGCCAAAATTAGTCTAGAAAATACTTTTTTGTTGAGGTACTTTTTTTGTGTAAACTAGTGATATAGAAAAATCACAATCCACACGACATCCAGCAATGAACAATGCATCCAGAGAAAGTCCCTTCTTGGTGTGATTTATGGGCTGACGGCATCATCGATACATACTGCTTTGAGAACGACGCACGTTGGCCCGGCTATCAACATCAACGACTATAGGTCTATAATAACCAATTTCTTTTGGCCCGAATTGGATGACTTATACACCGACGACATGTGGTTTAATCAAGACGGGAAGCTAAGTGCCAATCAGCCCGTGAAAAATAACCAGAAGAGTTGCCTTATATTGGCCGGAGGGCAATTCAATTTTTCGGGTGTAGAAATTAGTTTCAGAAATGTTCAATAGATGACACTGCGAAATATGATAGTGTTTAGCTAAAATATCATTTAAATTAAAAATTTCGTTTTCGACAATGAAAATTTTGTTGATAAGGCCAATATTTGTGACCAACACAACCCTGTACACTACACAAATTATTCGTAGGTAAATCTTAACACACAGAGAAAAGGATAAAAAAAACTTTAATTATTAGTTTTCTCTATAAAGTAGCGAACTTTCACTATAGATAGTCTGAGAGGTCTTGCTCGAAGTAAAATAACAGCAACACCATATACAACTACACTCTGCCATTAACGGTTTATAGAGAAGATAGTTTAGTTTTTCGGTACGTTGCAAGTATCCAGAAGGAGTTTGAGCAAGCAGAAAGTAAGCAGCACTTAAGAAGCAAGAACCACGGTATCTATAGAGAAGTATAAGCAGCGGCGCCTTCGTCAGAGGGCAGCGGAGCTATACTATGGATGTTGTGGCAACTTATATTGGTACCGGCTACTCCAAGTACAACCAATTAAGTGGTTTTCACCAACTTTATTTTCTTTTCGCCTTTATTGGTCCTTAAAGTGGACCCTCGTCTTCGTCCTTCGACTCAATTCAAGACTCAACTCGTACTACTTTCCGTCTTGTTTTCAAAGTGATGAAAAATGTTGCCTTTCTAAGTACGAGTATACCTACATATGTTCTTTCCCTAGGACAACAACAACAACAAAAAAAAAAGCAGCTTTACCCAACTGAATTGAACCTTCGGTTTGCACTTAACAATTTGAACCTCAGAGAGTAAAATTTATGAACTAATGTCTGTGTGTGTTGAAAGTGCTGCTCTTAATTTTAATAAGACTTAAAAATATTACGTACACTTATAAGAGGAAAACTACTCACTATGGCCAGGCCATAGGGATTTAATGGGCGTTGGTAAATGGTTTTTCCATTGAGAATCGATTATGGTAGAAGAAGGTGAGTTAAATTATGGGAAAATATACAAAGATTTTTTTATTTTTTTTTTTGCTGATTGTATTTAATGCTTCGGTGGTTTATTGCTAATTGGATGGAATAATTTCGAAAATTTACATTTTCGTATTCTTCTAAGAAGGCTACTGAATTAAAATTGAGGTTCTTAGTTTTATTTTTATGAAGTCATCAAAAATTTTAGATGGATTTAATTAAAACAAACTTATCCATCAAAAATGGCGTATTGACGTTTCGCAAGACAACCGTTTGAGTTGAGGTTTTAAATAACCGGAATACCCACTAGTGGATTAGAATTAACCAATTGAAGGTGCCTTATTTATTTATTTATTTATTTATATAGTTTAATACAAGCAAGGACTTAATTATTTTTTGTTATTATTAATCTGGGTCCATAGGCTCACCGCCAGTTTTTTACAGAAGAAAAAATCTTCAGAATGACACTTCGCTTAATTGTAAAGAGCAATAGATTTTGATGTTCCATAGACCATGACTTAACAAACATAGAGTTCGTCTTGTTGACGATTAATGTGTTCTACTTGATAGTCCGAAGGTGAACTAATGACGGGCGTTGGATTTAAGGGATTAAAAATCTGCGAAAATGTGTTACCATCTCATAAATTACCCCCAAAAAGATTTCTATCATGCGCAGGCTTCATAAGGCGGTCATGCATAGTTAAACCTCGGATGAACAAACTGATAATAATAAGGATAATGATTTAGTTAAATGGACCTTGCTCACATTGCTTAGGTCGCAAAAAGCAGAAGATATAGACGACCCTAAGCCAGTTTCAAAGCAGATATAACAGCCTTCCAGGAAATAGGATGCATCTGGTGTGAGAAATACGAAGAATTACGACTCGTATTACGATGTCTGCCATCCATGGAGGGATGCGCTTATTTGGATGTGCAAGGAAGTCTTAAGCAAAAAATGTTGAATTCTCGCGATGTCAGTAAAAGGTTGACTACGATAATGTCAGTATTATTTGAGCGCAAGTTCCCTCAGAACAGAAAGATGCCACGACCAAGGAAAGTACTTAAGAGCTTCTCACGAAAACCTATGAGCAATGCTCAAAACATGGCGAAAGAAATGATAGGTACTCCTAGGAAATTTTTACGCCCAACCATGGAAAGAAAATGACTTTGGTAGAACCATTACAAAATAGACTCTACATGGCACCTCATCCGAAAACAGACTAAGACTCATTACTTTGGAGCGTGAAAAAACATGGTCTTGAGTAGAACGAAATTCCAAGGCATTGCATTCACAAAGGTATATGGCTGTCACGACTTGGTCGTCTACGTTGTCCTTAACGGTACTTCTTTTACATCCTTGCGATCAGCCAAACGATTTAAAAACATGCAGAGCAAATCGGAGTATTAATCAAGCTTTCGAGAAGCCCTACGACTTCTGAGAAACCTGGAAGAAAACCCCAAAAAATGCTGTGTATCAGAAGTATTGGGGTTACTGCAACCAACGCCCAGAAACTAATGGTTCGATGTCGAATATGCTTAAGCAACCAAGGCTTAAACAAAGCCGTACAGATTGTGGCTCCACAAAAAAAAAAAAAATCGTGGCAGAAAGCATGAAAAACGTTGCACAAGAGCAAGAAAAAAGAAAAATAACAATCTAGATCCGTGGTCCCGAATTGCCCTGCAGCCGTAAACAGACAATCAATGCTTAATATCAGGAATTACTACTTCGACCAGTTCTTAAGCGGGGTCTGCCGACTAAAGTGAAATAAGTTAGACATTTTTAGATTTAAGTTGAGTAAAGCTGTTTGCGGTGAGGCGCTTCAGATATAACCTTATTTGGAGGACACACCTGCTCATCACTAAAATAAGGGTGCGTTAACAAGACCTTGAAAATTGAAACAAATGGCGCCGCCACATCATCATTTTGTTTGGCAATAAGCTGTGATCAAGAGAACACACCTAAACTTTCAGACAGATCTGTCAAATGGTTTTGTTCGGCCGCCATTTTATATAAACGACTACCAGCATTTTCGATAAAATGGAAAAAAGCTAATTTTGAGTGTTCATTAAACCCTATTTTTTACAAGAAAAACGCAAACCAAACAAAAGCTTGACAAATATTATTGGACCATATATCACATGTTTTCTTAATTTCGGTGTGGTCCTTCCAGCAAAAGTGACGCTGAACGTTCTGGTCGACCGATTGAAGTCAACACACCAGAAATGGCGTGTAAAATCTTTGGTTTCATAACGAACTAGCGAATGAACATGCGCCACCTTGAAGACACCAAAGACTAATCACATGGATCAGTGATTTCTATTCAACACAAAATTTTAACATGAAAAAGTTTTCCACAAGATGGTTGTCGCGTTTATTCACAATCAATAACAAACGCAATCGTTTGACAAGTTCAAATGTATGAGCACAGTGCGAGCGATTTATGATGGTTGGAAAAGATTTAAAAACAGATACCGATGCACATTGGTTTTGAATGTCTTAATATCATAAAAAAAGGAAAATATAGAGACGGATAAGGCAATCCAAATTCGTGCAGTGCGGCTAAAGAAAGAATCTCTGAATTTAATAGTAAGTCTGAAGTTGGGCTAAATGGTAAAGTGATGGACACTACCTGATCGATTTGATCGATTTTTTGCGCCGTTTCGTAACCGTGGATGAAATATGGATTCAAAACAACACACCAACAACAACAGAGACCAATGGACTTTTCCTGGTGAATCGAAACCGAAGAAAGCCAAGGTGGGTTTTTCGGCAAGCAAGCTCATTTAAACAGTTGTTTCGGATGCGCAAGTTACACAAATGCAAGTCACCAAACTTGATGACGGGACATTTGTGTTGCTTCGCAACCCGTAAGGTAATGTAAAACCACTTTCCGGTGACGATGGGAAAATGTCTGTATTTGAAGGCCATCGGAAAGTGGATGCATTGACCTAATGAAAAGCAGGCTAAAGTGAATTATGAAAAATAAATCGACCGGCAGTCGCAATCGACCCGGGAAACATTAAAAGAGTGTTTTTTTTGATTAGTACTACTGAAAAGTAAAAAAGAATATAACTGGCGCAGTCGAATCGGAAATAGAATAAAACAAACGCGAAATAAAGAAATACAAAATTGTAAACTAAAAATCAGTTGAACAAAATTTTGTTTTAATAAGTGTTTTGTTTACCATCCACAACCCCTCCACCACCCTGATACAGTAGTGACTTAAAACCATCTCCACCCGGTTATAAAATAAAAACTAAAAATCAGTACAATTAAAAAAAAAAAAAAAAACTAGTGATTTTTTTTGATTTTTCATCAAAATTGATAGAAAAAAGCGAGATCAACAATTCGATACCAATCGCGGTATTGATTTTGCCAATTTAGCAATGGAGCAACTTTTGCAAAGTGTCGTCGATGCACTTAATATTTTAACTAATGTGCAACAACAACAGCAGCAGCTTGCCCACCAGCAGCAGCAGCAGCTTCAACAGCAGCAGCAGGGAGCACCAGCAGCAGCAGCAGCTACACCAGCCATATCACTTTATAAGAGCATAGCTTATATAAAAGAGTTTGGTGGAGCGAGAAGCGAACTCACACAATTCCTCACCTGTGTTGACGCTCATATGGCAGCCACCCCGCCAGCTCGAAAAGAAGAGGTATTCAAGGCGATCTATAACATAAAGGTAGTAGGTGAAGCCAAAAGCCTTTTATATTTAAATCCGTTGACATCGTGGGAAGAAACTAGAAACGAGCTTGTTGGACACTTCCGCCCAATAATCGACGTTAATAGCATTTGGATGAAAATAAATAATTTGAAGGTAAATAATATATTAGATTTATGCAATAAAGTAGAATTAATTTTGAAAGAGTGTCACGAATATGCACTCTATGAAAATAATAAAATCGAAATTATTACCACTAGCAAACAGCTATTAATAGCAAAAATAAAAGAGCTTACTGTAGGTCAGTTATCCAGAGAGATAAGAAACAATTTCGACCTAAATTCTATTTTAAGCATTTTAAGAACTTACATTCCAGATAGCGAATGGAATCTAAAAAAAAATTATAGTAGAACTAATTTTGCCCCTAGCCAGAGTAGGTTAGGTACGAATCCAAATCAAAACAATAGAGTTTGGCAGAATAATTCAGGTCAGGTTGACAATAATAGACAACAGGACAGGTCGAGACAAGTTAGCCTATCTTCAAACAATAGATCAGGTCAGACTACGAGTAGATATACGAACAACAGATCTGGACAAGTCAGACAAATGTTCAATCCATCAGGCCAGGCTAGAAATAGCAATCAAAACACACGGCCAATGAGTGTGGATAATTTGACGACTAGTAATGAGTCTAGTGGTTCGGGAATAGTTAGCTCGGAAGAGAATAATAATATAGAGCCAACGCCGGATTTTCGGAATTAAGCCTCGGGAATAAAATATTTTGCAATTTTTCTATAGGTGACAAACAATATAAAGCCCTAATAGACTCTGGCTCCACAGTCAGTTTAATAAACGCCTCTAGAGTAGATTGTAGCCATTTTCCAGTTTTCGAGGAAAAATCAGTTTGCCTAAATACAATTAATAGTAGAACAAAAGAATTAGTACAAATTGTGGTTACTGACGTACCTAAAGAATTCCGGATGGGAAGGCATAGGAAGCTAAAATGGTATAAAATGTATTTAAACAATAAAGACTATGACCTCCTCATTGGAATGGATATAATTAGGAAAAACGTCACAGAAATTAGTATTAAAAATAAATACATTGAATTAACAAATAGTGTAAAAATAAATATTTATTCGGAGGATAAATCAGAAATGGAATATTGCGAACTTTCAAGCGAAACGGCAGATCAAGTAGATCTGTCGCACTTAAATTCTCAAGAAAAAGAAGAAGTAGGTAAAATCATAAACCAGTACCAAAATTTAATTTATAAAGAGGGTGATAAGCTTACGAATACTGATTCTATAGTACATGAGATTAGAATAAACACAGAACAACAAATTAACTCCAGGCTCTATAGATTGCCCCCAAAACATGAGGAAGAAGTTAGGAGACAAGTACTTGAAATGGAAAAACAGGGTATTGTTCGAAAATCTAACAGTAGATACTCTTCTCCCATTGTTGTTGTCCCGAAAAAGATGGGAAAATCAGGTGAGCGGAAGTTTAGACTATGTGTGGATTATAGGAAATTAAATGAAATCACGGTTGACGACAAATACCCTCTGCCTAATATAGACAGTATATTAGATAAGTTAGGGAGAGCTCAGTATTTCACGACATTAGATTTAGCTAAAGGCTACCATCAAATTAAAATGCATCCCAGAGACATTCATAAAACTGCATTTGTAACCCCAAATGGTTTATATGAATTTACTCGGATGCCTTTTGGCCTAAAGAACGCCCCGGCGACGTTCCAAAGGCTAATGAATGAAATACTTAGGGATTATATAAACAAGATCTGTGTCGTCTATCTGGACGATATTCTTATATTTTCCACTAGTCTAGAAGAACATCTTATTGCAATCACCACAATCCTTGACACACTGGCCAAACATAATCTCAAGGTCCAGTTTGACAAATGCTCTTTTCTTCAAAAAGATACGGAATTTTTGGGTCACATTTTGACTGATGAAGGTATGAAACCTAACCCAGAAAAAGTCAAATGTATCTTGAATTACAAACTTCCATCAACAGAAAAAGAATTAAAATCTTTTCTGGGTGTAACAGGATTTTACCGAAAATTTGTAAAAAATTACTCGAAGATCGCATATCCGATGATTAAATACTTAAAGAAAAATTCAAAACTTAATACAAGAGACCCAGAATACATACAAGCTTTTGAAACATTAAAACGGAACATCACTAACTACCCTATACTTAGATTTCCTAATTTTCAAAAATCCTTTACTTTATTTACTGACGCTTCCAACTTCGCCATTGGTGCAGTGCTCACTCAAGAAGGGCAACCTGTTTGCTATGCTTCGAGATCTTTGAATGATCATGAAAAGAAGTATTCACCCACTGACAAAGAATTTCTTGCTATTGTTTGGTCAGTGACATATTTTCGACCCTACCTCTGGGGAAATAAATTTAAAATAGTCACAGACCATCAACCCATTAAGTATCTAAACAAAAAATACAACGGTAAAGAGTTTTCAGCTAGAAATCAGCGATGGTTACTCAAATTGTTCGAATTTAATTATGATATAGAATACTTAAGGGGTAAAGACAATAAAGTTGCAGATTTCTTGAGCCGCATTAATGATGTTGATCAAATAGATGAATCTGACTCGAATGTGGCAACTGTTCACTCAGCACCAGAACAACTGTTGGATCACTTTCCAATCAAGGAAGAAATAGTCAATAAATACAAAACACAAATAATTTTATCTAATTCTGTTTCAACAGAAGTCGAAATACGTCATGGTAATAGAATCATCAATGTAGATATGACTAAAAATCAGTTATATTGGGAAGATCTATTTAGACGAACTCTTATAAAAGGAAAAGTAGGAATTTATACGGAGTTATCGTACCATGAGTTTAACAAAATTCAGCAATGCTTAATAAAACTTTTTGGTGAAAATAAAAATTTGTCTTTCATCAAATGCACACTCAGAGCTCTCGAAGTAAAAACTGAAACAGATGTTTGCAAACAAATTTCTTTTTATCATGTAAAAGAAAGCAGTCACTCTGGGATAATTGAAACGTATAAAACTCTTAAAAATAAGTTATACTACCCAGGACTTGTAAAGCAAATATCCAAGGTTATAGGGAACTGTCAAACATGTCAAGAAGGAAAATATGACAGAAAACCAATTAAACCTAAGTTTCAGACTTCTGAGACTCCAAACGAAGCCAATGAAATTTTACACATGGACATCTACCATTTTAATAAACTCTTTTACTTAACATTCTTAGACAAACTTACCAAAAAAGCATATATTTATAACCTTACAAGTAAGAATTGGGTTAGTAAACTTGAATCTATTGAGGAACAGTTTTGTAAATTCGGAAATCCTAAGAAAATCATTTGTGATAACGAATTTAACTCGGAAAATATTAAAGAATTTTTCCGAGATGAAAACATTCAGGTTCATTTCACAAAACCGAATTCCCATACAGGGAACTCGGATATCGAACGTTTCCATTCAACATTACTGGAAATTTTACTTACACTTAAAAATAAATATTTAACAACCAATCAAAAAATGCATAAGGCAGTTAAAATATACAATAATAGGTATCACTCCACTCTTGAGATGAGTCCAAATATGGCAGGAGAAGCAGAACCCAAAATTTTAAATGAAAAAACAAAAAAACGTAAGAACCAGGTTTTAAATAAAAGAAATATAGATAGAGAAGATTATAACGAATGTAGAGAGGAAGGTTTTATAAGAAATTATAAGCATTTACGACATAAAAATGAACCTTACTTTAGAAAAAAAAAATTAAAAAATGTCCATCCAACAACTGTTAAAAGACCGAATAAATTTGCAGGTTCTACTCTGGCTAGTACTTTGGACAATGTTAACGACAGCAGTGGTAGCGGAACAGGCTCTCCTCATCTCGCAAATTCAAGCTAACAATGGCTACACAATCATTAGCAGAGGAACAGTAGAGCTGATAAACCAAACACAAACAATTGTTCATGTGATAGATCCTTTGGAAATCGTAAGCACGATCGAAGGGTTTGAAGTTAACCTACACAAATTGGAATTAGACCAAAATAGTCAAATAGTTACAGAAATTATAAACATCAAGTCAAAAGTGAAGGCTCTAGTTTCAAACTTTAGACAAAAGAGAGGTTTAGTCAATTTTATAGGGACAGGTCAGAAGTGGTTATTTGGAACCATGGATGACGATGACAGGCAGGATATTGTCGAACATTTCAAGGTTATTGACATCAACAATAGGAATTCGATAGAAAATTTGAACAAGCAGATAGAAATTAATCAAAAAATAATGGAAAACATCCAAAATTTCAATGAAGTCATTAAAGAAGATAGGAAAATCATAACAGATGTTTACAACAACGTTGGTGATATCCAAAGAAATTTAACGCTAAAACTTTTAAAAACCGACCAACTCTTGAAACTCAAAATGTTAGAAGATAAAATCGATAGTATCCTTGACAATATAGCATCGGCAAAGCAGGGTATTTTACACCCAAGCATATTGACTGGAGCAGAAATTTTAGGTTCTAATTTAGATTTTTTCAAAATTAAACATTCAAAAATAGGAGCTTTTAAATTGGACGGAAGAAAACTAGTATTAGCTATAAAATTACCTAAAACTTACTTGCAAACCCAATTGAAAATGATAATACCGATGCCTAACAAAGATTTTAAAGAAATTAATGTATTACCTACAGAATTTATTGAGCTAAATAAAATAAAATTTAATTATAACCCTAACAATATTTATATAAAAGATTTGAATAAAATGGATAATTGTTTGATTGATGGCTTATGTAATTTTAAAATAAACAACAAAACAGAAATTTTAAATATCGAAAAAAATTTTGTAATTTGTAAAAATCTTAAAGAAGAAATTGTAAATAACGGTTGTGACGATAGAAATTTAATTTTAAGTGGAAATTTTATAATCAATATCAATAATTGTACAATAAACATAAGAAATATTTCAATATCAAATTTTAATATAGAATTTGTTCATAAATTTTCCTACGAAGAAGACCAAAATGTAATTATAAAGGAAAAATTAAATTTTGAAACAATGATAAAAATGTATCAAATCGAAAACCTTAACCACATAAATGAATTAAAGTACCATAAAAACAACAATTATATTATTAGTTCCGTCACAATCTTCATTGTTATCATAGCCGTAATTATAATTGGAGTTTTCATTTTCGTAATTCAAAGAAAGAACAAAAATGTTAAAATAATTATAAAAAATATAGAAACAAAATTCAATGAAAACAAAATTCAGGAGAATCTTGAATTAAAGGGGGGTGAAGTTACACAAATGCAAGTCACCAAACTTGATGACGGGACATTTGTGTTGCTTCGCAACCCGTAAGGTAATGTAAAACCACTTCCCGGTGACGATGGGAAAATGTCTGTATTTGAAGGCCATCGGAAAGTGGATGCATTGACCTAATGAAAAGCAGGCTAAAGTGAATTATGAAAAATAAATCGACCGGCAGTCGCAATCGACCCGGGAAACATTAAAAGAGTGTTTTTTTTGATTAGTACTACTGAAAAGTAAAAAAGAATATAACTCGCACGATGTTATTTGCATTGATAACATTGAAAAGGGTAAAACGATTCCAAGATGATTCGTCGCAAAAACGGACGCATCTGGGGATGAAAAAAGTTCTTTTCCAGGACATTCCACCGGCACACAAGTCCACAGTCGGAACTGCAAAATTGCATGAGTTTGGTTACGAACTTCTCTCTCGTCCAGCATATTCCTCAGATTAAGCCCCCTGCGATTATTTCTTGTTTCCAAACATGAAAAAATGGCTCGACGGAAGTAAGAGATTTTGGTCGAATAAAGAGGTCTTAATTAAAACAAACGCTTACTTTGAAGGTGCTCGAGAGATCGTATGATTTTGAGGGCATCAACAAATTGGAGAAACTTTGATTAAGTGTATTGAGCTAAAAGAAGACAATGTTGAGAAATCAAGTATTGTTATGCGTAAAAGAGTGATCCGTTAATTTTTTCAGGGACTGCACTGATTCACCGAAACTTACGGTCATATTCCCGACGAAAGAAAATATCTGCTCGATCCTCAAAATAGCTGATCACCTACGCTACAACAACTACAGGCATTAACCTTTAAAACATCGCTTCTAAAATCCTATTCAGTATGACGCAGCTCTAGACCTGAGAAGTCAATACTATCGACCAAATTTTCAAGTTATGGCAGATCTTGGAGAAAACCCAAAAATTTACTTTTATAGAAATGTTAAGACTCAATTCCCCAAATTACTTGACAAGACTTATCAGGATGACATTGGAGAATAATGACTGTTTCGTCCGAATTGGGAGGAATTTTAATGAAGTGGTGCTTTGTCCAGTTAAGTTAAGCTCGGGAAGGCAGTTCTCAATACCCAGACTATTACATCAGTTACCATCGAAATCGCTGAAGAGATCGAAGTGATAGGAAGTACAAAGCAAGCAGTTACTGTCGCTTTCACAAGTTTCAAGGCAGCAGCAAACAGAATAGGGCTGGTTATAAACGTGAGCAAGACGAAGTATATGTCTTCATCAACTAAGGTTGGATTTGACTAATGATAGGAATAAATTCCAGGTTATTAAGGTATTTGTATGAGTATATCTGAGTACTGAGTAGCACTCGCACCCTAGATTTCCGAATTATACTAATTAACCTACCTTCAACACGAAATTGAATTTTATATCCGACTTTCGACCTAACTGCCATAAGCTCCTTTCATCATCACCACTTCACACACATAAAAAAACCAACAGTTATTTACATCAACATTCATAGAAGAAGGCGCCCGCTCAAATTAATTATATTTTTTTTTTACAATCTTATAGTTCACACTACTTTGTATCGAGAAATATAAGAAGAGGATGTAAGAAGTCTGAAAAGGAGAAGCTTATCAACTCGTAACTTTCTATTTCATCATCAACAATGATGTCAGGTTCTTTTTATGAATAAATGTATGTATCATTACAGGTAAACCTTTTCTTTCCTAAAAGATCAAAGATTACCCCACCGATATTGATATACCAATTTCGCTTTTGTGAGTTGCGGGCTGAAATTAAATTCCTACGTCCTACCGTTCCTTTCCTTTCTAACGTGTAAGCAGGCAGCGGACTCTCTTTCAGACTAGCCTTGGATTTGGAAATTTGGATTTACTTGTAAGCAGCGGGCTCCCTTATTACTGCTTTGGACCTTACTTAGGCTGGTAATAGATTCCTGACGATTTTTCTCATTTCACAAAGTCATACGCACTGGTTATGAAGACCGAATGAACATCGAAGGTCCAATACTTTAGGTATTATATATAGGTATTTACAAAAGAATTATAAAGACCTCATTTTGTTAGCGTGCAGATGGTTTGTAGAAGAAGATATTCGTCGATTTTTTGTGCAAAATTTGGGTCTTCGGCTTAGGGTTCCAGCCGGATGAAGACATATACTAATTTCGCCCCAGAAGAACACTTTATAGTGTCAATAAAAACAAAGGAAAGTAAGTAAGTATGTATAATTTACAAGGACAGATACCTACATCAAACCTTAGATAAAAAGAAGTGGTCCCAAGTGCCTACCCTGATAAAGTTTAGATCTTACAATAAAAGGGTATATACCAGGGTCGGACGCAGAAAATAATTTCGGAGGGGGTTTTCAAAAAAAATATCAAATTTTTATAAATATATTATTTTATTGCTTTATTGTAGGTACTTGCTAATTACATAGGCGCAAAATTTTAATTGAATTAGTACGATGCTAAAGCTGTTTTAGTATGATACTAGGTAAAAACAACGAATTTGCAAATTTTAATCGAATATAGCATCATACTTTCTATACCCTTTTATTAAAGTTAAAATCATCGAATACCTACTTTATTTTTTTAGTATTGTGCTAGCTTCATATGTCTCTTTGATATTTGCAAACTTCAAAAAGGCTTGTGTGCCCTACTTTTTTACACGAAATGTCATTGTTTTAGGTGTGTTCAGAAGCAATTTATTAAGGAAAGTCTTTTAGAACGATACTAGTTAGAAAATGTTTAAACTTAAAGGTGTGTCCACACCAAAGAAACATTTCTGGAAACATTGTTTAAAAAACGTTTCTAAAATGTTTCCCATTTGTTTAAAAAACATTTCAGAAACATTTCAGAAATGTTTCTGATTTGTTTTTTGGTGTGGACGCTTTGAGAAACATTGCTGAAATGTTTCTTTGTTTCCAGATTGAGTTGTCTGTAAATTTTTTTCTCGCCTGTGTTGTACTTTAAGCGCATGAATTTTTTTTTTCTACTTCATCTTTATCACAATTTATATTTTCGCAAATTTCAGATATATCATTGGCTTTTCTGATTTTATTTTTAAAATTTTCGTCAAGGGTGGATCCGAGCGTCCAGACCAAAGAAAACATTTCAGAAACATTTAAGAAACATTTCAGAAATGTTTCTCTGTTTCTGAAATGTTTTTTAAATGTTTCTGAAATGTTTCTTAAATGTTTCTGAAATGTTTAAAAAATGTTTCTTTGGTCTGGACACACCTTAAGAATGAGTCAGTAAACTACTGTTAAGTTAGAAAATTGCTAGGTAGTATCATATTTATACCTTAATAATAGGCTATTTAAAATTTTGAGCCGTAATCGTTATTGTTATTAACATAAATATATTATAACTAAACAACAGTGGCTCTTAGGGATAGAGACTTTTGGAACAATTTCATATATGTAGCTAATCTCTAAAAATCATATGGATGATGCAACTGATACCCATTTGGCAAATTTGAATAATGTTACCAAAAGTTAGAAAATATTGTTTTTTATTAATTTTTAGACATAAACTTTTACTACGGGCCCTGTGATGGAGGCCATTATTTGGTTCATATAATATCATCAAAATTCTTAAAACTTTCTTAAGACAAAATTTTGGTAAGCCAACTTGTAGTATTCATTATTGTACGAATAAAAAATAAATTTCCAAAAAAAATATTGAGCCGTTTTTGAGATAACGAATTTTGAAACGCAATATTTTTTAAACTTTTTAGAAGCTTTTTCCTGAAAAATTTCATTCAAATCCGTTCTGCTTATAATAAGAAACTCAAAAAAAAAACGATTCATTATAGGTACAGTCAGTTATCTTAATTTTAAATTTTTTTTTATTAAATTATAGATCGTAAAAATTAATCGAAATAAAAAAACCTTTATCAAAATTTTCGAAGCTGTTTAAAAAAATAATACGATTTTCGAAAACAATTTTTTTCCAATTGTATGGTGGGTACCTTTATTATTTATAGGTACAAACATTTTGGAGCTTCTAAAAAATAACTATTTTTTTAACCACTTCCTATAGATTAAACTCAATGAAATTTCATGATTTTTTTCTTAAATCTGTGGGACAGTTTTTGATAAAAAATAATATTTATAAAATATCGAAAAAATCGTATGGGTAGGTACCGTTATTTTTGGTCTTAAAAAAAGAAAAAAACAAGTGGGGGGAAAATTCAAAACGATTTCCTTGTGACACGGGGGCATAATGGGGCAATATTGCTGTTTTTTTATTTAATTACCTATAGTTACTTATTGCATACTTTACTAGACATTTAAAGAAATTGTGGTATGAATATAATATAAATAAAGTTGTTTACTTTTGTTCCTACTTTATAATTTATTTAATATCCCTGTTTAAAAACAAGTATTGACCAAAACTTCAAATTTTTGCGAGTTTCAAAGAAAATTGCCTCAATTTTTATTAACAGGAACTCCTATTCTTAGGCCGTACGTTAATAATATTTGAATTATGGACATTTTTTACGAAAAAATATAGAAGAATTTATGGCACGAAAATAACACTTTGTTTTTTTTTTTAAGAAAATGAATCCTTATTTTTTTATTCCACATGTTTCGGAGGGGGTTTGAACCCCCAAAACCCCTACCTGCGTTCGCCCCTGGTATATACTCCTGAGCTTAACTTCTTATCAACTATTTTGGAGTTCAGAAGAAATCCAAGAAATGCGTTCAGAATTTTTCAACAAAAAGCTTCTGAGGACTTTGCGAAGCAGCGCTAGCACGGGTGTGCTAGTAAGAAAAGCGAAAATGTTTATTGAAATGTATATCAATTAGATACGCATCTGCTATCTCTTAAGAATTCAAACACAAGCAAGAAATGCCAAGATTTTTTTTTGCTTTCTGTATCTCTTTATATGAAACACATTTTTTGAAAACATGATTTAAATGTTTCGACATATTTCAATTTGATGAAGTCTAGAAAACCCATTATCACCCATTCGCCTGGGAAAAGTACTGCATAAAAAGTTTTAAAACACATAAAATGAATATAAATTGACAGGCAGGCTGTCTGTTGCTGGGTAGATAGAAACTTCTCTCATCCTTTCAACACGTTCAGTTTGATGACATTTCGTCTTCATCCATCATTATTTTCAAAAGAAAGGATCCTCCTGTGTAAGGTATACATCAAACAGTAACATCCGTATCCGCACCGAGTACCACACCACTTACACGACATTAACATAGTCAATACATTTCTTGACAAGAGTACTTGAAGTTACACACATTTCGCCTTTAGATACGAGTATATGCAGATAAGCCTAACACAAAAAGTTAACAAGGATTACACACTTACCCGTACTTCTCTGACGAAACAGGAATAGCAACGGTGAAAATAAAAAAAAGAAAAGAAGATTAATGACAACAATGACAACACAACTATATGAAAGTATAGTCGGGTTCGAAGGACGTTGAGATGTCTGAACGACGAACTATACCTGCACGTAGATATCTTTGCTATCAGCGGGGTGTCACAAGTCATGTCAAATATTAGACAGACTCTCAGTTTACAAAAAAAAAAACCTCCAAGCAGTTGGCGGCACGTTACTTCGAGTTCAAGTCGTCAACAACGTCTGTAGGTACCTGTTCAACGATATCACCTGAAACAGGACATTCAAAGGAGTCTTACGCTGAGTAATACACGCATAATAGGTTCTACGTCAGGAACAAGATCCTCGTCGGAAATGAAAGCGCACAACTTTCAAAGTGTACAAGAGCACACTAAGGTAATCAGGCATAAGGAACAAATTTTAATATAGATACGAGTATATGTTCGTGTTTAGATTGTCTAAAGTTAAGAACTTTGTAAGGATTACTTGTTCAGTTTGTTTGTTGAAGCAGTGAATACTTGAATCAAAGTGTGAATCCAACGGAAATCTGTGCTCAAAATTAAAAAAAAAAAATCAAAAAAACAATCTGTCAAAAGACGGAGATTAAAATCGATTGTTTTCATTAATTAATAAAATTGCTTCGATTTTTTTGCAATTGACACTCAGGGGAAAGATTGGTAATACAAACATGAAAAATGCATTTGTCGCAAGATATAATGAGTATTAATTTTTGTTCTCCGTTTCCGGGCGAGCAGTCCTAAGTTAATTGAAAACAATCAGATAGGTCAGTCTTAACTGCCATTAGTTAAGACTTTAAAAAAACTTTCTTTATATTGATATTTAAGAGGGAAAGTTAAGTTCAACAGGGAAGCCACTGAAGCCCTGCAACGAATAACGAACTTAATAATTTGCAAGTTTTTTAACCAGTTTTCTGAATCGTTTGTTAGTTTTAAACCCTTTTTTAATAGCAGTTTTTGACATTTGTAAATGTCTAAAGTATTATAATGAAGCAGGTATGATATTTCAACAATTAAATAGTTTCTCGATGATTTGAATTCTAATACCATGTTGGACCAATAATGATTCTAAATTCGATTTTGCAAAATCTTCCATTTAACCTAGTCTGATACTAATCTCTATCTAAAAGAGATTGTCAGAACTGGGAAGAAAGTACTTTTACATCTCAGTTTTGTTACAGAGTGTGGAATAAGTCTATTGTTTATAACCTGTCTTACCACGATGCCGCATAGTTCCCGAAATAAATCGTTTCAAGTTTAATTGAAACAGTAGCTGTGTTGCCACCTGGTAAGTAAAATTGAACAATAAACATTTTTAAAAACAAACAAATAAAGCTTTATTTTCTTTTTCCACACTATCATGATTTAAAATAGTATGTGAGATTAAGAAATATTACAAATTGTCAAGAATAAAAATCATTTAACATTATAAAATAACAAAAAGTTTAAACACAAGAAAAGGTTATCAAATATGTTTACCCAAAAAATTAGGTACTTTCATTTTATGCACTTCAAAAAAAAAAATATTGAACAAGATTTAACTATTGTGTTTTTAACCCTAGAAAGGTAATCTTCGTCGATTAGACGAACATCATTTTTTCTTTTTAAAATTTCTCATAGATTCTTCATAGATCTTTAAGGAGAATAAAAAGTCACAGATCTAAAAAAATAAAATGAAAAGTGTGTTTTTATTAAAAGAAAGGTTTGATAAAAATAAATTATTAACATCTACAAGAATTTGTTAATAACTTTTCGAAAAAATTGCATTTAAATTTTACTTCGTCGATTCGACGAATGATTACCTTTAACGTACTAAAAAATATGATTACCTTTCTAGGGTTAAAACCCAAACAGTTTAACACAACGACCACACTTTTTATTTTTTTTTTATCCTTAAAGCTTAAAAAGGCATTTATTTTGTAAGCGCTTGCACAGAAACTATAAAAAAGGTAACTGATGTGGCTTAGGTAAGTAATGGTAACTCTGAATACTTTTTATAAAAGAACGGAAAGGGTTTCTGATGTTTATCACTTTACCCAACTTTCTGGAAACGCTCGCACTGTGCTCAAACATTTTAAGAGTAGTCATAATCCCTGTGAAAACTAAACATAAAAAAAAATGCACGACTGGGTTGCACAAACTTGCTCCTATGTAATAGACTAGGAATTTTAAAAACGAATGTTATTAGAGAAAAAAACTGTTCATAAAGATAAAATTATTTTTTTTAATTCTTTTAGTAGTAAGAGATGCAAATATGAATTTATGCAAGAACAAAAATTATAAGTTCATGTAGAAGTTTCTTTAAAAAAATAAACTTTTATATACAAGATCCGTAAAACATTTTTAAGAAAAAAATATGGCACGTCAGTTTTAAGTTTTTATTATTTTACGAATGGAAATTAAACTATTAAATTAATTAATAAATTAAAAAATTAAAAAATTGTGAGCCGTTTTTGAGATATCAAATTTCCCAAAAAAAAATGATTTTTCCCAAAAATAAAAAAAAATTTTTTTTTTAAATTTTGAAATGCAATGTTTTTTAAACTTTTTGGTAGCCCCTCTTCAAAAAATTTCATTAAGATCCGTTATGTCGATAATGAGAAATTCAAAATTCGAAAAAATGGTTCCATGGTAGGTACAAGCTGTAATATATTAATTTCAATTTTTTTTATTAATAAATATTAATTGAAGGAAAAAAAAAATGTATCAAAATTATAAGCGCCATTTTCAAGAAAAATACGATTTTTAAAAATAGGCAAAAATAAGTAAAATATTTTTTTTCTCACACCTGTAGATTATATTGAGAAACTTTTATTTACCAAATTTAAACAAAATCAAGCATGCCGTTTTCGAAATATTAAGTTTTGAAAAAAAAAATTTAAGTTTTTTTTTAAATCAAAAAGAAAACTTTTTCAAAATTTGAATTCACAATTCTATTTATGTTTTTGGGGAGCTTAAGCAAAAAAGAAGATCAAAATCGTTTTTGAGAAAATCAAAAACAAAAAAATGGTTCCATGAGGAGTACCCTCAATAACCATTTTTGGAAAAAAAAAATTTTCAACCATTACCTAGCTTTAACTAAATGAAATTGGTTTGTATTTTTGAGAAAAAAAAAATATTTATAAAATTTCGAAAAAAAATCGTATGGCAGGTACCGTTATTTTTGGTCTTAAAAAAGAAAAAAAAAAAAAAAACGTGTGGTCCCTCCACAAAAAATGATATCTACCAAGTTTAAAGAAAATCGGACGAGCCGTTAAGTCGAACAGACAGACTACTTTTCGATTGTAAAAACTACTCTCAAGATAGTCGAAGTACCAACTAAATTAACCGTGGGCAAATGTCGGCTCTGACTTACTAGGTGCCTTTAAATTTAGAGGTAGACTATTGAACTCAAAGAAATTGCGAACTACACTGTGGATTAAGTCGACGTGACAGTGACGGTAACCTAGTCCTTCAAATATGGAGAAAAGTAGTTGTATTTAAGCAGCTTTTGCATAAGTCACATGAATGACCTTTAAATCAATAGCGCCACCGTCTAGAAATGAGTTAGATCGCTCATGCTACAACTCTTCTTCTAGACTTGCTTCCTTCAGAAACTAAAGTCTATGTAGTATTTTCAGAGCTTTTAATTCACTCTCTTCTATCTGGTGACGTTGCACAAGTGCATCTAACCATCTACCTAATATATGGTCCGGTGTTTCCTCGTGAGCATAAAAGAAGTGTGCATCATACCAAGGGAGTAATAGAGTAAAATGGTAATCCACTTCTTAGCTATGAAAAAATAAGTAAGAACAAGAAAGCCGCAGACGATTTCTGCAATAACAATCTGTTGCTTTTGTAAGTTTTTCGCAATAAAACATCAACCATCGAATGTGGATGGAAGAAGTATATACTGTCTTACGCACTCTGTTTCCGCCTTAATCCATTCCGCAATACTATTCTTGACAAGAACCAGGATGATTCCGGTAAAGCATGATCGACTTCTCACTGAGGAAATTTTTTGGAAAAGAAAAAAGAGGAATTTCAAGTCGGGACTACATTTACATCGACTTCAAGTCCGCATATAATCCCATAAGTCAGGAGTTACATATTTGTATATGGTGTTGGCTCAATTTGTGATTCTAGGAAAACTGTTTTGCGTGGTATTGGAAATTACCTGGTGCAATGATCAACTTGAGAATAGGTCCTCTGCACTATTGCAAAAATGCAAACACAGAAATTTTTTCGGCAAGGTGCTCTTATGTAACTCCTTCAATATCGTTTTGGAGCAAATGATGCGCACGGCTGGCGTGAACACCAAAGGCCCTATTTGGGTAGACGAATGATATCGACATCAGCTTTCGTTCCCAAAGTTCCGCTATAGCGCCCTGGACAGAGCACTTAGTTCCTAGTACCAAAATGAAGATGGTTTGAAAAATCACTTTCCAATGATCGATGTGCGTACAATTAAAAATTGTTATTAGTGATTTAAAAGTGCTTTTAAATTCAGATGAATACCACAAAAAGATGCTCGAAATGCCCATGTATGCTGAATGTTTATAGGAAAAAATATAAAATATCGAAGATACTGTAATAAAGTTCAAAAGTTTAAATGAAGCCAGAAGTAATAGAAATCAAGTTAGAAGGAAAAATTCATCACATCATTCCAATTTATCAGAATTGCAGCCACTGGCAACGCGACTTCGAAAAACTGCTCGACCTCGTTAATGTACTAGAACCAACAAATTTGATGCTGATCGGAGACTTTAATGGAAGGAAAAATAAATTCGATAGTGGAATGCTAACATCGAAAGTAAAAGGACCAATCTGGAGATTGGTACTACTCGATGATTTTAGAATAGCAGTTAAAGGCTTTTCTGCATATATGCCATTAGAGTTATCCTTCAAATTAAGGACATCTTCAAGTGAACCTACTGTGTGGAGAAATTGTATTAATAAGAAAAACATTTCACATGGAGCGAAGTATAATATCTTTCGAACAGCTGCACTATGAATTCTCTTTTACGGTGTCCAAGTAAGGGGCTATCTTTCTTTCGAGGCTGTGGAAAAGTTCCTTCATTTTTCTGGCAATTCTGTCTATCTGTCTGTCTGTTCGATTACAACTAAACGGCTCGGCCGATATTCATCAAACTTGGTAGATATGGGTTTTGATTTTTTACCCCCGGATGTTTTTTGATTTGATTTTTTATGACCAAATATATAAATAACGGTACCTGCCATACGATTTTTTTCCGAAATTTTATAAATATTTTTTTTTTCTCAAAAACTGTCCCTGCGATTTTCTTAAAAAAAATTCAAAAAATTGAATTTAGTTAAACCTAGGTAATGGTCGAAAAAAAATTTCAAAAAATGAGTAGTTTTGGTACCCCCTTGGGACCATTTTTTTGTTTTTGATTTTCTCAAAAACGGTACCACCGATTTTGATAATTTTTTTATGCTTAAGCTTCCCAGCAGTTTGAATATTATTGTGTATTCAAATTTTCCTAAACAATTTTTTTGGATTTTTAAAAAAACTTTCAAATTTTTTTTTTCAAAACTCAATATTTCGAAAACCCCATGCTCGATTTTTTCAAAACTTTATAAATAAAAGTTTAGAAAAATAATCTACAATATATGAGCAAAATAAATTCATTTTACTTAAAAATAACGGTACCCACCATACAAATGTTAAAAAATGGTTTTCGAAAATCGTATTTTTCTCCAAAACGGTTCCGAGAATTTTGCTTAAATTTTTTTTCTTTCTATTATTTTTTAATATCTGTAATTTAATAAAAAAAAATTTAAAACAAGATAGTACTGACTGTACCTACCATAGAACGATTTTTTAAAATTTAAATTTCTCATTATTAGCACAACGGATTTTAATGAAATTTCGTAGAGGGAAGCTTCTAAAAAGTTTAAGAAACATTGCATTTCAAAACTTTAAGAAAAATATTTTTTTGAATTTTGAAAAAAAATCAATTTTTTGTTTTTTTAAAAAATTCAATGTCTCGAAAACGGCTCAATACTTTTTTTGTAAATTTAATTTTTATTCATACAATAATAAAAACTTCAAATTGGCTTACCAACATTTTTTCTTAAAAATGTTTTAAAATGTTCTTATATAAAACCTTATTTTTTAAGAAACCACTATAAAGACTTATAATTTTTGTTCTTGCATAAATCTATATATTTGCTTGAATCACATGGCATCCTATTCTTACCTTTAAGTACCTACTAAAGAAGTTTTTTTTAGTCGTTTAAAAAATGAATTTTATGCTTATGAACAGTTTCTCTAATAACATTCATTTTTGAAATTCTTAGTCTTTTACATAGGAGCAAGCTCGTGCGACCCAGTCGTGCATTTTATTTAAATAACAACACGTATTTTCTGACACATAACACAACTGAACAAATCAGCATGATATTTAAGGTAAGAGGTGAAGTTCTTGGTTTGAATTACGAGTATATTCCGCATCGACCAAAATTACCATTATTGTGGGATCTATGCAATTTGAAAGTACGTGAAGATGTTTTCCACTTTCTGGGAATCTGTCCAATACTCAAGGAATTTCGAAGGCGTTTCTTTGTAGGACACCCTTAGTTTGGAGGAAGTGAACACTATTTTGAATGCAGAGCGTGGATGGGACCTTTTACAAAGACTTAGTAATATCAAAAAAAAAAAAATTAAAATCCCATAAAAATGACTTAAATTGTGTGATGCACCCTTAATTCGATAGAATACAATCATCAATATTTGGTAAAAGAAAAATTTGGCCATCCACCCACACAGAAATCTTCTAAATCATGCCACACAAGCAACCAACAAATAATTCGGCCTTTTGGATTAATTTTAGTTAAATCAAAAGAAAAAACCTTTTCAATCTGATTTTGAATTCTATCATGGAGCTACAGAACACATCTGCGTGTAGCTTCGAAAACCTTTGAAAAGCATTCCATTCTAGAGCCAAATGATGGCCAACCACAATAAAGTGTACGTTCATCTGCTAAATGTACTCTGCGATAGCTTTCAACTTAATTGATTTATAAATCACGTTGAGGCTCAACGAAAAACCCTAAACAACATCATGTAAAAACCAAATCATGCATTATTCACTATGGCAGCATCAGCAAGCTTGGAAACCGCACCGGCACCAGGACTGGCAGCGTCTAACACAAAACGCATAACACTACCTCGACAGAGATATCAGATTGAACGAGCAGGCGGGCGGTCGGGCGTGCGTCGCGTCGTCATTTTGAGTGTTCGCTCCCAAAAGAATTTCCTCATGAATAGATTTAATGGCGGAATTTTATAGGTAATTCCCATGGTTCTTCGCTATACCAGCACTGTTCGTCGACCTGGGATAGAATAGTGTTCTTCTTCTATCAGTCTACAGAAATCTGCGAGCCCCAACCCGAAAGCTTTCAGCTCGAAAAATTTAAGACTCCACAGTGTGTACGGGGATAGGGAAGATATTCCTTACGTGGGTCGTTCTTTCGGAGCAAACTAACAAACACGAGTGCTGCGGAAGGAAATTCACCTGGCGAACCTTTTACCGCTTTTGTTTTAATAATTAATTATCCCGGTGCTTCTGGTTCGGATGGAAGCATAGCAAGGGCTGACAAAAAAATAAAAAAAACACACACACTCATTCAGGCAACAAGGATCTGCGATGGAGTAAAGTGGATATCCTTTAGGTTCGAGATGAGTGTGTGTGTGCGTGGAGCGTCACTTTGGGGAACTTTTGTTGCGTGTCATAACGTTTGGTTTCTCTATTGTTTTATTCTTTACCTTTTCTATTTCCGGCCTCCAGACTCTCAAGCCTGTTTGGGTTCAAATGTAAATCTATTTAGAAACAGGTTGGTTGATGCTGGGCAAAGTATGCCTCATTGAAAATTTATGCGAATGCGTTAACTTTGTGCTGTGGTAGTAATGGCAGCACGATTGCGGGCGGGATAGCAAATCCTGCCTCGAATGAATGAAAACGTGCGGTATCACTAATGCTTTTCGGGAGTTGAAGGTAAGTACGCTCTCCATTACCACCACCACAACTTACTCTTGTTTGAATGATGGCTCAAATGAGTTCATTAATCATCTGAGGTTTGTGTCTTCAGTTGGCAGATGGATTTACCAACTCAAAAATTTTAAATTCCTGACTTAAAAAAGGGTGTGCTATTTTTGTAAGGGTTGTTTTATCGTATATACATAAATTTGAATAGAGGCAAAGGCAAGGCTTGATATATTTATACTTACATCACATCCTGATGCGGAGATGTTCTTTAGACTCAAACGAAAAACATTATCCCTGTAGAATAGAACAGACAGAGCGGAAAATTAATGTGGAATTAGTTTTTTTTTTACACGAAATTTTGGTGATACTTACATTGCACCCACGAAGAGTGAATCTCTATCTTCGTCCAAATGGAACGTCCTGTAGTAAAGTTTGCCACAATTAAACTCGCGGACATGATCTGAAAAAAAAAAAAAATAATAATTTAATAAATAAATTATGATCAGAAAAAAAAATAAGTAGAATTTTAACATAATTTGTACTTAATAAAAATTTCTTCAAAATGTTGCTTTGAATATTGAACATATGTATAAATAAAATAAAATGCACGACTGGATCGCACGAACTTGCTCTTATGTAAAAGTACTTTGGAATTTAAGATACATTTTATAAATATAAAACATGGGTTTAATGAGATAATAATGTTCAAATGCATAAAATTGCCGTCTGGTTTCCGGAAAAGTATGAATTTATGCAAATAAACTTTAAAAAATCGTTTTATTATTAAATAAAATTTTTATATAAGAAATTTCTCTAAAATTTTTCAAGAAAGAAATGTGGGATGCGAATTTTAAGTATTAAATAATATTGATTTTAGGAAATAATTTCAAAAAATAATCGTTCATAGGTTTTGAAGATATTGATTTAAAAAAAAAAATTTTTTTCAAAAAAAACCAACAAATATTTTTTCGAATATTTTTGTATACAATATTATTTTAAACTTAAGGGGACTCCTGCTGAAAATTTTGGGTTTAAATCCTTAGAGCCGTTAATGAGAAAGTCAAAAATAAAAAAAACGGGTAAATGGCAGGTACCCCTAATAACATTTTGCCCCAAAATTTTTGTTGACCAAAATGTAGTCCATGTCCATAATATCACACCTAATTTTTTTTATCAAAATCGTTAGAGCCGTTTTCGAGATAAATAAGATTTTGCATTACGGGTGTATGGGGGGTACCCTTAATTTTGGAGCTAAAAAAAAAATTTCAATTTTTCCTCTAGGGAATCACCGAAGACCCTTAACTACCGAGATTGAAAGAAATAGGTCCAGTGGTTTAGGCTGTAGTGAGAGGTACAGACATACAGACATACAGACATACAGACATACAGACATACAGACATACAGACAGACAGACGGAATTGTCGGACCCACTTTTTTCGTCTTCGCTATCATCGTAATGTTAACTTTGATCAAAATCTCGAGTTCGATTTTTTTTCCAAATGCAGAACTTGCCCTATAGTACCTATATCGCAAGTAAATAAAATGCACGACTGGGTCGCACGAACTTGCTCCTATGTAATCGACTAGGAATTTTAAAAACGGATGTTATTAAAGAAAACTGTTCATAAGGATAAAATGAATTTTTAAATTCTTTTAGTAGTAAGAGAAAAAAACAGAATGCTATCCAGCTATGAATTTATGCAAGAACAAAAATTATAAGTCGTTGTAGTGGTTTCTTAAAAAAAAACTTTTATATACAAACTTTTTAAAAGCTTTTTAAGAAAAAATATAGGTACGCTAATTTAAAGTTTTTATTATTGTTCGAATTAAAATTAAATTTACGAAAAGAAATATTGACCTATTTCGGAGATATCGAATTTTCAAAAAAAGAAAAAATAGATTTTTTTTTTCAAAAATTCAAAAAATATTTATTTTAAAGTTTTGAAATGCAATGTGTTTTAGACTTTTTAGAAGCTTCTCTATAAAAATTTTCATTAAGATCCGTTATGTGGATAAGAGAAATTCAAAATTCGAAAAAATGGTTCTATGGTAGGTACAAGCTGTAATATCTTAATTTCAAAATTTTTTTTATTAAATTAAAGATCATAAAAATTAATTGAAAGAAAAAAAATTTTATCAAAATTCTAGGTGCCGTTTTCGAGAAAAATACGATTTTTGAAAACCATTTTTTTTTAATTTTTAGCATTTGTATGGTAGGTACCTTTATTTTTAAGTAAAATAAGAAAATTTTTCTCACACTTTGTAGACTATATTGAGAAACTTTTATTTATCAATTTTAGAAAAAATCTAGCATGGGGTTTTCGAAATATTGAGTTTTGAAAAAAAAAATTTGAAGTTTTTTTTAAAAATCCAAAAAATTTTGTTTTGAAAATTTGAGTACACAATTCTATTAATGTTTTTGGGGAGCTTTAGCAAAAAAAAAATTATCAAAATCGGTTGAACCGTTTTTGAGAAAATCAAAAACAAAAAAAATGGTTCCTTGGGGGGTACCCTCAATAACCATTTTTCGGAAAAATTTTTTAAACCAATACCTAGCTTTAATTAAATGAAATTTTTCTGTATTTTTATTTTTGAAATCTGTCGAACAGTTTTTGAGAAAAAAAAAATGTTTATAAAATTTCGAAAAAAAATCGTATGGCAGGTACCGTTATTTTTGATCTTAAAAAAAAAAGAAAAAAACGTGTGGGGGTAAAAAATCAAAACCCATATCTACCAAGTTTAAAGAAAATCAGACAGACAGACAGACAGACAGACAGACAGAATTGCCAGACCCACTTTTTTAGTGTTCGCTATCATCGTAATGTCAACTTTGATCAAAATCTCGAGTTCGATTTTTTTTACGAATGCATAACTTGCCTTATAGTACCTATAAGTCGCAAGTAAAAATAGTTTATTTCAGGGCATTTGAGGGCAAAATGGCGCATGGGAGCAAGAGTTTCTATATCGCAGGAACATTTGGATTAAAATTTAAAAAATAAATGTTGTTGGAGAAAAATTTTCAAAAGCATAAAATTCATCTTTAAAATGGCGAAAGCTATAAGAATGAAAACTGCTCGGCTGATTTTTTTTATACTTGGTAGATATCATTTTTATTTTTTTCCCCGCACACGTGTTTTTATTTCTTTTTAAAACCAAAAATAACGATAGGTACCTTTCATACGATTTTTTTTTTCGAAATTTTATAAATTGTAACGGAAGCAAGTGTGCATGTGCATGCCTTATTCTATGAAAACTACCTCCAAAGCGAAGACAATGCCTATACACGACTTGGTACGGGTTGTTGAAGTCTAATTGAAATTTTAATCACCGCAAATGACCATAATCCCCACTAAATCTTCCGCCCGGCTCGTTAAGAGCAAGCTGTAAACAGACTCAACCCGATCCTTCCACCCTTTTATAACCCATAAGACTCCAGACCACAGGACTCCTAAAGCCTATCCGGGCTACCGAGATGGAAGGTTGTCAGTGCTATTGTAACGTAGGCATGCTAGCATCCCTGTACTAAGCTCGTCGGTATGGGGGGGATCTTGCTACAATAGCTCAGACGTTGTTACGTATTCCATGCCTTAGTTTAGATGTTGGTTACGAATTAAAATTTTATTTGTGAGGCCCTAATGTTTCATCCATTTTTCTCTTACCAAGACATCCAATGATTTAAAAGATTCAATTATTAGGTATGCGTATGCGTAGTAAGAATGGTTCAATTTATATTCTATGATGTGATTAGTGGGTGGGCAGTCTCTAAGAGGGCAATTCTAACTTAGCTCTCCCTGTCATTGGATGTCTTCGTAAGAAATTGTCCCACAAATTAAAAAAAAAATTAAAAAATTTATTTAGTTAAAGCTAGAAAAAGGTTGAAAAACGTTTTTCTAAGAAAAATGGATATTTTTGGTACCCCCTTTGAGCAATTTTTTTTTTTTGGTTTTTCATTTTCTCAAAAACAGTACAACCGATTTTGATATTTTTTTTATGCTAAAACTCACCAGCAGTTTGAATATTATTGTTGGTAGATAAAAGTTTCTTAACATAAGTAACAAGATATGAGAAAAAAAATATTTTAAATAAAAATAACGGTACTCTCCATACAAATGTTAAAAAATGGTTTTCGAAAATAATATTTTTTTCGAAAACGGTTCCGAAAATTTTGCAAATTTTTTTTTTCTTTCAATTAACTTTTACGATCTATAATTTAATAAAAAATAAAATGCACGACTGGGTCCCACGAAACTGCTCCTATGTAATAGACTAGGAATTTTAAAAACGAATGTTATTAGAGAAAACTGTTCATAAGTATAGAATTAATTTTTTTAAGAGTAGTAAGAGATAGAAACAGAATCCTATGCAAATAAGAATTTATGCAAGAACAAAAATTATAAGTCGTTGTAGTGGTTTCTCAAAAAAAAAAGCATTTATATACATACAAACTTTTTAAAGGATTTTTAAGAAAAAATTTTGGTACGCCAATTTAAAGTTTTTATTATTGTTCGAATAAAAATTAAATTAAAAAAAAAAATAACATGTGAATCGTTTCTGAGATATCGAATTTTCAAAAAAAAAGAAAAAATAATTTTTTTTTTTCAAAAATTCAAAAAATATTTATTTTAAAGTTTTGAAATGCAATGTGTTTTAGACTTTTTAGAAGCTTCTCTATAAAAAATTTCATTAAGATCCGTTATGTGGATAATGAGAAATTCAAAATTCGAAAAAATGGTGCTATGGTAGGTGCAAGCTGTAATGTCTTAATTTCATTTTGTTTTATTAAATTAAAGATTGTAAAAATTAATTGTAAGACAAAATTTTTTATCAAAATTCTATTTGCCGTTTTTGAGAAAAATACGATTTTTGAAAACCATTTTTTTTTTATTTTTTTTTAGCATTTGTATGAGAGGTACCTTTATTTTTAGATAAAATAAAAGTTTCTTTCTCACATCTTGTAGCTTATATTGAAAAACTTTTATTTATCAAGTTTAAAAAAAATCTAGCATGGGGTTTTCGAAATATTGAGTTTTGAAAAAAAAATTTCAAGTTTTTCTTAAAAATCCCAAAAAAACATTTTTGAAAATTTGAGTACACAATTCTATTTATGTTTTTAGGAATCTTTAGCAAAAAAAATGATCAAAATCGGTTGTACCGTATTTGAGAAAACCAAAAACAAAAAAAAATAGTTCCATGGGGGGTACCTCAATAACCATTTTTCGGAAATTTTTTTCATCCATTACCTAGCTTTAACTAAATGAATTTTTTTTGTATTTTTATTTTTAAAATTTGTCGAACAGTTTTTGAAAAAAAAAATATTTATAAAATTTCGAAAAAAAATTAAAACTGATATCTACCAAGTTTAAAGAAAATCGACCGAGCCGTTTAGGCTGTAGTCGAACAGACAGACGGACAGACAGAATTGCGAGATCTACTTTTTTAGTCTTCGCTATCATCGTAATGTCAACTTTGATCAAAATCTCGAGTTCGATTTCTTTTACAAATGCATAACTTGCCTTATAGTACTTATAAGTCGCAAGTAAAAATTTGAAATCAAGATTACTGGCCGCACTATTGTAAGAACGATTTTTTCGAATTTTGAATTTCTCATTATCAGCATAACGGATTTTATTAAAAATTTTTATAGAGAAGCTTCTAAAATGTTTAAGATCATTGCATTTCAAAACTCGATATCTCAAAAAGAGCTCAATATTTTTTTTTGTAAATTTAATTTTTATTCGAAAAATAATAAAAACTTTAAATTGGCGTACCAAAATTTTTTCTTAAAAATGTTTTGAAAATTTTGTATATAAAAGCTTATTTTTTAAGAAACCAGTACAACGAATTATAATTTTTGTTCTTGTGTATTTAGCTCCAACTACTAAAGGAGTTGTTTAAATCATTTAAAAAATGAATTTTATGCTTATCAACAGTTTTTCTCTGAGAACATTCATTTTTAAAATTTTAATTCTTTTACATAAAAGCAAGTTCGTGCGACCCAGTCCTGGATTTTTTTTATCAAACTATAGATCGTAAAATTGAGCGAAATAAAAATTTGTTTACCACTATTTTCGAGAAAAATACAATTTTCGAAACCCATTTGTTTTAAATTTTATTAGTGGGTAAGGTTAGTTTTAGATATAATATTCCTACATCTTGTTGATAGTAGAGATGGGCACTATCGATCGAACTTAATACATGTAAATAAGACACGAATTTTTCGATTAAATAAAAAAACACTAAAGAATTACTAAAAAATAAATTTTTGTTTAGGGTGACATTTAAAATGAAATATTCTGTCCTTTTCTTGTGAAGCCATTTTTAATATCAAATTTCAAAGAAGGATGACTACGATGTCGATGAATTAAAATACCTCCAATCAAAATTGGTCCGGAAAATAGAAGTTTTAGGGCCTTAGAGTGACATTCGTCTTCTATTTGTCAAGTTATAAGCTGTCAAATTCTATAAAAGGATGGCTAAGATGCCAATTGATAATTAAACATCTAAGAAATCAGAAAAACAAAATCGGAAAATTTTACCACAACAAGTTTCACGAGTGTATTCGTTATACTTGAACCTTTCCGATTACGGCTTCAAGATGCTGGTAAAGTACAGTGTGGACCTGCATCATCAACCAAAAGAATGCTTCAAAAGCATCGTGGAAAAGTAATGTATTAAACTTGTATAAAGACAGGGGACAGTCTTTGTTTGAAGCCAGATGTGTGACAGGTAGTCCACGTAATACGAATACATGTGACAGGTGCTCCACATAACATAAGACTCGCGACAGATGGACAAGACCCGTCCATAACACCAACGTGGATAACGTCATCGTCCAAAAACGGCTAAGAGCCCAACTTCGAGAATTGCCGAGAGCCCAACATTAAATTTGTGTCTTGTAAACGAAAAGAAGATGACGATTTAGAATAAGAAACCCTAAGCTCCCTAAAATCCGCGCGACGGTCTATGGTATTAGACGATTTTAATTTTCGCGTGAAATTGAATTATCCCTAACCATTTCATATTGATGAATGGCGAAGTGCATCCTTCCAAGATATTTCTCTCCATCTTAGTCTGGGTCTGTTCGGGACAGAGACTTTGATCGCATTGAATTGATTTTTCGTTTTGCTTTAAACTTAGGGGGCATGGGACGAAGGTGCTTGGAATACGTCCATTATGCGAACTTCATTGTGAATTATCCTTTTCAGAACCGTATTGTGTTCAACGGGTACACCTGTCAACTAATACTTAATTCCACGGTGGGCCTACCCACATCGGAGTCAGATTGAGAGCTGATCATGAGCTATGGTACAGCTGAAGCCATATCAGTAGCAATTTTGTGACATGTTGGGGCATGGCATGAACACACACTTTGCTTTAGAGCTAGGCCTAACAAGCACATCTTGAATCCAAGTAAACCAGGAAAACCCGGAAATCATATGCCTCCGCATTTGGAGCCACCACAGCCACCATCATACTCCCAATAGGGGGCCTACCTCATAGATAGTCTGAGATAGAGAGGTTGCACTACACAACCCATCTCTACCTCCAGGGCACTATCTCCCAGGGTGCCAGAATAAAGCTTCTGGTAAAGCTTTCGCAACCGTGAGGTCACCCAGCAATTGATCCAAAATTGCTGAAATCAAAACGTCATAGTAAAAGAGATCACTATCTCAATTACTTTTCTTTATGTTTTGGCCGTGACTTCCCCTTATCACTCGCCCAAGATTAAATAGTGCCAGGGATCCGTGGCTCAGATTACCTGAGATAGGATATAGTACTAGATTTTTTCGGGTACAGCTTGGGCTACAACTAGTATCCTTTGTCTTGTCTAGTTGGGTCAGCAACGGTATAAGAATGTGTCAGGATTGCTCCGTCCTTCTACTTTTGTAGCCTATCCACAGGCACCACGAGGAGGAGGTCGACAAGACATGCGTGCAAATAGCCCAACCTCTCCAGTAGTATTTCCGTGCCAACTAATAACAAGTTATTGGTGGACGGCTCTTTCGAACACTGGTCTAGCTTTTAAAATACCTTCAACGCAAGTCTACTACACACACACCTGCTATCCTTTTCAGTAAGGCTATTTTGAAATGAGAAAGTGGATTGAGCTTCTAATTAAAAAAAATTAAATTTAATTTTAAAAATTTAAAACCGTTTATAAGAAAGAGACGGAGAGGAGGCCACCAAGAAGACACTTTTTGTGAGATCCTGTGCGTTTTGAGATATAATTTTGAAGTAGTTTCCAAAACAAAAAGAAGGAAACTCAGTTTTGCGGAGGAGTGAAAATCTGTCGAAGGAGCTACTTCAAGAGTTAGAGGCAGGTGAGCCAGAAAAACTCTAGAGGATTAATCCAATTTCGTTGGAGAATTGATAAGTATCTTTGTGATAATTTTTTGGGCAAACATTTCTATACCGCTGGGCCTTTGTTTTCGAAAAACCGTTTCTCCGAAAAAACGACACTTTCATAACCCCAATTTTCAATTCTTTGTTTTTTTTCAGGGATCTTTCCCAAGATCATCTTCGTTTCGCTTGTGACATCTGGCAAACTGATAAATTAACATTAAATAGTGGAATAGTGGAATGACACACAAGTCTGCCAAGATAATGAAGTTTGGCCAAGACGTCAAAACGTTATTGTTAGTTCAAAAGTTGCGGCATTGTTGATAAAATACTTGACTTGTAATTTTTTTCTACATATATTGTTTTTTTTTTTTCTGAAATTAATAAGAAAACCTGATGAGCTTAAAATTCTATCATCTAGAATTATCAGATCAATACTTAAAAAAGTCACTAGACGTAATTTAAACCCGAAAAACTATTTCAAAGTGATTTAATTTTTTTTACCAAAACAATTGAAATTCATTTTTCGGCGACATCAACAAAAAAAAACATCACAACAAATCCCTCACCAACATTCCTCTATGTCCAATCTCAAATGTCAATCAACTTGCCATTGAGGGGAGAAATAAACTTTTCTGATTTTCACATCCGTCTTTTATTGTTGTATGATGTCCTTTTTTCCTTCCCCGACTATAACAATCATCAAGATGACAAAAATAAAATAAAAACAGACTCATATCCTTTTTTTTACAAAAAAAAACAAGTTTCTCTTTGCCTTCAGCTTTATACATTATGTACATACTCGTATATACTATCTCACCCAACATCACCAGGACGAACAACAATAGAAAAATATCGGGAATCTAATTTTAAATAAACTTTCGTTGTTCATTTCCTGTTCCTGTCAAAACAAAAGAAATTCGAAACCAACTTAAACATTTCAAATGCCGTATCGGGACACAGCAGACGAGAGTAGAATTTGGTATTACCTTCGAGAGAAAAAAAATAGGATCAAAAATCAAGGACCAATGACACACCGACCGACCGCATCAAGGGAGAGAATGAAGAGCAAGGACACACAAAAATTATACAGAAAAAACCAACGCCGGATTTCGTTTCAATCAAAGATTTTCAAGAGTCAGTCCTTGACCATCGCCAAGTTCGTTCAATTGATTCTTACTTCATCTCGTCTAAGGGGTAGGTATTGGTTTGAAGTAGAAATTTTTTTTTAAATAATTAACTCATCATTTTTAAACGAATATGATCTTTGCTTTTACAATAATGCGATTATCAAGAGTATATATTTGAGGTTCAACACATGGGAATGGTTCCAAGATAGATCTGTTTCCTGTTTCCTGTCAGTTTAACGCTCTGTCCTGGATTCTATCCAATAAATGAAGAGAAGTTAGGTCTACACCTACCCAAAGATGTTAGTTAAAATGCAGATTTGGACGTATAAACGCCTTATAAATTGTAGCTTGATCAGATATAGAAATCCTAAGCAATTAGCAGCATTTTTAGGGTCTCAAGAATTTGGTCATTCCAACGAAGATCTTCGTTGACACATATGCAGAGTACTCAGAGCTTTTCGGTTTCTTCGATGAAAAAGCCATTCAAAGAAAATGACATAAGGGGTATATTTGCTTAAACGACAATAGACATCATTGAGTTTTCGAAACATTAAACTCCACATGATTTTGTATACCCCATTTAATAATGGTGTAAAGATCGGAGTTTAATGAGCTTATCATACGATACCATTGCAATTCCACTTCCGAAGGAGATAGCCGTGAATGTTTGAACGAGTACGAAAAGCTGAGACTAAAGTCGTTGGTAAAACAATGAAGTGGATTAAAAGTTTCAGACAAGAGATCATGAGGAAGAGTGTCGGAGAAAGAACGGAGCCCTGGTTTACACCAGCAGTTAATTTTTGAAGACCAGACTTTAAAGCTTCCAATACAACATGTGTTGCATTGATTCCAAATGCACGCATTTTCGATAAAAGAGCCTGATGCCTTAGAAATATCTAGCGCAATAATCTTACTTTCTCGATGGCGATGTTAAGATCCTTCCCACTCTTCGGTGAGACATGCCATCCGATCACCAGTGGAACAATTTCTGATAAAGCCGTATGTATTGCCGGTTATTATGAAGTTTTCGATCTTCGGATGTTTCTTGAGCGGTTATTATGACATTGGAAAGAAGGGACGTAAGTGCAATTGGTCGATATGAGCAGGGGGAGGAAGGTTCGTCTTTTTTAGGAACAGCAGGGACAAATGCTAAATTCCAACTTCTAATAAAGATTCCTGTTGAATGGAAAAACCCAACTGCTATCTTTTATCTTACGACGTTGTATGAGCAACTCTTGAACGTACACGCCCAATTCGATTTTTGTCTTACGGCCACCGTACTGACAAGGATGATTAAGGAAAAACCACTGCTACGTTGTCGTCTTACGGCCACCACAATGGCAAAGATGACGATGATCGTTGCTGAGTATTTCCTTTTTACGGCTGTACTCTAAAACAAAATTATAATGCAGTCTTTTCTGTTTTATTGTAATTTAGGTACAATTTATTTAATTTTTACTGTTCACATAAAAACAAACTTTGTGTGTTACGAGCAACGTTTAAGTAAAAAAAACTTATTAGTTTAAAAGACTGCTAAGAAAAATTATTTTTTTTTTTCTACACCGAGAACTAATATGCTGCCATACGGGCAAAGTGACAATCGCAGAATGAATATTCATGAGGCCGGAAGGGCAGACATTTTCTTGTTTTATGAGAAATATAAAAAAGGGTATGTTCAATGAGTGAAGCAAAATTGTAGTGAGCTACAATTTTGCTTCACTCATAGATGGCGTTAACAATTCCAGAATAGTAAGAGAGATGGAAAAGCTTACGCAATGGTTTTCCAGTGATGAAGAACATCTCTTCAAAAAAATCGGGGTATACTATCAGTTTTGTTTATATCGAGATCTCGAAGGGCTCTTACAACGGTAAGACCTCGGAAATAGACCTATAACATTGAATAATTTACGTCCTCAAGTATCTCAAGTACAGGAGGGGCAATGTTGCTATCAAGCAATGTAGATTTGCCTTATCTGAAGAGATAGATGTCGGGTTGTCGTTATAAATGATCGTTGGAACCGAAGATGAAGTTGAATTTTGTATTCCTTGACAAATTCTTCCTTTTTACTTGCGATTTATAGGTACTATAAGGCAAGTTATGCATTCAGAAATAAAAATGGAACTCGAGATTTTGATTAAAGTTGACATTACGATGATAGCAAAGCCTGTCTGTCGGTTCGACTACAGCCTAAACGGCTCAGCCGATTTTCTTCAAACTTGGTAGATATGGGTTCTGATTTTTTCCCCCACCCGTTTTTTTTTCTTTTTTTTTAAGACCAAAAATAACGGTACCTACTACACGGTTTTTTTTTCGAAATTTTATAAATATTTTTTTTCTCAAAAACTGTCCCACAGAATTAAAAAAAAAAATTGAAAAATTTGATTTAGTTAAAACTACGTAATGGTTGAAAAAAATTTTCCAAAAAATTGTTATTTTTGGTAGCCCCCCTGGGTCCATTTTTTTTGTTTTTGATTTTCTTGAAAACGCTGCAGCCGATTTAAACCATTTTTTTATGCTAAGGCTCCTCCAAAGTTTGAATATTATTACATTATTCAATTTTCATTTCAATTTTTGATTTAAAAAAAAAATCAAAAAATTTTTTTGGAAACTCAATATTTCGAAAAAACCGAAGATCAATTTTTTTCAAACTTGACAAATACAAGTTTCTGAACATAGTCTACAAGATTTGAGAAAAAAATTTTGTTTTATCTAAAACTAACGGTACCTTCCATACAAATGTTAAAAAATGGTTTTCGAAAATCGTATTTTTCTCGAAAACGGTTCTGAGAATTTTGCTTATTTTTTTTCTTTTAATCAATTTTTACGATCTATAATTTAAAAAAATAAAAATTGTAATCTAGATATTACTGATTGTACCGATTTACGAATTTTCCGAATTTCTCATTAGCGGCATAACGGATTTTAATGAAATTTTTTATAAAGAAGTTCCTAAAAAGTTTAAAAAACATTGCATTTCAAAACCTAAAAAAAAAATATTTTTTCAATTTTTAGGAAAAAGTTTTTTTTTTTTTGAAAATTCGATATCTCAAAAACGGCTTAGTATTTTTCTTGGAAATTTAACTCTTATTCGTACAGTAATAAAAACTTAAAGTTGGTGTACCTAACTTTTTTCTTAAAAATGTTTTAAAAATTTTGTACATAAAAGCATTTTTTTTAAGGAACCAATACAACGACCTATAATTTTTGTTCTGGCATAAATTCATATTTGCATAGCATTCTGTTTTTATCTCTTACTACTAAAAGAATTTAAAAAATTCATTTTATCCTTATGAACAGTTTTCTTTAATAACTTTCGTTTTTAAAATTCCTAGTCTATTACATAGGAGCAAGTTCGTGCGACTCAGTCGTGCATTTTATTTTAAAATTATTTCGATTAAAATTGGTTCGAACGGAGACAAAAAGTTCATTGCTTAAGTTATTTGTTGAACTCGAAACGGATTTTGGGGAACTTTAACGCCCTTTTTATTTTCTTGGAAGTTGACTTCATGGGAGTTGCTTGAACATATATGTATGTTTCAGTTTTCTCTCTCCTCTTCCCGATTTGATCTAGTAAATTAAAAATCGGAACACGTTCAAGAAAATGGGGGTGAGGGGATTTGTTATGTATATTTGCGACACTGCAGGATAACCAAGTCTAAAATCAAATGCAAAGTTTTATTTTACTATTCTATAATATCGAGGAAAACTAAGCTAGAGTCTACATATCATATCAACCTATAAAATTTCAATGCAAATCAAAGTCTTTTGAGATTTCAGAAAACTATTGATTTTTATGTAAGTTTACTTCAAAAAACGGATAATATTGTATACATTTCACTTAATTGTTTAGGTAACCGTTTTAAGAGGCTTCTAATCGGAATGGCTAGATTTGCAAAGTTCATGGCGGCCATGTTGTTTTAACTCTTAATAATTTTCTTGAATTTCATTTCTTAGGCATTAGCGGCTTATCTCCATTGCAAGTTACAGCGTCGAGCAAATGACCAAATGATAAAAATTCACTTAAAAAGGACTCTGTTATTTGCACTCAAACCAACTTCACCAACGCTAACGGTCCCAATTTTCGGATGAACCGATAACAAGCATAATTCCCGGATTTGGGAACGACGATACTTATCCACACGATGTCCACTCAATTGCAATTCATCTGCAGGAAGTCACTTTTTGGTTTGGATTGTGGGTCGGTAACAGTATCGGTCAATATTTCTACTAAAAGGACGATTCTATTGGTATCACAATCAATAGAGAGAGCTAAGTGATCGATGATAAAAAATTTTTATTTTCATCAAAACCCGTTTCGCCGATAATGAGAAAATCAAAATTTGAAAAAATGGTTCTATGGGGTACAGTCAGTAATATCCTTATTTCAATATTTTTTTTTATTGAATTATAGATCGCAAGTATAACTCGAAAGAAAAACAATTTAATTAAAATTTTTGGCGCCATTTTCGAGAAAAATACGATTTTCGAAAATTATTTTTTAACATTTGTACTGTGGGTACCGTTATTTTTAAATAAAATAAAATTTTGTTTCTCACATTATAGATTGTGTTAAACAAATTGACCTTGGCGTTCTCAAAAAATTGGATTTTCAAAAACAAAATTTAAAAATTGTCCAAAAAATCTAAAAAAAAAATTATGAAAAATTTATTACACAATACTATCCAAACTATTCGGGAGATTTTGAGAAAATCAAAAACAAAAAATGGTTCCAGCGTGGTGCCACTCATAACCATTTTTCTTAACAAAAATCTCAACCATTACCTAGCTTTAATTTTGAATTTCGTTTTAAAAATCTGTGGATTGTGAGAAGAACAAAATATTTTATAAAATTTCGAAGAAAAAAAATCGTATCGCAGGTACCGATATTTTTTATCTTAAAAAAAAAAGGCTTGCAGAGAGGGGGGGGGGGGTTAAAATGACATCTGTAGTCGAACATACAGACAGAATTGTGGCACCAACTTTTTTCATGTTCTCTATCATCGTAACTTTGATACAAAATCAGGAGTTCAATTTTTTTTACGAATGCATAACTTGCCTTAGTACTATATTGGTATGCCAACTTGAAGTTATTATTATTGTACAAATAAAAATCAAATTACAACAAAAAAAAAAATATTGCCCTTTTTTGAGGTGTCGAATTTTCATTAAAATAAATTTAATTTTTTTCATAAATTTATAGAAATTAAACATTTTAAATAATATTTCTATTGTGCATAAGTTCATTCAAATTAGCTTTTTTGGCCTTTAGTCCACAAAAATTGGCGTTTCGTCCGGGTGATCTCACATGGACTCATCAGTTGACTTGTGAGGACCTTGTCAATACGCCGGACGAAACGCCAATTTTTGTGGACTAAAGGCCAAAAAAGCTAATTTGAATCAATAATTCAACAAGTCCAATAATAGTGCTAAGTCTTCTACTTGGCTGATTTATTTCAGTAGTATAGAGTTTGTATTATAAAAACCTTCACATAAGTTCATTCAGTAATATCTTAATTTAAATTTTTGTTTTGTATCAAATATCTAAAATTAAAGCGAAAAAAAAATGTTTATCAAAATTGTAGGTGCCGTTTTCGAGAAAAATACCATTTTCAAAAATCATTTTTTAACATCTGTACGGTGAGTATATATTTCGTACGTTCGTACGTTCGTACGTCCGTACGTTCTTGTACCATTTTTCGTCGTCGATATCTCAAGAACGAGTAAACATATCGACTTCAAATAAATTTTGTTTAATAGATAATAACTTCGAAAGAGGCTGCAAGGGCGTTTATTAAAATTCAGTGAGTAGTTTTTTCACTATAACGGTTTAAAAAAAAAGTAAAAATTTTGGTTAGTTTCAAATATCTCACGAAAAAATAATGCTATTGATTTCAAATAAAATATAATGTACTCATTATAAGGTCATACAGATTTGGTATGAATTTGGAAAAAAATGAACATACCGTTATTTTTTTAAATAAAAAAAACTGAAAAAAAAAATTTCATAACCCAGATATTCTAAGAACGGAAAACAATTTGAAACTCAAAATAATTTTATTTTACGAAAAATAATGTGTTTGACAACTGGTGAAAATTTCAAAAAAATTCAGTTTACAGTTTTTTTACAAAAAATTAAAAAACTATTGAAAATTGGTAAAAATTGTTTTTCGACTCAAATTTCTCGAGAACTAGTAGTGATATTGACTTCTAATTTCGTTTATTTTATACATAGTATAATTTTGTATAATTGATAAAATGTTGACAAATATTGAATTAATAGTTTTTTTTTTTAATAAAAAAAACTACATATTAAAAATTCTAGTGAAAACTAGTTAAAATTGTATTTCAAGTCGAATTTCTTGGGAATGAACACCGATAGTTCCTTCTAAAGTATGTTATTTTATACATCGATACCTTCCGTAAGAATGTGTACTAAGCGACATTTCTAAAATTGTTCAGGAAACGAAAAAAACGAAGAAAGTTCTAGTTGAATCATAGTGTGCTAATAGACAATTTTGGTTAAACTAAGTGACATCTAACAAAATTTTTTGTTGCTCACGACAATGAGATCTTTATTAATGTCGCTTAGCATAATTTTTTTGGCGGATAATACAAATTTCAGGGGGCAACATTATTTTATTGAGAAAACATGGCAGTTGATAAATTTTTTTATTTGTACTCTAGTTTCCTTTTCATGCATAATAGGTTGGCGAAACCCAGGCCAAAACGTGGCCCTTAACATATAGTATATTTCCGCATCAAAAAGTCATTTTCGAAAAAAGTGTCGCTTAGTACATTCTTACGGGAAGGTATCGACATAATACAATTATTAACATATGGTTAAATTTTGACAAGTATCGAATTAACAGTTTTAACAAAAATATAAAAAAAAATTACTAAAAAGTGGTAATATTTGTTTTTCGACTAGAATATCTTGAGAACGAGCAATGATATTGACTTTGCCATTATTTAATTTTATACATAATACAATTTCTAACAAATGGTTTATATTTGACATAAATCTAGTTTTAGAGCGGATATATTTTGTAAGTGACCTTCCATCAATAACCAAACCATATCTTTTATATTTGAATATTTCGTTTTTAAATTTTTTTCAATTTAAATGTTTGGAACCGAAATAATAAAGTAATTTCTATAATATAATACATTTTGAAACAACTTATGCATCAACAATCTCAATTTCAAATCTCTTTAAATAATTAAAATGCTTTTCAATCTTAAAATAATGTTTGTTTGAATTTTACAGCTAAAGTTTGTTTCGCTGAAAATTTGGTTATTTGAAAAAAACTAAATATAAAGTTTTCAAGACCACAAATGGGAAGTTATCAGTGTGGGGCGCACCCAGCCTCTTTTTGGTCTTAGGAATGACAAAAAAATTTTAAAAGTGCAATCTGAATAAGTTTACCAATCTTCACTCTTTTTCAATTAACGAGGTGTCAAAAGAATTACCCCACAAATGTATTAAAACTAGCTCTGCTATATTTCATTTTGGGCTATACAAAAAATTTAAAAATCAGACTTTCATTTTTTAACGAAGCCCTAAGAATTTTTAAATTTGAGTATCCTAGAGAATAAAGTGTCTGCTTTAAAACGTAAAAGTTCAAGCAGGACTTTAGGTATTTCTTCGAAGAGAATGGAAGCTTATGCCACAATCTCACATTTGTGGAGCGTGCAACGCTTCCAACAGTCTTTAGGCATGAAGTCTTCCGCGATAGTCAAGACCCGGGGTCAAACAAAATTTTTTTAATTTTTAACGAGTTTTTTTAAAAAAAGATTGTTAAAAGCTGAAGAATTAAACTCAAGTTTTTTTTTCCTTTTTAAAACTTGGTCTCTCGCACTCAGATGAAATAGATATGTTAGGCATAATATGACCGAGTATCAAGACCCACCAATTTTTTCATTGTTCGCTCGATTTCTATTATAAAGGCTTTTGCATTTATCAGAAATCTAACCATAACTTCTGCTTACTTGACTTACCAGCAACTCATAAACATACATGGATCTGAAGTAATCTATAGCAGAGAGCGAAGAGCTCATAGCCTTGAACCCCCTTTGTATGGATTTTTTTTGTAGGCGACCCCAGAACGAGCCTTGACTGCATTGGAACAATTGGGTAAGGACAACCGAAAACTTGGTTTTGGCAATTGAATGACTTCGGCTGTCGATCAAGAAAGATGTAGAGACTTGTTGAAACAGGCTATAATGAGATCCCGTTGTAGTACCGATGATGATGAATGTGACAGGCAAAGCTCAGAGCAGGTTCATGCGACTCTCTCATCTATCTTTCCACAATTTGCTACACATTTTTCTTTGTGGGGGTGAGAAGGATGTACCCATCCCCTTCTTATGTCATTTTGATGATTCGCCAATTGCCATTAGCATTAATCATACTTACTGGGTTTAATTTTTGATTGTGCAAATATTTGATAACCTCTTATGTTATGTCCTTTTAGTCCTGACTGTTTCTGTAATTTTTTACTCTATCTCCTCTTTTTTCGGTGTCTTCATGACTTACCCGAGGGAAAAGACCGATTCGTCGAACTATTGTTGACATGGCTCCTTCGCGTGCAGTCACAGTCAAATTATTATCGTCTATCAATTCATTTCTATTGACTTTTGCTAAATTGTTGTCCTTGTATGCCATGTCTTCAATGGCACTGATGAATGTCCTTTATTTTTTGCTCAATTTGAATTACCGGAAGCGATACAAAAAACACACACAATTCGCAACAAAGACCCGACCATGTCGACCTCCTCTTGCCAATCATATTTATTACATTCGAAAGGAGCAATCACATGTCGTCGAGGACATTTGATGACAATATTGATGGAACCTTGTATGTATGCCTTGCCCGCTAAACGCAGAGGTACTATAGACTTTGCGTTAGAAGAAATAAATATTTGCCATTTTTTCAATCCTCATTTTGTGTATATTGACCGTTTTAGTGGGATTGTTCAGCTTTTCAGGGGCATTTTGTCGTCGTGGCCTTTTCTATCCACTGCCTATCTCGGTATCCAGGATTCGGGAAGAAGGAGTCCCTTATTGGCATTCGTCTAATGGATGTTTTATTTACAAAATCTATTTTCCTTTTCACTGTGTGTGATGGATCGGGGTATTTGTGTTTTGTTATAACAGTGCTGGGAACGGGTAAACAAAAAAGTAATAGCTTGACGTCCGTCGTTGGTCGTCTATACTTTCAAAGAAAAGGACACATAGGAATTTGCTTTCGGTCTGAATAGGCGGACATACAATTACTACTCAAAATAAAACTTTTATTTTGTGAAATTTTTTATATTTTTTGTTGAACTCGAAAGTACTTTGGGGAATGAAACACGATACACTGGACACTCGGCTCGTCCTTGTCATTAGCGTATATTGGTGACTCCTCTTGATATCCTTTTTTTTAACTTGTTTTCTAATGAAAAGGGACATTTCGTAAGCTTCTTGTTTTGCTCACTGTGGGTCGGATATGTGAAACGTGCTCTTTGTTTAACAGCGAAACGATTTGCGAATGCAAATTAGATTGTGGATTTGCGTTTGTGTTTTTGAGTTTTTTTTCTGATTTTGTTGTTGTTGGAAATTTCTTGTTTCTTTTGCAGGATTTAGTGGATTGTTTTACTGATAGAAAAACCGTTAATTGAAAACAGTTGTTTGGGGCGAAAAGGAATGTTTTTTTTTTGTTTGTATAGACGTTCCTATTTGGTAATCCAGTTTGCCGAAAATAATCATTGGAAGCTACCAAAGGATTAAGCCGAGAGTGTCTGTATAAATGAACATGAGATTGGAAATACTGATTGTTTCAACAACAAAAAAAAAGAGCACAGCTTAACCCTTCAATGTGCTTCTGCATAACCAAACTGAGTAAATTAATTTTACTTCATTTGGATGTTTAAAAGAAAAAACAAACTCGCAAAAAAAGGAGCAAACGGTTAACATTGCTAGAATTCACGTTAAAACTTAAAAAAAAGAAGAAGGATATAATACAATGATTTTTGTTCTAGGATAAAAATTCTATTTAGTGGCTAGGAATTAAGGCCTATATTTTATTTCCCTGGATAAAGTGCGATGTGAAAATCGTACACGATAACACTTTTGAGAATTGTAAGTCTAAGAAGATCTAAGTTCTAATAGGTCTATATGGTTGGACTCTAGTTTCAGCAAATGTACAGATGCACTGCTAAAAACCACATTTAAACCAAACTTTCTTCTATAGAAAGGAAATTGACACCATCTTCCAAACCATTTTTCTTCTCCTCTATAGTCTCATTGAAAAGTTTTTTTTTGAACGAAATAATATTAGTTCAGTAAATTTTTTGCAGAACAAATCATAAACTTTGGAGCAGAAATTTACTGGTAAGAAGTTATAACGTTTTTCCCCATAGCAAGAAAATATTATTTGTAATCGTTGAAACTTTTTTTTTCTAAAATTTTTTTTACCCATTATATTTTTAAAAAATAAAAAAATGCTGCTATGCAAATTAATACTTTTCAAGTTAAATTTCAAATTATGAAACCTTTTTTCAAACACTGTCAGTCTTTCCGTGAAACAGAGCCTAGAAAACATAGAACATTTTAACTTGCGATATTGGTACTTTGGATCAAGTTTTGCATTAAAAAATAAAATGCACGACTGGATCGCACAACTTGCTCTTATTTAAAAGTACTTTAGGATTAAAACTAAATTTTATAAATATAAAATATGGATTTAATCAGATAGAAATGTTCAAATGCATGGAATTGCCGTCTGATTTCCGGAAAAGTATGAATTTACGCAAATAAAATTTAAAAATCGTTTTATTAAAGTAATTTTGTATAAACAAATTTCTTTAAAATTTTTCTAGAACAAAATTTGTGATGCCAATTTTAAGTACTTAGTAGTATAGATCTTAGGAAATAACTTCAAAAAATAATCGTTCACATGTTTTTAAGATATTGATTTTTCAAAAAATAAATTGGAATTTTTTTCTTTCAAAAAAAAAAACAAAAAAAAATATTTTTTTCGAATATTTTTATATACAATATTATTTTAAACTTTGGGGTGCTCCTGCTGAAAATTTTTGGTTAAAATCGTTACAGCCGTTAATGAGAAAGTCGAAAATCAAAAAAACGGTTCTATGACAGGTAATCGTTAGAGCAGTTTTTGAGATAAAGAAGATTATATATTACGGGTGTATGAGAGGTGCCGTTATATTTGGAGATAAAAAAAAATCAATTTCCTCTCTAGGGAATCACCGAAGACCCTTAAGTACTGAGTTTGAAGAAAATAGGTCGAGTGGCCTAGGCTCTAGATCGAGGTACAGACATACAGAAAGACAGACGGAATTATCGGACCCACTTTATTGGTCTTCGAGTTCGATTTTTTCCAAATACAGAACTTGCCCTATTGTACCTATATTGCATGTAAAAAATTAGTAATCATCGCTCCGTAGGGCTCACCATTGACAGGGACCGCCTCACCAGCGTCGTTTTCGAAAAAGTGCGGATCAATAACTCCGCCGTGCCTGCCCAAAATCAACACCAACTTTTCTGGATGCATTATCACCTGGTGAACCTGGTGTGAATTGTTTTCGCCCTCTACAGACACGAAATGTTGCTCATTAACACAGCCATTCATCCAACGAATACACCACGTGGCTAAAGATGATTTTTCGGGCAACACCGGGGTCCTCTTCAAAACGCTCGGAAGCCCATTAAGCAAACAAATGACGTTCTTGATGAACTTTCGGTCAGTTCGATTTTGTACGGGTGGTGACCTGAAGTCCCGACGCAAAATTCGACAAGTTGAAGTCTGTGAAAGGCCGAGTGCACGGCGAGGAATCGACTATAAACTTTAGCGTGCCGCGACGATGTTCTCGCCCTATTTTGCCTTCCTTTCGCTTGACTGATTACCGAACTGGTCTCCTCAAATTTGGCCACCAAGCGTTGAAGAGTCGACTGTGAAAGGCCACAACATCTACGGTACAAAAGGTTCAATGCTCACTTTTATCACTTAGATGTGCTTTTCAATCTTGCTACGGAAAAAAATTAAAAATAATCCGTTCTATGACTAACTGCTTTTAGGCCCCGAACTGGTCATACGCGGTTAGTCCCAGAAGTACCCGACCTGACGCATAGATGGCGGTTGTTGTTTAAAAAGAATGACTATGGTAGAGAGTACCAACTTTGTAAAGCTTAAGTTTGAAGTTTGACGACGCTACTTTGTTCAGTATTTGTTTGGCAGCCATCCATAGTGAACGCTCTAAGTGAAGTGAACATGGAAAAAATTGGTCATCGTTATCTGATACAATACTTTCATTTGAAAGGCCTCAATCCAACCAATATCAAAGCGGAGATAGATTCTACTCTGGAGGAGTCTGCTCCTTCGTTTACAACAAGAAAATATTGGGTGGCAGAGTTTAAACGAGGTCGTACGAGCTGCCGAGACGAACATCGCAGTGGTCGACCAAATGAGGTGACCACGCCATAAATGGTGAAGAAAATCCACAAAATGGTATTGGGTGACCGTCGACTGAAAGTGCGTGAGCTAGCAGACATGGTAAGCATTTTAAAAAGTGTTCGACATGAAAAAGCTGTGCGCAAGATGGGTGCCGCGATTACTCACAATGGAACAAAAACAGCGTCGTGAGGATGTTTCAATCGAGTGTTTGGCGAAGTTTCACAGCAATAAAGCAGAGTTTTTGTGTCGATTCATAACCATGGATGAAACATGGGTCCATCACTTCACACCTGAGATGAAGAAACAGTCAAAATAATGGACTGAAAGGGGAGAATCGGCTCCAAGGAAGGCGAAGACAGTTCCTTCTGCAGGCAAGGTCATGGCGTCAGTTTTTTGCGCGTGGGATAATTTTCATTGATTATCTTCAGAAAGGAAAAACAATCAACGGCGAGTATTATGTGAACCTATTGCAGCGTTTGAGTGACGAAATCAAGAAAAAAACGGCCGCATATGTCGAAAAAGAAAGTTTTGTTTCATGAAGACAATGCACGAGTTCACAATCCGTTATGGCGATGGCCAAAATCAATGGCCCTTAGTAATAGACATTCATAGAATCGGTTTTAAAGTCACTTTTTGTTAGATGTAGAAAAGTTGCTTTTAAAATTTCGTAGTAACAGATCAAATTTACAAAAGTCTTATTTATACCAATAATTGTGACTCATTTTTATAATTTCGTTATTGTGAACTGATACACAAACAGATTTCTATTAACCAGATTCGTAAATTTCTATTGTGATTCTATCATTTTAAATTTAACTTAGTTACAGGAAAGCAGCTTTTAAGTATTTATAATTGAAATTTGTTTTATTTAATAGAACTTAGGCTAGATTCGGATCTATTACTCAGGGCCAATGAGTTAAAGTTTGAATTGCTTCCACACGCACCCTATTCACCACATTTAGTTAGCCCCCTCGGATTATTTTCTGTTTCCAAACTTTAAAAAATGGTGGTAAAAGATTTGCCAAGAATGAAGAGGTAGTGTCTGCGGTTGATGGCTATTTTGAGGAGCTCGACGGTTCTCACTATTAACAGGGTATCGAAGCTATTGAACATCGTTGGGAAAAGTGTATCGAGCTACTCGTAAAAGAAGACTATGTAGAGAAATAAAGATATTATTCCCCAAATTTTTTGTGTTTTCTTTGTTAGGTCGAATACTTCTGGGCCCACCCTCGTAACAAAAGTATCCAACATTTTTAATTCTGGCTTATAAGGCAAGTTATGCATTCACAAAAAAAATCGAATTCGAGATTTTGATCAAAGTTGACATCACGATGATAGCGAAGACTAGAAAAGTGGCCTAAACGGTTCGGCGGATTTTCCTTAAACTTGGTAGATATCACTTTTAATTTTTCCTCTTCTCACACGTTTTTAACTGTACCTGCCGTATGATTTTTTTTTTAATTTTATAAACATTTTTTTTCTCAAAAACTGTTCCACAGATTTAAAAAAATAAATCTAGAAATTTCATTAAGTTAAAGCTAGTTAATGCTTGACAAATTTTTTCGAAAAATGGTTATTAGTGGTACCCCCGATAGAACCATTTTTTGTTTTTGATTTTCTCAAAAAAGGTACGACTGATTTTGATCATTTTTTTTGGATTTAAAAAAAATCAATTTTTTTTTTTCAAAACTCAATACATATTTTGAAAACCTCGATTTTTTGTAAACTTCATAAATAGAAGTTCCTCAATATAATCTACAGGATGTGAGAAAAAAATATTTATTTTACCTAAAAATAAAGGTACCCACCATACAAATGTTAAAAAATGGTTTTCAAAAATCGTATTTTGATGCAAATTTTTTTTTCTGGATAATTTTTACGATCTATAATTTAATAAAAAAAATTGAAATTAAGATATTACTAACTGTACCTACCATAGAAGCATTTTTTCAAGTTTTGAATTTCTCATTTTCGACATAACAGATTTTAATGAAATTTTTTAGAGAGATGCTTCTTAAAATTTTGAAAAACATTGTACTTCAAAACTTAAAAAAAAATATTTTTTTGAATTTTTGAAAAAAAAAAACAATTTTTTTTTTTGAAAAATTCAATATCTCAAAAATGGCTCAATATTTTATTGGGAAATTTAATTTTTATTCGAACAATAATAAAAATTTTAAGTTGGCGTACCAAATTTTTTTCTTAAAATGTCATAAAAATTTTGTATATAAAAGCTTATTTTTTTTTAGAAACCACTACAATGACTTATAATTTTTGTTCTTGCATAAATTCATATAAATGCATAGTATTCTAAATTTAAAAACATTTATTTTATCCTTATGAACATTTCTCTAGTGACATTCGTTTTGAAAATTCCTAGTCAAGTTCGTGCGACCCAGTCGTCCACTTTATTTTTACCCGCGCTGATGTGTTGTCTATTTCATTTTTTCAACGGCAAAACTGTTATAATTTGGGACCTTTATATCTCTTGCCTCATTCTTAAATATTTTCAAACTAAAAAAAATTCTGGAGAGCACAGAAAATAAAATAGATTATATTACATCCATAAAAAAATTGCGTATACGCCCAAGTGTACCTACAATATTTCTTTGTATATAGTGTGAAAAATCACTACCATGATTACCATTTCTATGAATACGGATAAATACAAATACAAGGGAGGATTATTTTATGTTGCACCCGGTCTATTGTAATACCAACCCATTGTCGGTTTGGTTTTTGACAATAAACAACTCGCCCAATACCTACATATTTGCACCTATTTCAGACAAGAAAACTTAATATCATAACATGGTCCCCTTTGAAAAACACATTTCAATTATCATTTCGATTCCGGCATTTTACAGACAGAAAATTTTGTAAAGTTTCATTTTAGTCCGTTTGTCCATATCCGTCTATGTCCGAAGGTATACAAAATGCAATCCTTTAACATCACGGACACAAAACAAAAACACACCCCCTATAGACCTAATTGTTGTCTAACACAATATACACTGAAGATTTATCAATCATCCGAGAGCAGCAAGAGTGCGGGTCCCTACGCAGTCAGAGTGCAGTTGCAATGTTTTTGTTTTGTGACAATAGCCACGCATTCATAGACACATCTTTTATTACATACCTATATTTGCATGTCTCTGCTGTCCCTTAGGTCCTTACGATTGGATATCCCTAAAACTCGTTGCATTTCACAAAACAAAAGCGAAATTCCATTGCGTCGCAACATTCAATCCCACAAGATAGATTACGCACAAAATGCATTCCGAAAATTCCTTAGGATAAAACGAATGACTTTTGGGACAATATTCACAAGCCCATATAATCACGCACCGTAAAGGACATGGCCAACCACATAAAACGACTATCCCAACCCATCATTCTAAAAGCCAGCCAACCAGCTACCATGTGCCCAGGCATCAACATACTCGTAAATGCCAACAAGAAGCATAAAAAAACAACAAGACTACAATCGAAAACCCAGTGCATTCCCAAGGGTAATTGCAAAATGGAATACAGAACAAAAATTGCAATGCACTCCTGCGTCCTGCCAACACACAAGACCTATGCTCCTGTCTCACCCACGTTTGTCAAGTTGAATGGATTACCTAACAAAATCCCAGGACGAAAAAAACTATCTACCGAGAAGACCACAAGTTCTAAGGACAACGATGACGATGACGACAACGACAACGGCAACAACTACGGCGAAGAGAGTTTTACAAAACAAAACGTAACACATAACCATCAGCACTTCCTGCTGACATTGTAATGCATGTCAAGGATTTTTACCACACACAAACACTCATTCAGGCAGACATTAGCTGCGATGTCCTTCTTTGGATATGAACCCAAAGGCCATGTTATGTGAATGAACTTGCTGTCTGCTTTGGCCTGCCATGCTTCATCAGGACAAGGGCGAAGGCTCTGGGACAAACACTGCATTCGTATATGCAAATGAAAGTCCTGTTTCTGCTTGTTTCTTGCTTGGAAGGGCACGAAAAAATAACTACACACAACAAGAAGGACCGACGCGGCGGCGGCGCGGCGACCGGGAGCTTCTGATGGTATAAGGAAAAACTTTTGCACACATTTCCAATTGCACAAGATACAGGATAATGGAAAACATATTCAATCCTCCAGTTCATTTCAAGGATCTGCTTTGGATGCGAAATGTGTTTGAACTGAGCAAGGTAAGGTATGTTGTTAAGGAAATTGTGAAGCTACACAAAAGTGCACGTCGAGTCCGCACAGGAACTACGTAAGCTGTCGCTGGTGTGTGAAATCTTGAATGTTGCATTTTGGTTAGAAGTACACACATCTTGGCCCTGATCATCACAATCAGAACACCATAAACTGGGCTTAGGAGTTGCAGTAAAGCAGAGTCAACGCCCGCTCGTCAGACACAAGAAATGACAATGACGTGATACGTTCCGACATTCTGGGTGTTCTGCTGGTGCGCTGAGCTTTTGGTGTTGGGTAAGTGTTCCAATGTCAAGTTTATGGCATTGCACAAGTAGTAAATGGGATATAACCAGAAAAATATGGTTAAAAAAAAAAACAACACGAGAACATGCCGGTCCAATATCACAGATGCAAGTGGAGTAATGTTTGAAAATACTCGTACCATTAAGGAACATACCACTCCGACATTTTGAAATTGTATAATATTTATTTTTCATTTTTCAAGGATGATAAGAACCATATGGGTTTGTATTTAGATAATTGTTTTTTTTTTGTACAAAAATTTGGCATTTTGTAGTGGTTACTTCTAAGAATGAATCAATCTTTGACCCTGCAGAAATTGGATCTTTGAAGTTTACGCGCATAAGTGCAGAGTAGAGCAAATAAAATGCAATCTTTTGTCATTAATGTAAGTATACAATACAATACAATTAAATAACAAGAATTCAGCCATCATTGATTCAAATGAATGCAATCATTTTACCAACTGATTGCAATTGACCAAATACAATCGTTCGCATTCTTTGAATTGTTTTGCACTGTGAACAAGAATTAATACCAATGAATTCAAAGACCACAAAAGGTGTTCAAAATTCTGACACTCACAAATGATTGTATTCAATTGTCTGCAAGCAATTCAAAGGTTGACGAATGATTGCGTTCATATAAGCATTTTCATGAATTTAAAATACATTTAATACTTTTCCGAGACAGGCATGAAGATGAGCTCACCTTATTTAAAATGTATGTATTGTGTTTAGTGAATTTTAAATTAGAGCTAAACTAAATTAGGGATAAACTTGATAAAGAAATGATGAAATTTTGTTCTGCGAAATTTCATAATCAAAATTATTGGCAACTGTCCTTGATTACGTTTTATTTGCGATTAACTCCACTGGCATAAGAAGAGCCTGTTGTTTTTAATAATTTATTTTTAAAAATTGGTTTCAAAATAGTATTTCGAATAGGAAGTCGACGTTGTATCAACCGATTTCTGATAATCCCTTGACAAAACTCATTACGAGCTTATTCTATTTAAACTGTCCACTCTTGGGCTTGAACCTATCTTCTTTATATGGACTTCTCCTTACCTTAAAAGTTGTGGCTACAAAGTTCGATTCAGATCTACCTTCTGCGATGATTTCTTAGCTGCGTTCGGTATTCCACAAGACAGCCAATAAGGACCTCTACTTTTTTATTCGTACTACGCAGAGATCCAAAATAACCGTTGACCTTTATTTTCAATCGGTTTCTCACTGAGATTTATTTAATTCGCCAATTTCATTTTGGTCTTGGTCTGTGATTTATTTTTAAAAATTAATTTTTTAGGTCTTTGGGTGAGATTTATCATTTATGTTCACAAATATCTCTTATCTGTTGACTTATTTAACTAAAAATAAATCGAAATGGTACCTTAAACCTTTTTCATAGAAAATAAATCAAAAATGGTTAAAATGATAAATTATATTATTTTCTTTATTTTGCAAGTAAAAAACACAAAAATAAAACTTTTAACACTTGATAGTAAACTTGTGTTATTTCCATTCTTGAAATTTGGTTTCGGCACTTTCACTAATCAGTTAATTCTTAAGTATTAAGCCTAACTAATAGTAAACTTCCAAGAGTTTTTGAATTTAAATTGTATCTTCTTTCACTAAGTATAAATTTTAGAGAAGAATTTATTTTTATTCTTTATGTATTTATTTATTTTTATTTTTTTATTTGTTTCTCTCAGCAATAAGTGGTCACCGGTTAACCAAAACCTAAAAAAAATCAAAATAAAAGTTTCTCTCTGAGAAACCGAAAAAAACAAAATTTAAGTAAACTGGTTATTAAGTGATCATTTTTGTAAATCTCAACAAGTGAGAGTAATTTAAGAGACCTCTCAAAAAGTTTAGATTTACTTTTGATCTCTGGTACTACGATATTCAAATGGTCATCAAATAGACTTACATCTCACTCTACGCCTACTTTACTATTTCAAGACCAATTCTTCGATACATAACTCTACTCTTCTTCAACTGGATCTTGACAGTTTCTCTGTCTGGTGCCCGATATTCCGGACTTAGAGAGCTAACTATTTCCAAATGCCATTCAATCACATTTGTGACCTTGGTGTTTTATGTGACAGAGCACTCAACTTTCTCACACATATAGACGAGATCATTCTTAAAGCAAACTTAGCACTAGGCTTTGTGAAACGATGGTTAAATAAATTATGTCCCCTAAGTGACCCGATCTGTACTTTGACAGGTACTTTCGGTCATATTTCGTGAAGAACACGAGCATCAGTGGGTTGATGGGGCTACTTCTCTCTAAGATTTTTAAAATCCTGTTGAGAAAAGGCGGCAGCCCCTTCGACTTAATCAGCAAAACTGACCGAACCAAAGGACATATGTATAGACCAAACACTGAACTATCAAACTCATCTACCAGACGTTGCAAGGAGCAACATGCACCTATGGGTCTGATGGAGGCATGATTTTTCAAGTGGGTTAAGTTAAGTTAGCGGCTTGTAGCTTTCCACTGAAAATAAATTCCTAGGTAATATTGATAACAACGTTTTTGCTGACTTTCAATAAAACAATTTTATCGCTTTGATTAAATTTTATCAATACGAAAGAATGGTTTTGTTGATTTCACAAAATTTATATAATTCTGCATGATTTTTTGTCAGTTTAACAAAATATGCACTACAAATAATATTGTCAGTTTAACAAACCAACTTTTGTTAATAAAACAAAATAAAACAGACATTTTTGTCATATCCACACATTTTTTTGTGATGTAAACAAAATGTTTTTTGTAAAGTTTTTCAACAGGGACGCTACAAAAGTAGAGCGGCAGGGACAGCAAACGACGCCATATTTCTTGCCGCTCTTTTGACATTTCCCTTCATTAAGGTTTGCCATTTCATGATGGAAAGATATACTAGCCAACGAGTCGAAATTATTAAAATTTACTACCGAAATTCGGAGTCAGTGGCCTCAACGTTAAGAGCGCTACGTCCAATTTATGGCCGTCATAATCGTCCTAGCAGATCAACAATTGAGCGTCTAGACAGTACAAAATGTTCCAGTCGCTTGGCCGCCTGGGTCGTGCCACAGGACTATGTCCTGTGGCGCTACGTCAAGTCTATGGTCTATACCAACAAGCCAGCGACTATTGATGAACTTCGTACGAATATCGAACGTCAAATTGCAGCAGTATCGGCCGATTTGTGCTTGAAAACCGTCGAAAATTGGGTTCAGCGTCTGGACTTCTGCAAGCGTATTCGTGGTGGCCATGCAAAAGACATCGAGTTCCATACATAATGGCATCGAACGTACTTTCACAGGAATAAAGAATTTCATTGATATTCAAATCCGTTTTTGTTTTATTTTAAAAAAACTCTTGTAGCGCTCTTATTGAAAAACCCGATATCTACAAAAAATCTGTTTTGTAAATGTTTGTCAATATCACAAAGTTTTTGTTAATTTTTTTTGTCAGTTTCACAAAAAATGAAAACATTTTTGTTAAATTGACAAATACTTGGACGAGTATGATATAATACACATTTGGTTTTGTTGAAAATTAAGTCTAAATCCATTTTATTCATATTTCATACCCATACATTTACATATTGACAACTATTATCATATGTATGAAAATAACTTTTTCTTCTTCTTTTAACCTATGTTATAATATTAAAATTATTAAGAGTTAGTTGCATCATTTCTCTCGTCGTGACCAGATTAAGATTAATCGTCACTTGTTTAAATTGCGAATCTAATAAATATATTGAATTTACTAATTAAAGGATTCTTTTATATATTTGTAACCGGATCGATTTTCTAACAGGTTTTTTTTTTTTTCAAAAAATCGATGTAAGATAAACTGAACTTAACAAAAATTGCATATCGTCAATACGCCCTCACAGATGATTCGATGTGAGATCGCAGGGACGAAACGCCAATTTTTGTGGACTTAAAGGTCAAAAAAAGCTATTTTGAAACAAGAAACATTTTTAAATTGAAAGTAACCATTTTTATTAAGCTGACAAATAAATTTTGTGAATTCGACAAAATAAATTTGTTAAACTGACAAATTTTCTTGTTGATTTAACAAAATAATTTTGTTAATCCGATATTAACAAAAAAAACAATTTGTGTCATTAAGAAGAACAATTTGTTGATACAACAAAAGAATTGTTAATATGAAAAATTAGTTTTGTAAATTCTACGAAAAAATAGTCATATTGACAATATATTTTTGTTATTTCAACAAATCAATCTGTTTGCTTTACAAGTTAATTTTGTGGATACAACAAAATATTGTTTTTTGACGTAGGTATATTGACACAAATTTTATCAGCTCAACCTACATTTTTATCATATATCCCCAGATTTTATTTTCAGTGTAGACCTTAACTTTAGACAACCAATTTTTTTTTACCGATTATTAAGATCTATTTTGGATTTTGGGAGAAAGGAACTAATGTTTGATGTCAGTTGATTGTCGATTTTTATTAAAATCGTAAAAAAAAAAAAAAAAAAAAAAAACAATTTTAGGGCCTCTACTGTTGAATTGAGCCTAAAACATTGTTTGGTATTATTTAAGAGTGGAATTCAAGCAATAGGTGGGTTGTAATTTTTTTTTAAATTATGAAATTTTTTTTATCGACTTTTCAATTTAAATTGATAAGAATAAAATTGATTTTACAATAAACTTGACATTTAGTATGGCTATTTTTCTAATTTAGCATTTTTGTTACTCAAAAATGTAAAATTATATTTCCCCTTTAATTATTTACCTTAACAATGAAGATCCAGTAGATATTGTTGAAGTTATAAGCTTTCTTACATAGCCAAATGGACGATTTTCTAAGATTTATTATCAAATTACTTTTACATTTTTAATAATGAAAATTGAATTGAAAACCGATGTATCTGCCCTTTTCGCTTAAAAGGGTACACCCCTCCCCAATTATTTTTATACACAAATATTTTTGATGACAACTAAAGACAAAAACCTTGAAGACCGGACTATCAGAAGAGAAGTTATAATTATTTTAATCAACCAACATCAGTCGAATTTTGCTATTTTCCCAATTTTATTCAAATTACGGTTAATTTCCCACTGGTGTACGATGATTGGCTATGAACAAACTCTAAACGCAAAGTGAAAAGTGATGAGACAGAAATGCAAAATGATTAAATGCTTTGTGGAACACTTTGCAAACTCACTTTGCAGGAGCGAGCAAAGACTTTGTATAGAGAGCACTCTATGCAAAGTCTTTGCAAAAATTAGCTTAGTGAAAAGTTAGATTTGCAAAGAATATTGTGGAACAGAAAAACTTATCACTTTGCAAAAAAATTTAATTTGATAAGTGCAAAGTGAAAAGTTGATAAGTTTTTTGTGTACTCGTAATAAGGCCCTGATCTAAGATCTACTGAGGGACAACAAACAATTTGACAGTTTCAAATCTAGTTTGGGCCAGATTCGTTTGGTTGTCAAAAAAGTGGTAGTTTCAAGCCATCTTGTATTTGATTGTTCCAGAGCAATTTTCTCCAGCATAAGTTTACTAGTACCTATAGGCATACGTATATTTACCCCATCGGGCAAGATAGGAATTTCCGTTCCAATTCTGGCGAGTTCGTCTGCTTTACAATTCCCCAGAATATTCCTGTATCCCGGCACCCAGAATAGGTGAATATTAAACTGTTTGGCCATCTCCATCAGAGATGATCGACAGTCTTGGGCTGTAAAGGAGTTTGAAGAGACTGATGCGAGGGATTTTAAAGCAGCCTGAATATTTGAGAAGATGCGCATATCTGAACTAGATATCACGTTTTCTTTAATCCAAGACAATACTTTCTTTTTCGCTTGGAATACGCTACAATGGTTTGGTAGGCCATTGAATGATTTGTGGAGACAAACCCATTTGTTCCCAATGGCTTTCTTACAAGGAAAGAGAGCTACTGTGGCTTTTTTTATTCTTTCTTGTATATTAGTTTTCCAACTTAACTTTTTATCTAAAAAAGTTCTATTAGAATTTGAGGATGCTTTCCTGATACGGCATGTGGCAATGTTGTCAGTGGGGGTAACAGAAAGGATCACGCCCTTAAAAGACGTCTACCTATTTTCGACCAGGTTATTATGTAACGATAGACATTTCTTCAATGACTTGGAAGTACACTCGGACATTTCAGGCTAGAGCTTGCTGAAACTCATCAACACCCTTAACGGACTTAAATGTCAAGTGATGATTATAGGTTTCAATACATTGGAGTCACAATCCCTTAGGGCATCGCGTCGGTAACAAGATCAACATCAATTGATATCTCATTCAGAGTTTGTTAAATTCAAATTTAAAGAATCACTTCACCTAACTACTACCTTTATGGATCCTACAACTTTATATGACATTTCCACTTAAGCTTTTATTCGAAAACATGTCACTGTTAACCATAACAAGACACCCCCTCCTCAGTATCTCTGGACTCATGAATCAACGTCTTAACTAAAAATTGATTTTAGACCTTATGTTTACACCCCAAATACTAACACCCACGCCAAAGAAAAAAATTTGAATGTTTGGTGTTTTTTTCGGTCTCTTGCACACTATCTACAACAAGGAAGTGGTACAGGGAAAATATGTTTCTTCCTGTCTTTGGCGCCTTTGGTTTCCTTGTGAGTTCATGTTAAGTTTTTTTTTTAGCCAGGACAAAATTGTGAGCACTAGAAACGAAAGGATAAGATATGTCATCATGTCTTGTATGTGTGTGTGTTTGTTTGTTTTCACCCACGCGTTTTATTCCTAAAAGGGGTGCGATATATTTTTCAAGGGATGAAATATTAAAATGCACGATAAACACAAAGACACTATACTATCCTGTCGTAAACTAAACAGACAATTGGAGCGCATTCATGTTGTAATATCCCACCGAAAACGCAGCAACATATGCTCGACAGGAACAGGATTCAGCTGAAGGGAAAATAACAGAAAACAACAAAATTCCAGAACAGACACAGCAAGTGATGGTTCCAAAATAGCAAAACCCATTCGTGCGAAGAACAGGAAAGAAAAAGTTGTTTTTTTTCTTCGCCTTGGGGAGAGCAATATATTTATTATTTATTTATTATTCTTATTTTCCAATTGTCGTATACTGTTATTTTAAGGATTCTCTTTGGAATAACAAGGAAATATAACGGATATCACACAAGGATTTTGTTATAAGTTGAAAGATGGAATTGTAATCAAAAACGGGATGTACAATGTTTTACTGGCAGACAATCAAATGAAATAAGAATTATTAATAAGTTTTCGAGAGAGAATTAAATCAGAAGAGTTAGATGATCTTAAAGAAACCCAAGGGTCTCAAGCAACGGATTTTTTTTTCATTAAATTTCTTGCGCACTAACGGGATAAGGACTACCCTTGAAATGTTTGAGCACAGTGCGAGCATTTAGGAAAGTTGCTGGTGGTTTTTAAGGAGATGCCGATAGCGATTGGTTTTGAATGTCTGAATATCATTATGAGAGGGAAATATTGAAACGGGTAAAACATTCCACATTCGTGTTGTGCATATGAAGAAATAATCTCTGAATTTAATAGTACTGTTACGTCCGAATTTGGGATCAAGGGTAAAGTGATGAGCATTCACTGAAGCGCGAGTATTACGGTTGACTTGTTTAAGAGGAGGAATGCAACTGGCTATTTCACTAGAACACCATTTATAAAAATATCGCTAAAATAATGAATGACAATAAAGATTGATTCAAAAGTGTGTATTATACTTTTATCACCTAAGCACTTTCTTGGATTATATCCCAGACACTCAAGTGAGTTATTGGAGCACCTGCCCAAATATAGGAATTTTACTCGAGCTTTGGGTGAATTTAGGCTTTATAGACTGCACCTAAATCAGAAGGGTGAACGATTTTATACCACGTCCAAGGAAACATAGACACTTCGCAGTATTTTTGTCGACATCGACCATGTGGTCATTTCACATAAGGTGGTCTGTGCTGAATATATCGCTTCGGTTTCCTCAATACAACTGCCGCTTATGGATAGTAGCATGGGGGATAGGTTGCGATTTAACGACAGAAGCCAGCATTGAGTTTTTGAAACATTAACTTCTACAAGGTTAATGGTTCCTCATTTTACATTACTATCGAGATCAGAATTAAATACACTTTTTCTGAGCTGCCGTTCAAAATCCACATCCGAAGGGGACGGACGTGAATCAAGAAACGAATATGAGAAACTTGGAGTACACTCATCAGTAAAACAATTTAATGGATTAGAAGTTTCAGACAAAAAATCATTGATAAATATTAGAAAGAGAGCCGGAGACAAAACGGAGCCCTGTGGCACACCAGCATTTATTTTATGAACTTCAAACTTAAAACCGTAGTTTATAATTTAACGAAGAAGAGATTCATCAATACCAAATGTACGCATTTTCGATAAGAGAGCTTGATGCCAAACTCTTACTTACTTTCTCCAAAACGATGTAAAGATTTGTGCCACTGTTCGGTGAGATACACCATCAGATCCACCATGGACCTATTGCTACGAAAGCCATATTGACGGTCATTGAGAAGATTTTATTCCTCAAGATAGTTCATGAGCTGATATTAATTTATCAGCATGATGTAAGTACATTTACACGATAGCTAGAGGGCGAAGAAAATTCGCCTTTTTTAGGGACATCCTGGACAGATGCTGTTTTCCATTCACTCGGAGAGATGCCAGTAGACTAGGACAGATGGAAAACCTTAAGCAACGGTTTTGTCAGCGTAGAAGAACACCTCTTCAGAACAATGGTTGAGTCAGCGGAGTTGTGTACGAGTATATCGAGATCTTTCAGTACTCTTGCAACTTTACGAGTGCGAAAGAAGATTTGTGATACAGGAGGAATCATGACACTATCAGCGTCGAATTGACAGAAAACTGTGCTGTAAGCAAATTGGCTTTTTCTTGTGAACTGACATTAGGAACCAAAGATGAAGTAGTATTTCGAACGTTTCTTACAAATGACCAAACATTTTTACTACTTTTGGGACATAGCAGTATTTTTTACCATAATTTTTGGTCATGTAAAAATTTGGTTCTTTGAAGAATATAATCACAGGTCTTCCTTGCTTGTTTAAACTTGTTTTACTCAGTAGGGTTGGCCTTATACCATTAAATTTGTGACCATATCTGCATTGATTCCAAGTCCCTATCGAGGAAGCATAGCGACTTTTAAAGTTCCTGAAGAAATTGTTGAGACCGTCCCAGTTGGCTATCTCGTATTGCCAAACGGTTCTCTCAGGAATTATTTCTCTAACTGTGTTTTGTTGACATGAGAAATTTGCAGATATGATACAATGGTCGGATGTGCCTAATGTGGATAATACATAATAGTGTATTTGTCAAGGTCAGAGGTAAGGAACAAGTCTAGAGTGTTGGCGGATGGAAGCTTTTGATGAAAAAAAAAATTGAATTTAAGGGAAACACTGATATTCCCGAAGCTATAAAGCAATAAGATAATATACTACACTAAATGTTCCAGTTCCTGTTCAATGATGATTTAATTGAAATGATCGTGCAGAAATTTTACTTGAAGGCTCTTTAAAACAACATTAATAAGCCAGTAAGCATTTCAAGAGATGAAATAGATCAATTCATTTGAATCGTAATTTTCATGCCTTGTGTGAAGTTGCCATAAACCAGGATGTGTTGGCCAAAACATGTTGGACAGTCTCAAGTCTAGGAAACCATGCCATGTTATAAGTTTGAGGTTATAAAGAAGTATTTACATTTTAATAATAACGAAAAATTCAAGCCTTTTGGAACATATGGGCATGATAAACTTTACAAAGTTCTTTTAGTTCGAGTTCGGGTAGGTTTGTTATTGGTGCCAAAAGAAGATTTTTTATCAGTGGATGAACAGATAATTAACACCAAAAAAAAGGACTTGGTAACATGGCCGAAAAAATAGCGATCCTGGATCCTATGTTCAGCTTAGTTTAGTGTCATGGTAGGATAGTAAGGTTGTGAATATGCTCTCAGCTTATGTTGGAAGTGAGCCAAAAACAACAAAACGGCGGTATTTTCGGCGAGAAAAACAACAACGATTTGATAGCTCTTCAAGCTATGTATATACATGTTAATAACCAGAACATGGAAGGTGTATAGATTTACTGGATTCCATGCTTGGTTGCAATAGAATCCATTTGCGTTTTAGTCAATGGTACAAAAGAATTTTTTCCACATGGTAGAAATGAACCATGTAAATGCCTGGATGTTACGGCGCCGAATCAACTAAGGGAGTACATGCCGTTGATTGCTTTCAAACTTACCTTTTCCGAACATATGCGTGAGATCGTCCTGCCGGAACACCGACTCTAAGCATTCCAACAAGCCGAGTCGCCGCTCCATCTAACTTGTCCAACTCGGCAATACCCAGAAAAAAGCCCCAGAAAACTCCATCAAGGCATCAAGACATACCTCTTGATAAAGGCGGGCAGATAACGTAGATAAAAAATTAAAAAAAATGTTTTCATCGCATTCATAATACATGCAATAACTGCTTAAAAATTAATTTTGCATATAAAAGGGTGATATTCAATGGGAGATATGTTGTTGAAAAGAAATAGTATGAAGATTTTTGAATTTATTCGTTTATATTTTCTATACTCTGTCCAACAAAAATTGTCAGTACTGGCCTTATGGGAGAGCTTTTTCTAAAGCAGTGGCGCCTGATGCACCCTCACTACAATGCGTTAGGAAAAATGCAACTAAAAAAAGAGCAAGCCACTGACTTTTCTTAAGGAATTGTTGTTGTAATTCTTTGCAAAAAGTTGTACACCCCAACACGACCGTCGTATCCCACTGCTGATGAGATACTGTCAAGAGTGTCAAGTGTCACTCAATACGATCGTGCGCTCTTTATCTACATCAAAACAGAGTTACCATTATCATTCTCAATTGCAAGCAAGGAGCTTTTTCAGTGGTTTTTATTTAGGAGCTTTTGGGATTTGAAGCTTTTGAGAACACATTTTAAGAAGATGAGTATGTTGAGTGTTGTCGTATTGCTTTTCAACTTAAAAATAAAACGCGCCTATTATCTTATCGCTTGGCGTTGTGCGAAAAGGTAAATTGAATATTGTTTTCAGTCGTTTTGAATCGGCAGATGGTAGCCCTACGCGTTTTTTACACTCATTCAGTGTGGCCAATTCATAATTTGAGTTTATGCTAAATTCGGCAATTTAGCATGATTTTTTGTGTACTAAATATGCTAAAAATCATTCTTAATATTTTTTTTAGCTGGAAACCTGCCAAAAACTTTGCCTTAAACTAAAACAAACGGAACTTTGTTTGTTTTTCCTTATAAATTAAATTTATTAAACAAGAAAAACATTTAAAAAAATAATTCACTCTGGTTAGAACTAAAATATAAATATTAAATTATTAAAAAAAAAAATAAAATTGTTGAGCCTCATTCAAAGCTTCTTCAAAAATATTACGCATATCTTCTTCTTCTTCCTGGGTTACATAAAATTTTGATGCTCCAACCTGTTCATTAACTTTATTAGGAACAGCGAAATTATCAGAACATGTTTCAGATAAATTATCCCTAATAAGAAGAATGCTACTCAGCATATTTATATTCATCCTGTTTCGCCGCTGGTCTTTGACGAGATTCATGAAACTAAAAACTCTTTCAACAGCAGCATTGGATATCGGTAAGACCATATATGAAATGACAAAGTTTGAGAGGTCTTTATATGGATTTTCATTAGAAGCGTCAGTGAATTTATTTACTTCACACCAAAATTCCACAGTTTTTTCCACATTTTCTAAAGCATTTAAATGTAAATTATTCCACTGTCTTTCTATTCTAGATATTAGCTTGAAATTAATTGTGGCTTGTGTATTCTCAAACCCTTTTGAACCAAAAAAAATTTATTTGCTGTAAAATTCTAAAATTTTCTGGTGTCCTTTTTTGAAGCTCTTTGATAAGCTTCAAAATAAAGTTTTTACAGTTTTTTCTAAATTCATTTTCATCCTCGCATGTTATTCAATCTTGTAGCTTAAAATTCTTGTAACTTTTCTTCACACTGAAAGCCGAAGTACGAATTGGGTAATAGTTTGTCGATAGTCATATCTACTTTTAATTCATCTTCAGAAAACACAGCTATCTTTTTAATTAGAGATAAAATGAGGCGAGATAAATCGTTAAAAACTTTCCGATAGATGGTGGTTCGTCAAGGAAAAGTATGTTAGTTTGCTGAATTCGTTAAAACTTCAAAGTTGTTGCGTTCAACAATACCTACAATAAAAATTACATTGAAGTCGGCACACACTTTCGTAGGTTTTGTTTAAGCTTTTTATAAATTTAATTTAATTGTATGGTTCGTGTAAATTTCTGCTAAATTTTCATGCTAAGACCAGATTTCATGCTAAAAAATATGACGGCATGATTTGAAAAAAAAAATGCTAAAAAACAATTTTTCATGCTAGATTTAGCAGGAAAAATGCTTAATTGGCCACACTGCACTCATTTGCGGCGATTTATAATTTAAACTACGGAATCCCTGTGAGAGCTTTAAAAGGCGACTCACTTATGCATGGCAATGCAACCAGAATGAGAGACAAACGTCCTATCTTCCCTGTACTGACAATTTTTGTTCGACAGAGTATAGCGTAGGTTATTTTTCAAAAATTTTGTTTGCTTTCGGTTGGGCATTTTTGGAGAGATTTAATCCAAAATTTTGCCTAGCAAAATAAATTGTTCAAATATTTCTTCTTCAAGTACTTTTTCGAAAATTGAATATGGTTATAACTCCTTAAATATGAAAAATATTTAAAAATATCATATAAACACTTGTGTACATCTCTCTTAATACTCGTAATACCAGCACAATTTATTAAGTGTTCTCTTAATCCCGCAAAAATTTATTGCTTCCATTCTGAATCCTTTAATTTCATATAAATAAATTCTAAATCCCCGCGATTGCAATCAATTTCAAAATACTCAAACTATACTGATTTTCAACAATAATTCAAATAAATCCACTTGTCTCCACTATTTGCACTTAAATATCAATTTAATTGCCAATGCGAAAAATCCATACACTTCATAACAATGGATAATAATAATTTATTGTTAATGCGCTAACGAGAACAATTGAATTTTATTGAATAGAAAATATTTCAATTTCGATTTTATGAAATTTATGAAATAAAAAAAAAAACGATTTTAACAAACATAGAAAATTATTTTTAAAACCATCAACTACGCGCGCACTCTGAGGGAATTAAACTAAGCTCTTACTCTAAAACACCCTCTCCACCTGGTATCGTTTCAACATCGAAAAATGTATAAATCAACAAAACAATGGACGTTTTTCTGCGTTATTGTTTCAAAATTCTTGTTTTTTTTTTGTCGGTCTGAATATTAAAACGAATACAATTGCAATTCACCAGAAATACTCTGAAAAAAAATAAAAAGTCCTGAAAGACACAATATTAACAGCCATCCCTCAACTATGGAGAGTGAGTGCATATTCAACCGAATTTAATCTCTACACGATTTTCAGATTATTGTTTATACAAAAAAAAAAAAAAAACTCCAGGATATTCTGTGTGTGTTTGTGTAAGCAAACGTTGCCACCCACTTACATTCGAGAACTTTTGTCTAACCTCATATATACTCAAACTCAATCGACCTCTATGGCGAGAATTTGGTGGCATACACTACGCTTCGCTTGATTGAGGTCGTGTTTTATAATTTTGTTTATTGATCACATTGATATCGATGAAAGGCTCTTCTCCAATATAGAGGATGTCCGCAAGTTCCGAGGGATTGACATCGACTAGGACCACTACTTCATTGTAGCCAAGTTCGGCTACGGATATTCCGAGGAAATCCAAAACAAGGAAGTACTGCGAGGAAGTTTAGTTCTTACAATCGCAAGGTACTTTTCCGATCGAGTTTCTAGCAACGTCTTAAGAAGTTCTATGCCGCCAGCATCAAGTATTGAGAACCAGTGCCAACATTACCAAGCACCTATCAGGTAAAAAAAACATGACCAACAAACAAGGGAATACCGCAGCCCATGTTGAGAATATGGAAAACCCATTTCCTCAAACTTTACAACGGCTATGAAGAAGAGAATTCTGCTGCTATAGAGGTAATAATATTTGACTTGGGTGACGCAGACCAAAGATACCGCCCACTCGACCTGGAAGAAGTGAAGATAGCTATATCGAATCTCAAGTCCAACAAAGCCACTGGAGCTCACGGCATCGCTGCTAAACTGTTCAAAGCGGCAGGTGATGACTTGGTAGGTAGTATGCACCACTTTATCTGCAAAACATTGAGGCATAAGTCTCCTGAACATCGCATGCAAGATCCTGTCTGCCGTTTTATGTGAACGTCTGAAGCTTTTCGTCGAAAACCACATAGTTCCATATCATTGCAGCTTTGGACCAGGGAAGTCCACAATCGATTAGATATTCATATTACGGTAGAACTTGGAAAAAAATCTAGGAACTTCAAATCGACACCATCCACCTTTTCATCGATTTCAAAGCCGCGTATGATAGCATCTAAAGGGACGAACCATAAACAGCAATGTCGAGTTTTGGCATCCTTAACAAACTTGTCCGTTTGTGCAGGATGACGTTTCAAGGTTTTTTATTGAACTTAATATATACAATTGTGAAACTTGAGGATAATATGTATAGGGAAGAAATTTGTTGGCACATAGGGGGCCTAAATTATAAAATGACTTAAACTCTAAAAATTATAATAATTGTAATGTACATGGTTCAAAATTAGCATTATGATAAATTGTCTTGGTTTTTGACTCGGGTTGTTCAGTCCCGGTTGTCCAGTTGGTGGGTTGTTGGGGGTTGTTTTTTTGATGTTTTCAGCCACGGTGGTATGCTGACTCGGCGTCAGCGTAAAAACGAACTGCTGGTTCGTTGTCGGCTGGGATCCTTTCTATCATATCCAGAGCAGTGAGGTATCTAGGCTCTGGATGTCGCTCCTGGGTGGTCATCCTTCTCATCAGCGGGTTTGGGTGGTTGGTGGCGCTAGCTATAAGCTTCTTCGCTAATTGCACAAGAAACTGGTCCAGTGGCTTGATTTTTGCTTCTTCATAGAGTCTTTCATTGCTGAAGTGCTTACTTCGCTGTCGATCGAAGATAAGTCCGGTGCTTATCCTTAGTATTTTCCTTTCGAAGATTTGGAGCTTCAGCATTGCTGTCTTCGAAATGGTGTACTATGCAGGAAAATTGTAGCTGATGACGGGTCTGATGAGCTGTTTGTATATCAATAGCTTCACTGGCTGGCTTAGTCCGGTTCTTCTGGCTAGCAGGATGACGATGGAGAATGCACGCTGCCCCATCAAGGTTGGAAAAGATCTCACCGATGCATTTAATTTCAAACAAGGTTTTAGGCAAGGCGATGCTCTGTCGTGCGACTTCTTCAACATCGTTCTTGAAAGAATAGTGTAAAACTCACGCGTCAACAGTAGAGTTGGGACGGAAGCGAAGATAAATGCTGTCATCAAGAAAGGACACACAACACCGACGACGTCTTGGACAGAACATCACCACAGACAGCTATAAGTTTCTTTAAGAAAAAAATTCATTATACAATTTTTTTTCACTTCCTGTAGATTGTATTCAAAAACTTTTAATTGTCAACTTCTGAAAAAATCGAGCATGGTTTTTTTCGAAATATTGAGTTTTGAAAAAAGATTGATTTTTGAAAATCCAAACATATTTTTTTTTTTTTTGAAAATTTCAAGACACAATTGTTCCGAAACTTTTGGGGGGCTTTGGCATACAAACAGATCCAAATCGTTTCTACCGTTTTTGAGAAAATCAAAAACAATAAAATGCACGACTGGATCGCACGAACTTGCTCTTATGTAAAAGTACTTTGGAATTTAAGATACATTTTATAAATATAAAACATGGATTTAATGAGATAATAATGTTCAAATGCATAAAATTGCCGTCTGGTTTCCGGAAAAGTATGAATTTATGCAAATAAACTTTAAAAAATCGTTGTATTATTAAATAATATTTTTATATAAGAAATTTCTCTAAAATTTTTCAAGAAAAAAATGTGGAATGCGAATTTTAAGTATTTAATAATATTGGTTTTAGGAAATAATTTCAAAAAATAATCGTTCATAGGTTTTGAAGATATTGATTTAGTTTTTTTTTTTTAAACCCAATAAATATTTTTTCGAATATTTTTATATACAATATCATTTTAAACTTAAGGGGACTCCTGGTAAAAATTTTGGGTTAAAATCCTCAGAGCCATTAATGAGAAAGTCGAAAATAAAAAAAACGGGTCTATGGCAGGTACCCCTAATAACATTTTGCCCCAAATTTTTTTTTCACCAAAATATAGTCCATGTCCATAATATCACACTTAATTTTTTTTATCAAAATCGTTAGAGCCGTTTTTGAGATAAATAAGATTTTGCATTACGGGTGTATGGGGGGTACCCTTAGTTTTGGAGATAAAAAAAAAAATTTCAATTTCTCCTCTAGGGAATCACCGAAGACCCTTAACTACCGAGACTGAAAGAAATAGGTCCAGTGGTTTAGGCTGCAGTGAGAGGTACAGACACACTGAAACGTGTTTTTTGTGTAGTAAATTTTCCTTAAAATTTTTATAAAAAAAATTGATGTGCAAATTGTTAGTATTTAATAAAATACATTTTAAAACGTAATTTAAAAATTTAATCGTGTATCGGTTTTCAAGATATTGAATTTTCAAAAAAAAAATTGTATTATTTTTTTAAAAATCCAAAAACTATTTTTTCGAAAAAATTTTTAGTTAATATTTTTTGAAATGTAAAGCAGCTCCTGCATAAAAATTTTGGTTAAAATCGTTAGAGCCGTTGGTGAGAAATTCAAAAATCAAAAAAACCGTTCTATGGCAGGTACCCCTAATAACATTTCCCCCCAAATTTTTTTTTCACCAAAATATAGTCCATGTCCATAATATCACACTTAATTTTTTTTATCAAAATCGTTAGAGCCGTTTTTGAGATAAATAAGATTTTGCATTACGGGTGTATGGGGGGTACCCTTAGTTTTGGAGCTAAAAAAAAAAATTTCAATTTTTCCTCTAGGGAATCACCGAAGACTCTTAACTACCGAGATTGAAAGAAATAGGTCCAGTGGTTTAGGCTGTAGTTCGAGGTACAGACATACAGACACACTGAAACATGTTTTTTGTGTACTAAATTTTCCTTAAAATTTTTATAAAAAAAATTGATATATGCAAATTGTTAGTATTTAATAAAATACATTTTAAAACGTAATTTAAAAATTTAATCGTGTATCGGTTTTCAAGATATTGAATTTTCAAAAAAAAAATTGTATTATTTTTATAAAAATCCAAAAACTATTTTTTCGAAAAACTTTTTAGTTTATAATTTTTCAAATGTAAAGCAGCTCCTGCATAAAATTGTTTGTTAAAATCGTTAGAGCCGTTGGTGAGAAATTCGAAAATCAAAAAACCGTTCTATGACAGGTACCCCTAATAACATTTCCCCCCAAATTTTTTTTTCACCAAAATATAGTCCATGTCCATAATATCACACTTAATTTTTTTTATCAAAATCGTTAGAGCCGTTTTTGAGATAAATAAGATTTTGCATTACGGGTGTATGGGGGGTACCCTTAGTTTTGGAGATAAAAAAAAAAATTTCAATTTCTCCTCTAGGGAATCACCGAAGACCCTTAACTACCGAGACTGAAAGAAATAGGTCCAGTGGTTTAGGCTGTAGTTCGAGGTACAGACATACAGACACACTGAAACATGTTTTTTGTGTACTAAATTTTCCTTAAAATTTTTATAAAAAAAATTGATATGCAAATTGTTAGTATTTAATAAGATACATTTTAAAACGTAATTTAAAAATTTAATCGTGTATCGGTTTTCAAGATATTGAATTTTCAAAAAAAAAATTGTATTATTTTTATAAAAAATCCAAAAACTATTTTTTCGAAAAACTTTTTAGTTTATAATTTTTCAAATGCAAAGCAGCTCCTGCATAAAAATTTTTGTTAAAATCGTTAGAGCCGTTGGTGAGAAATTCGAAAATCAAAAAAACCGTTCTATGACAGGTACCCCTAATAACATTTCCCCCCAAATTTTTTTTTCACCAAAATATAGTCCATGTCCATAATATCACACTTAATTTTTTTTATCGAAATCGTTAGAGCCGTTTTTGAGATAAATAAGATTTTGCATTACGGGTGTATGGGGGGTACCCTTAGTTTTGGAGCTAAAAAAAAAATTTCAATTTTTCCTCTAGGGAATCACCGAAGACTCTTAACTACCGAGATTGAAAGAAATAGGTCCAGTGGTTTAGGCTGTAGTTCGAGGTACAGACATACAGACACACTGAAACATGTTTTTTGTGTACTAAATTTTCCTTAAAATTTTTATAAAAAAAATTGATATGCAAATTGTTAGTATTTAATAAAATACATTTTAAAACGTAATTTAAAAATTTAATCGTGTATCGGTTTTCAAGATATTGAATTTTCAAAAAAAAAATTGTATTATTTTTTTAAAAATCCAAAAACTATTTTTTCGAAAAAATTTTTAGTTAGTATTTTTTGAAATGTAAAGCAGCTCCTGCATAAAAATTTTGGTTAAAATCGTTAGAGCCGTTGGTGAGAAATTCAAAAATCAAAAAAACCGTTCTATGGCAGGTACCCCTAATAACATTTCCCCCCAAATTTTTGTTTGACCAAAATGTAGTCCATGTGCATAATATCACACCTAATTTTTTTTATCAAAATCGTTAGAGCCGTTTTCGAGATAAATAAGATTTTGTATTACGGGTGTACGGGGGGTACCCTTAGTTTTGGAGCTAAAAAAAAAATTTCAATTTCTCCTCTATTGAATCACCGAAGACCCTTAACTACCGAGTTTGAAGAAAATACCTCCGGTAGTTTAGGCTGTAGTTCGAGGTACAGACATACAGACATACAGACATACAGACATACAAACATACAGACATACAGACAGACAGACGGAATTGTCGGACCCACTTTTTTCGTCTTCGCTATCATCGTAATGTCAACTTTGATCAAAATCTCGAGTTCGATTTTTTTTCCAAATGCAGAACTTGCCCTATAGTACCTATATCGCAAGTAAAAAAATATGGTTCTAAGAGGGGTGTACCATTATTAATATCTTTTTTGAAGTTAATAAATTATGTGAATTTTTTTTGTAAATGGAACAGTTTTTGAGAAAAAATAAAATATTAAGAAAAAATCGAAGGGGAGGGGGGGGGGTACCGTTATTCTTGGTGTAAGAAAAAAAAAATTGTGAGAAACAAATTTAAAAATGCTATCTACTAAGTTTTAGAAAATCGGCCGTTTAAACTGTAATCGAACAAATATACAGACAGACAAAATATCGAGAACCACTTTTTTCGTTTTCTCTATCATCTGAATGTCAAGTCTGATCTGTAGAGTGTATGCTTCTCTCTTCATGCATTATTGACTGCAGAGTCAGTCGTTGCATAACTTTCTAATAAAGAACATCTCTCTCTATAATAATTGGTATTTTATTATATATTCAAATATATATAAAACAAGACCTGAACATGGCGCAGCCGAATACGAACAAACATTTTTAATTTGCATTTTTATTTTTGAGTATGGTCAAAACACGTGCGCAAATCAAAAAAGATAAGAAGCGAAAAATACAAATTAAAAGAGTTGTCATAATAAGCTCAGATTCAGAATCAGAATTAAGTGACGTCGAGTGCAAGAACATAGAAATCGACGTGAATAATACAGTGGTTTCTTTATCTGGAAGTAATTTTTTAAGCTCTGAATCAGATTTGAGTGACGTCGAAAAGAAAATCGAAACAATTGTTTCTCTGCCTGAAAGCAATTTTATGAGCAAAAACCGAGTGACGAAGGTTATACCGAGCAACACGTGTGGAAAATGGAATTCAAACCACTTGCTCCATTTTCCATTATTAATGGATGGCAACTTATCTGAAAACTTTAAGAAGTTCAAACAAAGGTTTGAAATTTTTATGCTTGCTTCTGAGAGTACTAAAAAAGAAGAACAAGTTAAAGTAGCAATACTGCTTAATGTTGTTGGAAAAAGATAAGGTCTACGAGAGATATAAATTTTATAGCCGCACTCAAAGAGAAGAATTTTCATCAGATGAATTTTCATCAGATGAGTTAAATAAAGCTATTCGCGACCGTATCATATTTGGTATTAAATCTTAGACCTGTCAAGAGAAACTGTTAGGAGTGGGGAACATCAGCTTAGATGAGACAATAAAAAAATGCCGTTTATTCGAGCTGGACAAACACAGACTAGAAGACGTTCAAAACAAAAAAATAGCAGAGTCATCACCAAACGGGAATGCTGTTACATCAAATTTTAGACAACTAAATACTAACACGAAATTATCTAAAATTACTAACAATTTATCTAATCAACAAAATAAAAAAAAAATTTTAATAGATATAACAAAAATAAATTTTCTAATAATTATTCTAATTTGTCTAATCCAAAACAGGCATATAGAGCACATGGTGGAGAGTGTTGTGAACGGTGTTACACAAGTCATGAACAGGGATACTGCCCAGCCAAAGGTAAATTCTGTGCAAAATGTAAAAACGCAGATCATTTCGCTATTGCATGCAAAACTAAACAAAAGGTGTCTGAAATTTCTTTCAGTGAAACTCCTTTAAATGATTCAGATGAATCAAGTTCAGGTGAGGAAAACTTTTTCGTTTATTCATTAACAACCAAGCAAAAAACGTGTTGGAATGAAACAATTAAAATTGAACATAATCAAGTTCCATTCAGGCTTGATACGGGGGCTGAAGTTAATGTTATTCCGTATAAATATGTTGCTTTACTTAAAAATAAAAAGATTACTATGACTAAAGGGATTTTGGAAGTTTATGGTGGTAAAAAACTTTATCCTCTTGGTTCTGTTACCCTCGAATGCATGCTAAAAAATAAAAGTTATAGTGTTGAATTTTATGTGGTTAAAAAGAACACAGTGCCTCTTTTAGGATTAAAAAGCTGTGTTAATATGAATCTTATTAAAAGAATAAATTTCGTTCAAAATAGTAAACAAAATTTAATAGAAAAAAATAAAGACATTTTTACTGGGATTGGTAAATTTCCCATGAAATGTGCACTTCAAGTAGATTCCTCAGTTTTTGCAACTACTAAAACCTCAAGAAGAATTCCATCTGCACTACAAAAACCTGTTAAGGATGTTTTTAAAAAATTAGAGTTGCAAGGTATTATAAAAAAGGTAGAGACACCAAAAAAACTGGGTTAGCAATCTGATAATAGTGGAGAAACGAAACAAAGAGATAATATTGTGCTTAGACCCAAGAGATCTTAATAAAGCTTTAAGGCCTATACATTTTTTAATTCCTAAGTTGGAAGATATTAAAGACAAACTTTGTCGTATGAAGTATTTTTCTGTCTTGGACCTAAAAAATGGGTTCTGGCAAGTTGAGCTTAACGAAAACTCAAGTGATTTATGCACTTTTAGTAGCCCATTTGGGTGTTTTAAATTTTGTAGGTTGCCTTTTGGCATTTGCGTCGCACCTGAAATTTTTCAGCGATATACATATCAATATTTTGGCCAACTTGATAGAACATGTGTTTACCTAGATGATTTAATTGTGTTTGGTAGAGATCAACTGCAACACGATGAAAACCTAATAAAAGTTTTCGATAAGGCCAGGCATATCGGTGTTAAATTTAATGCTGATAAATTCCAACACAATTTGAGTTCGGTGAAATATTTAGGTCATATTTTTCTGAAAAGGGTATGAGCCCAGACCCCGATAGGATAGAAGCAATTCTCGCTATGAAACCTCCGTCGAATAAAAAGGAGTTGCAAAGGTTTTTAGGCTTAATAAATTATCTAAGAAGTTTTCTTCCAAATCATTCAACAATGTCGGAAAATTTGAGAAATTTACTCAAAAAAGATAAAGATTTTGTTTGGCTAGAAACCCATAGTGATACTTTTAATCAAATAAAATCCTTAGTACAAATATTGTTGTGTCCCATGGCTCCGTTTTGTCTTGGACTCTCTTTATAATATAAATGATCTTCTGTCTGAAGTTTTTAACCCATTAAATTGTTTCCTAATAATTCCTAGAGATTCACGTCCTTCTGTTTCGGATGTGGAACTAGATCAGCAGTCTGTGGTACGCTTGTTAAATATTGGCATAAACAGCATTTTCTAATAGGGAATCTGAAACCACCAAGAATTTATTGCTTTAAAAAACCAAAGTTTTTCAACGTCACGCAAGATCTTTTGGAACACGAATTTTGGACCTTATTTGTGGGATATTAGCAAAAAATATGTACCATCCGGTCAGCCATAGACACAGGAATAATTTTAGGACCTATTTTCGATTATTAAAAAGAATGCCATTTAAAAGGCTAGTAAAAATGGTCATAAAGGGTCAGCTAGTTTCAGTAATTGGTCAGTCATAGATTTTGTAAATACAGTTTTTAATTAGAGTTCAAGGCCGTAATTAGAAATTAAACTAGCTAACCTTTCATGGCTGGTTACTGACCTTTTAAATTGCATACTTTTTTTCAATCACCTAAATGAGGCGCCAAAAATGTTGTGTGTAATATTTAAAAAAAAAACATTAAAAATTCATTAACAAAGATCTTTGGCTGATCAATTACTAAAAATAGTTGAACTTTTATCACGATAAAATAATCTTTCGGATGGATAACTTTTTTCGCGAATATCCCACAAATGAGGTGTCAAAAATTGTGACCTCGAAAAAAAATTAAGCCTTCATTAAAAATGATTTCTATGACTGACCAATTTCTATAGCTAGTTGACCTTTTTGACCAAATAAGAGTACTAATTTTTGCGAATATCCCATGGTATGGGTTACCAAGATCCCAGAGCCGTTAATAAATAAAGGCGCTCAGGACTCTAGACTTAAATTAAGAAAAGGAAAATTTTTGAGGGGCTTCTGCGAAAGGAAGTAATTAAGGAATCAAATCCAACTATATCGGGTGATAACATAGTGCATCGCAATAATATGGAAACAAAATAAGTGGGCGTCGCTTTTTGATGGTTTGTATCAACCCAACTGTAAGATAGTTTAAATAGAAAAATCGTACGGAAAATTGAGACACAGAAGCTTGCAACTGTACGGGATCAACCTCGATGCAGACCTTAGCCACCAAAAATAGAGGACAATATAGACTCATATGAGGACCAAATAATAAAGGTATCTGGATTAAAAGACCCTCTGAAACGCATTTTATGTTAGCCGACAGTTTAGAATCCCTTTTTTATAAGCTTAACGTATATTGTGTAGACAGGAACACCATCAGGACCTCAGGACTGAACTCCGATTGTTGGGGATGATGAACCAAAATTTTATAAAGCAGCTATACGTTTTTGTTTTTTTTTTTTAATTGCAGAAAGTCTTTAAGGTTTTAAGTTCATTTACAGTAGGTAATATCTGTTAAATAGTGAAACACATTAGAGGTGGTTCAACTACGAACTTTAAAATCGACAAATGGTGTTCCGAAAAATTGACCTAGATCAAATAGCCCGAAGTGTATGAATGTGGTTAAAACCTAAATAAAAAGTACTTTGCCGAAGTATAAAAACAAAACTGGAAGTGTTTAAAATTTCGCCACACGATTGTGTCCTCAACTCACCTGGGACCCACAAATATTAATCCGACTAGCTTAACATCCCCCCACTCACTCCCATCTGCAGATGTATGAAATTATTATTAAATGTGTATGTCCATGGGTACCTTCAGCGAACTACCCGTTATGGTGACTCTCCATATACACAAAATTACCATCCACACATTCTCTCTAAAAATGAATTAATGAAGCGCATTGTACGGCAGGACCCAAAATATACACTCGTAAAACAAAAGTATAACAGTTTAACCACATCAAAAAAAAAAAAACCTACATCTCAGATACAAGTAAATAAAGGACCAAAACCCCAGGTTGAGGGTGTTATTCCCAGTAACAAAGAATCAATGGCCATCGAAGTTTTTCTTCAATTTTTTGTGTTTGGGTAGATTGTGGGCGGGGGATTTCGTGCTCCTTTTTTGTAAGGACTTTTTGATATGAATGCGAATGTGAAATTGCATAAGGGAATTTAATTGTATTCCTTTGTTTATTCGCAAGCATTTATGATATTGGTTTAAGGGTAACAACGGTGAAAAGAATGTAGGGATTTTTGGGTATTGTATTCTATAGTAGAGGGTAAAATTTATATCTTTGTATTGTGTTCCGGGTTTTTCGGATGGATATTTTATGTACCTAGACGATAGACGGTTTGTTATTTATGGAAACATAAATCAAGATGCAATCGAAATAAGATGACGGATGGTTATTACCTGAATTACTAAACCGCAATCGTGTATTTATTAAAAAGTGAAATGTTTAATTAAGAAGGAAGTTCGAGCGTCTGCACGTCTGTAGGACCAATGTTTAACGAGCTCGACAACGAGTTTTTTAAAATTTGGTACAGAGCAAATGCTCATTCGTCAGAAGAGAAATTCAAATTTTCTTATCTTACAAAGTTTTCTGGACCAATACTTTCTATATCTTTTGATTTTTAACCAACAATGAAATTAAGATTTTGAGGTTTTTTTTAAGGAATTTTTGATTATTCCTGGTATGATGAAAAGGAAAAATTCCGAAGACTAATGATTGCACATAGTAGCAGGTGAATTAGTTGTACAAAAAAGTTATGGACCTAAGGCCGATAAGTGATCAACTGGCTTTTATACGAATTAAAGCTACTATCTGAATTATAATACATAAGAGTCTTATGACCCCCTTCGTAGCCTGTCCGGACAAGGAAGTCATAGTTTTGCTCGGGAACTTTAATGGTTAAGCCCCTACAGAAGATATCTTAGGTGAATTAGTTGGAAAAACACAGCCTCTACGAACAAACAACACAAAACTTCTTCCGATGAACAGTGATAAGTACTACTAGGTTATCCACAAAGCAACCTAGCGCTCTCCAGACGTTCGAACTATTAGTCAATTCACCAAATCTATCATGTGCAAATCCAAGCAAGCACAGACAAGGGTACATTTTGAAGAGCAATCATCGACTCTGATGATTTCCAATTTGCAGAAATTTTCAGAGTTCGACTGTCCGCTGTACATTCAACTACCATAGACGCCGGAAATCAGTGATTTCAGAATCACTAAATCATAAAAGAGGAAGCTAAATCCAAGATCAAGTAGAAAATATGAGAATAAGACCCTGTGTGGAAAGAAGTGGGCTTAAGAAGCACCCAGCTCAAGGAGAACGATTTGGTATCTAATAAGATACCAAAGAGATTGGTTCCTGGTTTGAAGACCGGAACGCAGGATCTTCAAAAGAGTGAAGGTCACAGGGTAAAGTAGATGTTTTCAAGCAACATATCTACGAGCTGCTTAATGAGCATCATGCCGAACTATTAATTAGGGAATCGAATTAAGAACCCAGTATAGTAGGATGAGCTACACAAAAAAAGGTTAAGAACAAGCCTGCAGGATCTGATGGCTTACCTGCAGACCTCTTCAAAGAAAGAAGAAAAAGATGACTCAACCAAAGAAGAATTCTACGACCTTCTCGAGGAAACGTATGATAGGTGCCCCAAGTACGACGTCAAGATCATTCTTGGCGACTTCAACCCCAAGATCGGAAAGGAGGGCATCTTTGGTTCGATAGTCGGAGAACACAGCCCGCACGAAAACACTTCAAGTAACGGACTCAAGCTGATTGACTGCGGCGGCGGGGCGAAATGTCATCATAGCTAGCACTCGATTTCCACACCTCAATATACACAAAGGGACCTGGCGGTCTCCGGATCAGCTAATTGTCAACCAGATTGATCATGTTGCGATAGACGCGAGACATGCTTCCAGTATCTTGGATGTCCGAACATTCCGAGGGGCCAACATAGACTCGGATCATTACTTGGTGGTAGCCCAAGTACGGATGCGGATATCCATGACGCCACAACGACGGACAGATGCTGTGAAAAGATTCAATGTCGCGAGGTTAAAATCGCAGGAGATAGTCAAGACTTTTGCTGACCGAGTCTCTCTTAATCTCTCAGCAAGCCCGCCTCCAGCTTCATCTACGGAGGACCTGTGGAAGCACTGCCAGAATGCCATCAGTAGTGCTGCCCTTGATGTGCTGGGTTTCACAAGGCCACCACACCGAAACCCCTGGTTTGACGAAGAATGCAGGTTGGCGCATGTAACAAAGAACGAGGCCTACCAATTAATGCTGCAGGCAAGAACCAGAGCTGCTGATAGAGATGCCCGGGAACTCTACGGGCAAAGATGAAGGGAGGAACGCCGACTTCTAAGGAGGAAAAAGAGAGAGCATGCGAAGCGGGCGGTCGAGTCTATTGAGGACTGTACCGGCAGAGGTGATGTTCGAAAGTTTTACCAAAGGGTGAGGCAATCCACCCAGGGCTACAAAGCTAGAACGGAAGCCTGTCGGGATGAGAGTGGGAATATGGTAGTGGACACGCAGTCCGTGTTGAGGATCTGAAAGCAACACTTTTCCAGACTGCTGAACGGCGAGGAAGGCCAAAATTCTGCAGCTAGGCGGAACATTCCATTCAACCTGGACGATGATGGTCAAAATTTACGTCCACCCGACTTAAATGAAGTGCGGTCAGCGATAGCCAAGCTGAAAGCGTACAAAGCTGCTGGCGAAGATGGCTTTCCAGAAGCATGGACACTGTCTAAAAAAGATGAAAATCTGCTTGGGTGCTTTGAAAGAAAAGTTCTTCGTTCGATCTTCGGTCCAGTCTGTATCGATGGAGTATGGAGGAGAAGGTTCAACAACGAGCTGTACGGGCTTTACAGCGACGTTGACCTAGTCAAGAAGCTGAAAATACAACGGCTGAGATGGCTGGGACACGTGGAGCGTATGGACACCGACGCACCAGCCCGTCGAATTTTCGAATCCACCCCTGGTGGTCTGCGAAGCAGAGGAAGACCCCACCTGAGGTGGCGCTCAGAAGTGGAGAGCGACCTCAACCAACTTGGACTGCGTAACTGGAGGCAGCTAGCTAGGGACCGAGCTAGCTGGAGGGGCTTGTTGGTTGAGCGCCATCTAAAGTAAAGTAAAAAAAAGTAAGACATTCAATCACTTTTTCACGAAAACCCATCCCTGTCTCTACCTTCTCCATTATCAACCCATTTTCACCGCTGCATTAATTTGAGTTTTGGTGTTATATGTATATCATAGAGAGCTCAACTTACACATATTGAAGAGATTATTCTTAGAGTAACCTTGGCACTAGACTTTTTCATCCGATGATTTTCCTCATCAACAAATCAAAAGGCACGGTAGTGCCCAGCCAAGTTCTGGCACTACAACCTTTTTACATGAACAAACTCAGGCGATTTTTGACCCCTCCGTATCTTCAGTACCAATGAAGTCAGAAACTTGAAACTAGTCAGGCACCTCACCAAATTTCAATTTTCTAGCATAAGCGGTTTCTGTGGGCGGGTCAATAAGTCCGTGACTTTTGGAATAAAACACAGATTTTTTGATAAAAAAATAATTTTATTTTTCAACGTAGTCTCCCTTGAGCTCTATACACTTTGTCCAACGCTTCTCCAATTTTTGTATCCCTTCCAAAAAAAATGATTTGTCGATGTCCTCAAAATAGGCCTTTGTTTGCGAAATGACTTCATCATTGGAGTCAAATCTTTTTCCACCAAGCCATTTCTTCAGGTTTGGGAACAAGAAGTAGTCGCTCGGAGCCAAATCTGGAGAACAGGGTGGATGAGGGAGCAATTCATAGCTCAATTCATGGATTTTTGCCATGGCAACTGCACATGTGTGCACCCCTGCATTGTCTTGGTAGAAAAGAACTTTTTTCTTGGCCAAATGAGGTCGGTTTTTTTTTCAAATCGTCATTGAATCGGTCCAATAAGTTGGCATAATATTCCCCATTGATTGTTCTTCCCTTTTGAAGGTAGTCAATGTGGATTATCCCGCGTGCATCCCAAAAAACAGTCGCCATAACTTTATTGGCTGACAAACCCACCTTGGCCTTCTTTGGTGCCGATTGACCCTTAGAAACCCACTGTTTTGACTGTTGTTTGGTCTCTGGTGTGTTGTGATGGATCCATGTTTCGTCCACGGTTACAAAACGGAGCAAAAACTCCTCCATATTGCGATTAAACAACGCCAAACCTTCCTGTGAAGTTGTTACACGATTGCGTTTGTGGTCGACTGTGAGCAAACGCGGCACCCATCTTGCGGAAAGCTTTCTCATGCCCAAGTGATCATTCAAAATTGAAACCACTGAGCCATGCGAGATCCCTACGGCTTCCACAAACTCTCGCAGTTTCAATCTTCGGTCGGCCAACACCATATCGTGAATTTTTTCGATTGTTTCGGGTGTAGAGACCTCAACTTGGCGTCCAGGACGTTCGGCATCTTCAGTGCTTGTACGGCCACAACGAAATTCAGTAAACCACTTTTTTACCATTGAAATCGATGGTGCAGAGTCCCCATAGTATTTATCAAGCGTAGCCTTGGTCTCGGTAATGGTTTTTTTTCGCAAGAAATAATGCTTAATAAGCACACGAAATTCACTTTTTTCCATTTTCTCCTCAAATTAGTGAGTAGTCTGATAAAAATAGCTGTCAAACACAAACTAACTAACGCAGCAAGTTTAAATTTTGACAGGAGTCAACTGACAGATGCCTGTTGACAGGAGCAGTGTTGCTGTTTCAGTAAAGAGGTCAGAAATTCAAAAAGTCACGGACTTATTGACCCGCCCGTAAATTAAGAATAAGGTTCTATCAAGCCAAATAAATTGGGGGGTATTCCCCCACCAAAATTAAAATTCTAAAATTTTATTTATCGAAAAAGTAAGCGAATTAAAATGAGCTCCCTCAATACAAACAAAAAACAAGGGCTATCAATATTATCACCCCTCAATCCAGCAGCTGGAACTCAATCAACAATATGCGTTCTACATTCACCTCGTTCAAATCGATTTCTGGCCTCCAAAGGACACTACTGGTCAATCGCAAAAAAAAACTCCCATTTGACAAACGGATGCTCAGATATTAAAGGACGACGACACGACCAATGGACGACTCATCACTATGCATTTGACTGACAATTCATTCAGTATCCTTCACTTTGGTCATCATTTTCTCGACTTTCATCATCATCACTATCATCACCCACTTCAGTCTTTTCTCATTTCGATTGGAAATTGTTTGTCCATATAAATTTTACCTCGAGAGGGTTCTCGAAGTATAATTGAAAATCACAATTCTAGACGAACGATTTATTTAGTGGAACAATTGTATTTTTATTGTGTGTGCACTTGCATTATTACTTTTTTTTTTTTTAGTTCAAGGAATACATCATCACCCAGTTGTCATAATGGATTCGATGCTTTTAACATTAAATACCTACTTTGCAGGGGTGGATTTACTATGTTCCGCAGGCCCAAGGTAATTTTCAAAAAAAAGTGCGGCCAGATAGTTCAAATTTCTCCATAACGACTCCACCGATTTCTATCGAATTATCCTTCTGAAATTCCGAACTTACTTTAGTAATTTCGCACAGACAAAATTTCGAAAACAAATATTTTTAGAATGTTTAAACTACAGTCAACTGAACTGAATCGGAATCAAATTTGGAAGCTTAAAATTAAAGTTTATTAAAATTTATATATCATTGGATATTCCTAGCAGTTCAGAGGCCTCGAGAGACGATATGCCGCGCCTATTTCGCTAATGTATGGAAAATCCGCTTTTGAAGAATACTTTTGCCAATCCGCGCATTGACACAAATCTCACAAAGTACTTGAAATCCTCTCGAAGTGATTCCCTGTGCAGATGGAAGGCCTTAAGCCTCTCTGCGGCCGAACATCATTGCAGAAACCAATCGAAACTGAGAACTAAAAGTGCATGAATAATTTATATTCAATTCATTCAAAATTTATATATTTAAAGTGCGAACAAGTGGAGCTATTGTGAATAAACCACACAGCTATATCCATACTTATGCATTTGTATATTCACAGACAAAATGCATTTCGAATTTGTTTGGTCAGCTGAAGCTGATAAATTGTAGCATCTTGGCCTAGTCCCGCAGGGATAAGTGATTCTCTGGATTATGTTTCCACCCTGACGACTATCGACGACCCACGACAACACTGACGACCTAAATCTTTAAGTGCTTGCCAATATCGTGGAGATTCGAGTGCCATACTTGGGAGAACCGGAACTAAAATGCTTTTGGAGAATTATTTATGAAAGATAAATTGCGGTGGCCAAGATGGCCAAAATTAAGGGGCGCTTTGAAGTGGATGGGAGAATCAGGAAGATGGATGTCCTAGAGGAAGCAAGAGGCATTGGCGTCATTTACATGATCGATTAGAGGCTAAGAGCCAATTAGACTTTATTTTTTTTTTTTTTGATTAGAACGTAATGAGCCATTTTTCGGGCGGAAGAGCTAATAGATACATATTTGTTTGTGTCGAAAAATCTTCTCCGAAATGAGGATAATTAATTATGCTTTTCTTGTTGTTTATTTTTTTTTTTTTTGAAAGAAGAAGGTGATAGATAGATTCGTCTACACGAATAAGGAATTGTTCCTATTCACCTCACCTCACCTCACTTCCTTTTTTTTTTGTGAAAAAAAAATCTAAAACGAATTCAGAATTGTGAATGCTACGCAGACCTGTAAGAATGATTGAAGGTTCATTTGCGAATAAGACTTTGTCGGTTTCTAATCCGGAACTTAAAGATACTCGTCCATGTAGACACAGAGAAGAAGGACTTTGTGGCTTTTTATAAAATTCAGCTACAATCCGAGACAAAAGAAACAAATTATGATTATAAAAGTTCCATCTGCTAATGACAATTGGAAAATCCTTGTGTCCTTGATTTGAAGAGAAAAAAAACCTTCTTTGAGGAACTTTCTTAACATTGACATATTTTTGTTGTTTCCATAAACAATGCGTAGGCCATGGTGGTAAAAACAAAGCCTTTATCTAACAAATCCTTTTCTCTAGCTATACAATCGTCAGCGTTCTCTAAGGTATCTAGATAGGCAGGTACGTACTGCTTTAACTTTTTTTTTTTTCTTTTATGCAAATTAAAGAATACATTCATTTTGACAAAGGATCTTTGACACAAATATCACATTTATATTTCTATGCTTTGTGAAAAAAGAAAAAAATTATATTTCTGTTTGTGCCCTTGGAGATTACTTTGAGCAGGTTTTGCTTTTAATTATGTTTCAACAGGATGAGTCGTATCTGTGTCTAAAAAAAGTTGTAATTTAGTGTTGGGGCTTTATTTTAGCATAAGTTTATAAAGCAGGTTGCTTTATTAAGGGTAAAAAATTTAGAAAGACAACAGATGGTTGCGTATGTGTGTCATGTGAAATGACCTTGGAAAGGCTTTTTATACTTTTTAAAAAAAAAATCACAGAAGAAACAAATGTTGCCGTTGCAAGGACCTAAGGACAATGCGTTGTTTTAATGAGAGATTTTTTCTCTTGCCAGTGGATGTTTATTTGAGTTTAAGTTTCACCACACAAATAATGACTTAAAATAAGTTTGAAGGAGGGACTGTGTATGGTCTGTTTACATACTGTTAATTTTATGTAAATTTGAGATGTACGACTTTTGTCAACATTTTTTTTATAATTTCATGGCTGAGGGAACTAAACACCCCAAAAGTGGGATATTCGAAAAAAAAAGTATAACATATCAAAACCCAATAGTTTGGCTCAAAAGATCAATTAATTTGAGTAACATTTGACAGCCTCATTCGATTTTTATTGAATTTTAAAAAAAAAATTTCAAGGACATAGAGATTGTAGGCAAATCTATTGTGGGATATTGGAAAAACAGCATCCTAACTATTCGCCAACAACCAGATGTTTTTATTATATATTTTGCGCGCACTAAGGGGATTTTGGAGAGGATTTAAAAAGAGATACCGATGTACATTGGTCTTGAATGTCTGAATATCGCAATGGGAAGGAAATATAGGGCCGGGTAAGGCATTCCACATTCGTGTAGTGCGGCTAAAGAAAGAAGCTCTGATATTATAGTACGACGAAGTTGGGCTCAAAGTAGAAACTTATGGGCATTCCCTGAAGCGCGAGTATTACGGTTCAATTGTTTAAGGGGAGTAATTGGTCTTTTATACGCAGTTTGTATGATTTTCTAATTGTTTTTTTAGGCTCTGGGATCTTAGCAACCCATATATGGGATATTCGTAAGAAAGTTATGCCATCTAATTGGTCAAAAAAAAGTCAACTAGTTTCAGTAATAGGTCAGTAAACCATTTTCTGTTATGAATTTAAGAAAAAAAAAAAACTCAAGGCGATATCGATTTTTGGCACCATATTTGTGGGATATTCGCAAAAAATGTGTGCCACCTGAAAGGTCTGTAGATCCATATATGTAAAAGGTCAGCTTACTTCAGTTAGTTATAGATTTTTGTTTAATATTTTTTTTTTTTTAATTTTTCAATGTCATAACGATTTTGGCACCACATTTGTGGGATATTCGCAAGCCCCGTTATTTTACTTTTTTTCCAAATTATGCCGATTTCTGTTTAAAATGTGAAATAAGCAAAATACAGGCTACTGCCGATGTTCTTTTGGAAATTTCTTACTATTCTAAAAATATCAAAAAAGGGGGTTAACGTTAAAAAAATGATAGGTGCTAAGTTTCAAAATAATCCGTCATTTGCTTTTAGAAATATAGAGTTTCATGGAGGAAAAATTTTTATGACAGTAATCCTTAATTTTTATCTTAAAAAAGTATATGGGAAATAATAAAAAAGGCTATTTCTAAGAAAATAAACCGTTCCGTTTAGACTTAAGTAGAGCAGACAGACAGAATTGCGAGGTCCACTTTTATAATTCATCGTCAAGTTTGACCAAAATTAAAAATTAATTTTTTTTAGAAAATCGAATGGAAGTTAGCAGAACAGGGTTATGTATGAAAAATGAAAATGTGTTTTTTTGGTTCAAATCTTCGAAAATGATTCTGAAAATAGGGAACTTAATTAAAACTAGACGAGACCTTCATCAACCAAAACAATTTGTTGCGAAAAACATTCAAAAAATATAATTTAATTTTTTTTTTAACTATTAAACATTTTTTCTTTTATTATTTTTTTTTTTATTTTTTTTCGGATTTTTAGAGCATTTAAATACTAGCTCCTCAATATAATACCAAACATTTACATAACTTTTTAAGTATTTTCTTTAATTGTTCTAACGGGTGATTTTTTAAGAGCTTGAGAACTTTTTTTAAAAAAAAAACGCATAAAATTTGCAAAATCTCATCGATTCTTTATTTGAAACGTTAGATTGGTCCATGACATTTACTTTTTGAAGATAATTTCATTTAAATGTTGACCGCGGCTGCGTCTTAGGTGGTCCATTCGGAAAGTCCAATTTTGGGTAACTTTTTCGAGCATTTCGGCCGGAATAGCCCGAATTTCTTCGGAAATGTTGTCTTCCAAAGCTGGAATAGTTGCTGGCTTATTTGTGTAGACTTTAGACTTGACGTAGCCCCACAAAAAATAGTCTAAAGGCGTCAAATGGCATGATCTTGGTGGCCAACTTACCGGTCCATTCCTTGAGATGAATTGTTCTCCGAAGTTTTCCCTCAAAATGGCCATAGAATCGCGAGCTGTGTGGCATGTAGCGCCATCTTGTTGAAACCACATGTCAACCAAGTTCAGTTCTTCCATTTTTGGCAACAAAAAGTTTGTTAGCATTGAACGATAGCGATCGCCATTCACCGTTGCGTCCAACAGCATCTTTGAAAAAATACGGTCCAATGATTCCACCAGCGTACAAACCACACCAAACAGTGCATTTTTCGGGATGCATGGGCAGTTCTTGAACGGCTTCTGGTTGCTCTTCACTCCAAATGCGGCAATTTTGCTTATTTACGTAGCCATTCAACCAGAAATGAGCCTCATCGCTGAACAAAATTTGTCGATAAAAAAGCGGATTTTCTGCCAACTTTTCTAGGGCCCATTCACTGAAAATTCGACGTTGTGGCAGATCGTTCGGCTTCAGTTCTTGCACGAGCTGTATTTTATACGGTTTTACACCAAGATCTTTGCGTAAAATCTTCGATGTGGTCGAATAACACAAACCCAATTGCTGCGAACGGCGACGAATCGACATTTCACGGTCTTCAGCAACACTCTCAGAAACAGACGCAATATTCTCTTCTGTACGCACTGTACGCATTCGTGTGGTTGGTTTAATGTCCAATAAAGTAAACTGAGTGCGAAACTTGGTCACAATCGCATTAATTGTTTGCTCACTTGGTCGATTATGTAGACCATAAATCGGACGTAAAGCGCGAAACACATTTCGAACCGAACACTGATTTTGGTAATAAAATTAAATGATTTGCAAGCGTTGCTCGTTAGTAAGTCTATTCATGATGAAATGTCAAAGCATACTGAGCATCTTTCTCTTTGACACCATGTCTGAAATCCCGCGTGATCTGTCAAATACTAATGCATGAAAATCCTAACCTCAAAAAAATCACCCGTTACTAACTTAAATTTAACATAACATAACACCTATTTTTACCAAAAGTACTTGAGCACTTAATTTTATTTTTTCAAGTAAATAAATTAGCATTTAATGAGTGCATCACACAATCTCAGTTCTGCTGACATTGGTCTGCTTGCTTGAGGTAGGTAGATGATGTGTTTTTGGCGAAATAAGTTCCTATCAAAATAAAAAAGAATCAGTGAATTCAAAAGCTTGACGATGGATCCTTATGGAAAGCAGCCACGCGTCCAAAAAGAACGCATACACAAAACCCACCAATATAGTCTCAAGATGGAAATTGGATCTGGGAAACCCGAAACAGAAAGCTGACATCTTAGCTGAACATGCTGCGAATTTTTAGCCATTCACAATAAATACAGCTACAGATGACTTACAGTTTGTTTATTGACGAATGTGAAATTCCCATTGCCAATTTCAAAAAATTAAGAAGCATGTGTCAACACAAGTAATCTTACAAAAAATGATCAGGATACGATCTAATAACTGATCATGTTTTGAAAGAAATGCCTTCAATAGCCTTCAAGAAACTCCATTTTATAATAAACCTTTCAGTCCTATATCGCTTATACCAATTATGGCAAAAGTTTTTGAGAAACTGTTCCTGAAAAGAAGACTAATCTCGAACCATCAGTTCGGATTTAGAAATAAACATTCCACGATAGACCAAGTGCATAGAATTACGGATGTTGTAGAAAAAGCACTTGAAAAAAAAAGTATGTTCAGCTCTATTCTTAGATGTTGCTCGAGTCTTTGATAAGGTTTGACATTTGGTATTGGAGAACAAACTGCAAATTGAAGCTGGCGTACCCCAAGGCAGTGTCTTAGGACCTACACTGTATTTTTTTTTATACTGCGGATATTCCAGTGGTCATCAAAGCTATCATGGCCATCTTTGGTGACGATACTGCGATAATTGATAAATCCATTTCGAAGGCTACAGAAAAACTGTAAAATGCAGTCGATAAAGTTAGAGATTGGACCCAACTATGGTACATAAGAAATAGCGATATACATCGTGACCTTCAAATAGAAATGTACACAAAAGTGGTCAAAATTCACGCAGTACCATACAATCAGGGAGTGCGTCATACCAACTCTTAGATGTAAGAGAAAATGTTCGGAGACTTTAGAAGAACAAAGCCTCATGAGCTGATGGTCTTAAAGCTATGGGTAGTAAAAGTTTAAACTTTCCCCAAAATGATTTTAAAATAAAAGGAGTTTATGATCCCGGTGGTTTTCGTGCGGTAAGAGTCCCACACTACTTGGTGCCGAATATTACCACAGTGTCTTTTGAAGATTTCCACCGACCAAAAAACGACTACCGAATTTGAGAATACAGATTTTTGAAATCCAGAATTTTGGAATACAGAATTTTGAATTTTGGGTTTACAGAATTTTGAAATACCAAATTTTGGAATAAATAAGTTGGGAAACTTAATTCCCAATGGCCAGTTTTTATAAAAGTCCACTTAGAGAGTTCATTTTTGTTTGAAGAAATTCATTCGCTGCTATTTTTCCAGTTGCCTGGAACATTATTGTATCTTTAATCTTATTAAATTTCGACTAATTAGGTTTTTTCAATTGGCGCTGGTAGATTTTGGTATGTCCGTCAAGTTAGCACTCATTCACGACATTTTTTTTTTCTTTTACGATATATTTACGACAAATTTACGACAATTATTACTATTAATTTTTTTCTTTAAATTCATTTTAGAACCCGATGCAGTCGATTCCTCGCCGTGCACAAGAACTCGGCCTTTCGTAGACTTCAACTTGGTGAATTTTTAGTAGGGACTCGGACGTGCATCCGTCACAGATCTAACTGACGCAGGAGCTCAAAGATCATGACTGTAGGCAATGCCGTTTGTTCATTTACTAGGCTTCGGAGCGTTTAGAAGTGAACCCCAATTTTGGTTGAAAAGTCATCTTTAGAGACGAGCGCATTTTTGGATGAATGGTTTTGTGTCAACAAGCCGTATATGGGAAGACCGTAAATGGGATGACACCGACCTGAACGAGGTTCAGCAGGTGGCAATTCATCTTGAAAAAGTTATTGTTTGGCGTGGGTTTACGGCCAGCGGCCTCATATGTCGGTACATTTTCGAAAACGACATTGGTGAGGTGGTCACTGTCAATGGCGAGCGCTACGGAACGATTATAACTAATTTTTGATGGCCCAAATTGAACCGTATGGACGACCTATGGTTCTCTGTGCAACACATCGGACGACATTATTGACACTCTGCATGAGTAATTTCAGTGCAAGGTTATCTCTCGCCTATTCCTATTGTACTTACTTACTTAACCGGCTCCCGATCCATGGAGGGTCTCTGCCTGAGTTATTGCGGTCTTCCATCGGTTGCGGTCCCTCACGAGCTCCCGGTCCCAGTTGTCGGGACCAAGCGCTCTTGCGTCTGTAACCGCCTGGTCCCTGTAGCGGAGATTCGGTCTTCCTCGTCTTCTCGAACCTGGGGGCTGGGATTAGAAGATTTTCTTGGCTGGAGCGTTGTTGTGCATTCGCTCGATCTGACCGAGCCAGTGTAGTTGGCGTGTTTTGGCTCTTTAGACTACATCCACATCTTGGTACAGCTCGTATAATTCACGATTGAATTTTCTCCTTCATTCGCTCTCTTCGCATATAGGACCAAATATCTGCCGAAGAATTTTTCTCTCGAAAGTGCCCAATATCAATTCCTTTTTTTTACTTATCGTCCAGCACTCGCCGCCGCCGTAGAGTAGAACTGGTAAAATTAGCGTTTTGTATAGCGTACACTTTGTCTTTCGAGAAAGGAGTTTTGAACCCATTTGTTTGGCCAAACCGAAGTAGCAGCGATTTGCTAGGGTAATTCTGCGTCGGATTTCCACTAAGGTGGCGTTTGTGGGATTGATGTTCGTTCCGAGGTAGGTGAACTCCTTGACTACCTCGAAATTACTGCTACCAACAGTGACGTTTTGTCCTAGGCGATGGACAGATGCGGCTTTGTTTGTTGATAGCATATACTTTGTTTTGTCCTCATTAACTTCAAGCCCAACGCGTTTCGCCTGTTCATCAATAGCTAGCTGTGAACGCTTCTAGCGCAGCTCGCTTGGAGCGGCCGATAATATCGATGTCGTCCGCATAGCCAAGCAGTTGGGAAGACCTGTTGAAGATAGTGCCTTCCAGGTTAACACCACCCTTTTGCACTATCTGCTCCAGGACTAGGTTACTTCCTATTGTGGGGTTTCCTTATGTCGATGGATATACGTATAAACAACAATTGACCGATGTCTTAAGATGAACATAAGACAGGCCATTGCTTATATTCTAACAAATCTATGCGGAAGAGGCGTTAAAAATTGGACCACTCCGATCCGTACCATCGTAAGAAGCCAAGGCAAGCATTTAAACGATGTCATATTCTATTTTTTTTAAAACCTCTCACACAGCTTGTTTATAGTACCTATCCCTTGGCATAATGGTGAGTGCGTTGGAATGTTATGTAGAAGGTATTGGGTTCGATTCTCTGCCGCTGCCAAAAAGTTTTTCAGAGCTATACTGCCTCTTGCGAGGAATTAACAAATTCTCCATGAGTATCCCTTTTCATGAAAAATTGAAAATTGTAGGTACCCTCCATTCCTGGTAATGCGCATACAGGAGTGGTTGAGAATTGTAAGTCACTAGGTTTAGGGCCTCTAGCGACCATTATGGCATCCTATTTGAACAAAAATTTACACAACCTTCATTCAATAAGATCCATTGACAAATCTACTAACCTGTTTTAGACAATTTAACGTTGTTTTTTTATGAGTGTTTTATGGATGTTTTCAGTAATTCTTCGAATGGTCGCAAAACAAACTTTCTTACCTAATTTAGCGAACTAATAGAGAGGAATTTATGAATATCCATAGACGTTCCGTTTCACCATCACTAAATATTTATTTGACAAAAAATATGTCTAACCCTAACATCTCTTAAAACGGTGGCCTTAAACAAGTGACTCGCTGTGTATAGCGATAGTATAAATGAACATACATATACTACATAGATAAAACATCTTTATTACTTTGATTTCCGTACACAAATACAAAACTTCCCTCTATTTTGCATCTGGGAGTCTCTATTTTCCTCATACCTATTTAGTATACATCTCATCTCCACTTGAAGTATCATTTTCTGTTCAAATTGCACTTCATCAAGTGCCAATCCAAAGATAAGTTAGCCAAATATTTTTTTTTTTCTTTTTTCTTAATTGAGAATCTTAATTTTACCAGAAAACTTCATCTATCATTAGCCGCCCATCATCAACTACCATGGCATCATTATCTTCAAAATCTTGTTAAACATTAATGTACTTTTCGCTCAAAAAGTGTTTAAAATATAATTTTGTCGAAAATCGTCTCCCCACTTCCCTTCGATGGCAAATGAACCTTTTCATTAACTCTAAAGAAACAAAAAATAATAAGCAAATAAAAATTACACAGATATATAGAGTATATACAGACGTATAATAGTATATCCTCTTTATCCAGATCCACCACTAAAAAAGCAATATTTATCCGAAACCGAAATTATAAAAGTTTTTGCCTCTTACATCCTCAACGAGCGATTGAAAAGTTCAAGTTAAAAAGGAGTAAAACATTTCACAGGCTACTTGCTTCTTCTCATCCGCCTTCGATGATCATACTTATTTTTTGCTTTTTTTCTTCAAAAGAAATTTCTTAATTAACTTATCTTGTTACTTCGTGAGATTTTTCTCCTTTTCTGATTATTTTTGTTTTTTTTTTTATTTTGATTTCTTTCCTCAGCCAAGTATATTCTTTTTTGAGTTGAAAATTTCTTCGATAATAATTTACTTGGTGGGATATTCGCCCTTAGTTTCCGTTTTTAACCCTACCGCTTTCTTTTCTTTGACAGTGCCGGATTAGTATTCAGGGGCTTCGGATGGGGCGCCATTTTGACAAAAAAAATACGTATTTTTTTTAAATTAGTCAACCTTGTTTTAACTTTTTCGACTAAAAGCGGTTATGAAAAAAAAACTAAAAAATTAAAACTCTACAACTTTGGGTTTCAAAGATTTTAACTTCGATTATCATCGATTTTTTCTACGAAGCTTGGCTGTAGATGTAGGACGAGTTTTGTATGAAAGCTCCTCCACATGAATAACGAAGTGGAAAAGAAAACAAAGCTGAAAATATTCGTGGAGAAAAGGAATAGACGTCAAATATCAATCTGTGTCCCGGTTAATCATTTTTTGAGAGTGGAGACTTTTCCAAAAAATCTAATACCCAAAAACATGAAACTTTGCTGTCCTTTATCTGTTAGGTTACTGACTCCATCCGATTTGATCTAAGAGAAGAAATGTTCCGAATTTCAAGTTTACCATATTTTGTCTACAAACTTTTTATCTCCGATCCAGAAAGTATTGAAACAAATCAGCGTGGGCAAAAAGTTGGGAATTCTCCAAAATTCAATGTCTTGGGATGCAAGAAACTATAATATTCAGACTATTATTTCAAATATTGATGATTTCAGGACCTAGTTTGCTTTTACTGAGTGTAGATACCTTAGGAAAGTTCCTACAAAAAGTTAAGACCAGCAAATGAAAAAGCTGTTTTGTGCCTAAGGATTTCTAAATAGATACAACTTAGTTCGACCCTGGTTGCTGAGCAGCTGCTGCAGCTGGTTCAAGCCTTCTTCTACTTCCTTGTTCTTCTAATTAAAGAAAATTATTTTGTCTCAATATTTTTTGCTTGTGTTAATGATTTTCTCATTACTTTTTGAATACCTAACTCTTGTTTTTTTTTTGCGCTCCTTTCATGCCGTTGAAATGGGACACAATCTTTTATTGGCCCAGGAAGTAATGCAATGCAGAAATTGCATTAACAAGGACATACAAAGCAGAGGATAATGGGAAGGGGGAAGCAAAAAAAAATTAATTCACTGCATAAACTGCAGCATAGAAAAATAAAAAAAAATACAAAATGAAAATTAAAAAAAAAGGAACTCACTTGCAGCGAATAAACCAAAGAGAAGTGGGATTCAGGAGCAGTGTAAGTAGTAGTTGTAGCAGCAGTGAAATGGCAAAATGCGAAAATGGCAATGAAAGAGGATACCAAGATGAAACTCCATTAAGTTGATTCTGTGTAAATTCTTTTCAAGAGCAGTTTCTAGTCTCCGCTCCTGTCAAAGGATTAATTTTATTACATGCGGTCTGTTTATCCTTTATCTGGTTGGGGTTTCTTTCTTTTTTTTTTGTAAGAAAAATAGAACGTTAAAAATAGTTTTAATGGAGGAAGTAGAAAGAAAAATGCTTGTACACAGTACAGGGATGAGTTTTTTTTTTTTTTGGAAAAAGAAAATTAAATAGAAATGCAAAAAACCGCAAAAAGATGGGAAAAAATCTTAAAGGATTCCCTCCGAACCGCGCTGAAATGTTTAATGCATCGCATACTTTATCTGCACAACTAGTTTCTTGTAAAATTCATAAAATGATTATTAACAAAAAGCTGTAATAATACATGGAGAAAATTATAACAGTGAATACCGCCACCGTCGTCGTCGTTCTAAGTTGCTATATGGTGGAGTTGGTATATTTCAAATTGTGTGACTGGTTGTTAATGTTTTCCCCCGAAGAATGAAAGTGGTTTTCATTGTTTCCAAGACATTTTTGTTTTTTTTTTTTTTTAATGAACTGGTAAGGTTTTGTTTGCTTTTTTGGCAAATAGAAAGGCAAATTCAAAATTTATTTAATAATTAGACTGAAAAAAGATATTTTTTTAGAGAAAAGTTCACATATATACTGTAGTCAAAGTTTAACTTGGGATTTTTTTTTTCAAATAAAATTTTTCCATTCGAAGGGATATCTAGGCTTTAAAATATTGACACTTTAAAATAGTCACACAATTGTCAAACATTTTTCAGACTAACCCATGACCTGCAAATTTTGTATAAACTGGTTTTAATAAAAATAGCCGTTTAAAAGTTTCAAATACGCAAAATAAAAATTCGACATTTAACAATAAATATTTAATACCAAAATAAAGATATTTGAATGGATTTGTACGCCGATTGTGAATTCTTTCTTTAAGAACGTTCACGTTATTGTCTCGTTCACTGTAAGGTGGGGAAGTTAATTCGTGAAAACCGGTAGAAAATTTGGTTGACGACAGTTTTGTTACATTATGACAGATTGACAGATTTAAAATGATGTTTTTGCTCTTATACATACGCTGATGGCCAAAACAAAAGCATACAAATATCTCACATTAGAAACATTGGAAAAAATCTTGAAAAAGCTCTTGATATTCTTATAATATAATTTTATTTTATTTATATTAAAATATATTATTCCTAATTTTAGAGCTTTAAATTTAAGTTTAAATAATAACATATTTATTGATTAAAAATAAAAAAATAGCTGGACGGAACTCAAGCACATGCACCCTATTTACGTCTACACTTGTTAAAATTTTACAGCGTACTGAAAATGTTTTTCCCCAAGGACATTCTAAGTTAAAACAAAAGTTATTCGCTTATCATTAGTGGTTTTAACGGTCGAAATTTAAAATGGAAATATATAGTGCTAAAAGGGCTCGGAATAAATATTCTAATGAATGAATGAAGAACGGTGAATTCATTACATTTTTTGGCAATAAATAGGGTAACAGCTATAGCCTTATTTCACGAACAATAAACAAATTTTGTTTTTCGGCAAGTGTACATACAGTGCATAATGGAGCAAAACCACGTCGTGTTGTGACAAAAGAATTATGAGGCTTAGAGATCTCTTGCCGAACGATCCGGCGGAGAACGGTTGACAGCGGGTGGAAAGCTGGCCAACCAACCAACATGCAAGATTAGAATTTGCTATTAAGCACCTAAGATGTAAAATGCACGACAGGATCGCACACGATCACACGTTTTGAAGAAATTGATTTTCCAAAAAAAAAGTTTGATTTTTTTTAAACCCAAAAAAACATTTTGATGAATATTTGTATATACAATATCATTTTGAATTTAAAGGCGTCTCCTGTAGAAAATGTTGGTCAAAATCGCTTTTGTAAAGGTCGAATGTAACATTTTTTTTCAATTTTTGTTAGACCCAAATGTAGTCCATGCCCATTATAGTCCAAAAAAATTCAATTTATCTTAGAAGATGACCCTTAAGCACCGAATTTGAAAAAAAAAATAGCTAGAGTGGTTTAGGCTGAAGGTTGACAGACAAACATACATACAGACAAACAGAAAGACAGATGGAATTTTTTGAACCACTTTTTTCGTGTTCTCTATCATCTTAATGTCAATTTTGATCAAAATCTCGAGTTCGATTTTTTTTCTTTTAATACAGAACTTGCCCTATAGTAGCAAGTGAAAATAGAAGACGGTTCTATTTTCCGATGAATCAAAATTAAATTTAAAAAAATTGGACGGATTCCTTACGGTACGAAGGTCCAAAGGTGGACACCTCCACCCCCGAGGAGGAGGGAATATTATGGTCTTGGAATGGCAGGCGAGGCGTCGGGCAAGTTCATAAAATAAAGGTATATTATGGATCGTTTTATGTACCAGAAAATCCTTCAAAACGTCATGTAGTTGCGATGGATCTTCCAATAGACAACGAGCCTAAAGATACCGATAAATTGGTGAAGGTTATAAAGTGACCAACGCAATCCCATAATCTCAACCCCATACCAAAATCTAATAGTCCAAAGGTAGTAAAAATCTTTGGTCATTTGTAAAAAATATACTGAATTCTAATTCGTTATCGCTTCCAACGCTCGTCTTTAATAGCTCACCTTAGGAAAATTCTTTAGAGAAAGTTCATTCGCTTCCAGAATAGTTTGCTTTTTATTCGACACTGCCAAAACAGGGTTATGACATCTCTTGTTCTTAAGAGCGTTTACGATGAATCTTCTTTCGCAGTCTTGAAGAACTTAATACTCGTATATAGACAAATCTGTATAGTTACCCTTCTAAAGTTCTGATGAGTTGTTCTTCAACGCTGGCAAAACCACTGCTTAAGCTTTTCCATCTGTCCTACTTCACTCGTTTCTTTCCGACTGGATAAGAACCAGATCGAAAGCATTTGATAGAGTTTGGCAATAAACTTTCTTATCGAAGATGCGTGTATTTATAATCGATGAATCTCTTCTTTGTTGGATTAGATTTCCTTTAGAAACGGCTTTTGCAAGTTGTAGTGGAGAGTTTCAAGTCCGAATCCGACTCTCTTTAGATGCAAAATCTCGAATTTCAGTTCAAATCGAATTTTCGTTGAAATAGCTTTTTGGATGAAATCTCAGAACTCTCACTCCAGCTCCTAGCAGTTTGAAAGAGTGAGTATTAAGATTTCTTTGACAGTTAAATTTGAGGAAACACGAACACCATACGTTGGGTTATTAATAATTATGAAAGTGAAAATGGGTTGTTAGGGGGTTCTCCATAAAACGAAATTTTAAATTTTGTAATGTGAAACCTCCAAAGTTCCCAAATCTCTCGTTGGTCGGGAACGTACGAAAAGACACATTACCGATATCGTACATAGCTTTTTTTTCAAATTCTTGGAACTTATTTCGGGTTCCTAATTATAACGCCACTTAGTACTAATGTTAGGAACTTCTTTCCACCGGATGGCTTCTTCCAACCAGGAGTTTCTTATTCTTTTTTAAGAAATTAAAATGTATAGCTTTTTGTTAATATTTAAAACACTTACATACATATATATTTCTGTAAAAACAACTCCTGGCATAATTTACAGTCCTAAGACTATTATTATAACTCACCTGAAAATAAAAAAAAAATATTGTTAAAGTAGGTAAATATAATTTTTAATTTTATTTAAGCAAAAAATCATTTTGAGTAATTTTTATTTATTTTTTTTTTTTTTGAAAAGGAATTTATTTATAATCGTTGAATTTATCAAAAATGTTCGACATTTAAAATAAAATAGTTAAAAAAATAGTTTTTTGTATAAATTCTTCGAAATCATTCCTGACAAAAATTCTTCTTAATACACTGAAATTTTTTTTTAAATGAGATATGATTTTGAAGCGCATCTACAATTTTCCATACGAAAATTTGTATTTAAAAAAAAAATGGTTTTTAATATGGTGTTAAAGTTCTATAAACGAATTGTTTTTATTTAAAAATTACTAGTTGTTTTAAAAATACAATGACTTTTGGTTTATAAAAAAAATTGAAGCATTTTGAATTTTGGTCACACTGAATTGTGAAGCTACAACCAGGCCGCCGCAACCGTATGTGCAATGTGTGCGGCGCACAAGGGCGCCAACGTCTAGGGGCGGAAAATTAAGAGATCGATCTAACTTAACCTCTACAGCATATTACAAAAGTTTTCCTTAAGCTATTGGAACCTGTTTACATTTTACCGTTTACTACATAGTGTCATTCATATTTTGTTTATGACTGTCGCCTCTCACACCAAATAACCTCTTCGATTGCAGTCATAGTCTAAACTGCTTAACGCCATGACGCCATATAGATTGACATTGACACTTGGGAAATAGCTTTCCACGCAACCTACATCTCAAACTTATAAACTCGAAAATGATATTGTTTTTTTTTTAGATTTACAGCCCATGTATGTCCCATAAAATAACAGTGTCTCGAAAAAAATTAATTAAAAATTAAAATTAATTACTCGTATTTTTGTATGAATGTGTATAAATATTCTGATTGTAATGGTATAGCTAAATATTTTAAATCTAAGTCGGTAACATAAGAACAAAATTAATCGAAGATGATTTAAAACAATCCTTATTTTACCGATGAAAAATGTAAAGAAGGTTTCTTTACAACGAAAAAAAAAACATCAAAGACAGGTCGTAGGTAAAACGAAAAAAAAAATTGTCTCTAAATATTTTTGTTTGTTTTTAAATAAGGGTTTATAGTTTTTAATTAATTTTGGAATTGAATTGATAAATAACTTAAATTTCAAAGGATTGAACAAAATCAGAATAACCCAGAAATTTGACTTTCCATTGGTCGTTCGAATTTGAGCTTTCCATTGACATTCAAATTCCAGACTCTATTTATTTCAAAATATAGTTCGCACACAAGCCACAAAATGTCAAATTTCATCAAAGGATACCTAAGATGTCAAGGAATTATATGTTATACTTCCATAACTGGAAGCAAATGATTAAGTGTTTTAAAAAGAAAGTGAAAAGAAAAACTTTTAAAAGTATCAACAACTACTTTGTCTTTTTTCTGTCAAGCTTTAAACAAAGTTATAAGTAAAATAAGCTTTTGGATACAAATTTTTAAAACATTTTTTTTTATTAATTTACGAATAAAAAATAAATTTCAAAAAAAAAAATATTTAGCACTTTTTTGAGACATCAATTTTCAAAACAAAAATGTAAACAATTTCATTAAAATCCATTCAGCCGGTAATGAGAAATTCAACAATCGAAAAAATGGTTCTATGGTCGGTACAGTTGATTTCAGTTTTTTTGTTTAGTTATAGAACGTAAAAATTTATCATAAGAAAAAAATTTATCAAAATTCTCGGAGATGTTTTTGAGAAAAATACGATTTTCGAAAACCATTTTTAATATTTGTAGAGTAGGTACCGTTATTTTTAAGTAATAAATTTTGTTCTCATTATATTAAGAAACTTTTATTTACCAAGTCTTAAAAAATCTACCATGGGGTTTTCAAAATATTGAGTTTCGAAAAAAAAATTTTCAATCCAAAAAAAATTTCTTTTGAAAATATTTAAAATTTTAGTGCGCTTTAGCATAAAACAAATTATCAAAATCGGTTGTACCGATTCTTTAAATTCTTAAATTTATAAAGTTTTGAAAAAAAATCGTGTGGCATGTACCGTTATTTTTGGTTTTAAAGAAAAGAAAAAAAAAACGTGTGCTGACAAAACTTCGAGACCCACTTTTTTCGTCTTTGCTGTCATCGTAATGTCAACTTTGATCAAAATCTCGAGTTCGATTTTTTTAAGGAATGCATAACTTGCCTTTACCTATAAGTCTCAAGTAAACGGAGTAAATAATCTTAAAAGGATGCAATAACTATTATGCTATAACAGAAACTCTCAAACTCATTTACAGGAGACTCCTCCAAATCCTACGTTCATTGTATAAGAATTTGGTGTAGATTGGAACGCGACAGCAACAATGCACCTTTGCTTAAATTTTTCACTTATTCAACGTAAATACCCCCGGTACCCGAGATATGGGGCGGCAATTTAAGGTTCTTGCACACGGGCGCACGAACAACCAGCGGCGGCACTGCCTACAACCAGAACTTTGGAAACAGAATTATGATCTTAAGAAAATTTCGACATTAAACAGAAAAATTTCCCAACAAATTGAACGAGTTTTTTCCAAAAAAAAAAAACAAAGGTAAAATTTTCTGGATTTTCCACAATGAAAAGGTTAAAGTTCTTCTTATTTTTAAGAGACTATGTCAGACAGGCATTTTTCCGGGAGCTAAGATAAATATATATCTGTGGTTTTCGATACAAAGACGGTAGCTCCATAACTCCATAACAGCAAAGGCATTTAAAATTGCATAAAAATGTTGTAAAACAGCTTTAAAAAAAATACAATCATTTATTTTTAATTCAGTGCAAACGTGTAGACACCAAATTTGAAAGAAATCGATCTACCCGTTTAGGCTCTAGCTCGATATAAATTGGACGTCAAAAGGAATTTCTTTTATGGAGATATCATCTTTATACAAGGTGGCGAGGAATGAATACAAATCATGAATTAGATTGAAAACATTAATAGCAAATAGCATTACGTAAAGCCAAATGAAGAACGTTGGGTCCCTATTGTTGAGCCAACATGTTTTAATTTAGTAATGGGAGTTAGTTTTAAGTCAAATTGTATACAAAGCAAATTGAAAAATAAAATTCTTAATATTAAAAAAAATCTAGAGTAATCCGCAAAGGCGTGGAATGAGTGTATCGATTTTTTTGACAAATAATCGGTCGGTTGTGTTAGCGCAGCGTGAATTTCGACGTCGATTTCCTAATATTGTAGTGCCAACTTGTAACGAAGCGTCACACTCCTACGACCGACCGACACCAATCAACCTCCATCTGCATACCCACCAAGTGAAATAACCAACGCCAACACGCATCCGAAATACAAAAACAAAATATACGCGATATTGTGGTTCATCGTTATAGAGTTCACAGTTGGTTCCTGCAGGAGAATTGCCTTATGGACCCAAGAAATCCAAAGAAATTCGAAGCTTGCTCGCCGAAGGTTATTAAGGTTTTTACTTTATAATACAGAAGCACAAGTTTCCCCCGATATTCCCCTTCTCTACTAAGATTCGATGGGCCGTTGCTCCATAGCGTGCTGTGTGGTAACAACAAAACATTGTATTATTCCCCTTCACCCTTTCGGTGTCGACGGGCACTTGCCGTATTATTAAGCTATTCCCCTTCACTCTTCCGGTGTCGACGGGCACTTGCCGTATTATTAAGCTATTCCCCTTCATCCTTCTGATGTCGACGGGCACTTGCCGTATTATCAAAGCTATTCCCCTTCATCCTTCTGATGTCGACGGGCACTTGCCGTATTATTAAAGCTATTCCCCTTCACCCTTCCGGTGTCGACGGGCACTTGCCGTATTATTAAGCTATTCCCCTTCACCCTTCTGGTGTCGACGGGCTCTTGCCGCCTTCTTAAGTTATTCCCCTTCACCCTTCCGGTGTCGATGGGCTCTTGATCGTATGATTAAGTCCGTATACCTATAATAGGTAGTATTATCTATAGGTATCATATTGTTTAGTCTTAAGCCGCTTTATTGGATTAATAAAATAAAATCTGAAAAAGGAAAATCTATTTTTCATTTGGAGAGAGCAGTTTGGTCGACTATCTATACTCGAGTTTCGTGCTTTCTCGAGACGACCTTGGAGTCCGGCGAGCTTACCTCAGCCTAAGGAAAAGAAGCATCACAAACTGGACAAAATTCCTGAACTTAGCTAATCGACTCGAGCAGACTGAAACCACAGGAGACCATGCAGGACGTGGCCGCCAGCGGACTGGCCGTTTGGCGAAGAATATCGCAGCTGTGGCTACCGATGTCGCTAAGAACGAAGAAAAATTAACCACAATTAGACAAGACCAGACAGACCGTAAAGCGAATTTTAGTGAAAGACTTACACATGTTCCCGTATAAAGTGCTAACAGTGCTTCAGTAAATGCCTGCTGACCGTCTGTCGCGTGTGAATAACTGTTATTCCATCCTCAATATCAACAACGAAGAGGACGATTTTGTGTCAAAAATCATCATGGGCGACGCACGGGCGCATTTCCGTTTAAGTGGTTAAGTCAATAAGCAAATCCACAAAGAGCCATTACATCCACTCAAAGCCACAGTGTGGTGCGGCGTTCACGCTGGCGTGATTGGGCCGTGTTTTTGCGAGGACGCAAACGACAAGACGATAAAACCGCACACATAGCAAGAGCCACATTGCATATTGTGAAGGAAGCGTTTGATGGTCCCGTAATCTCCCGTTTTGGCGATTTGGCATTGCCAGCAAGATCGCCCAATTTAACCATCTCAGGCTTCTTTCCTTGGGGTTACTTGAAGTTTGCGAACAGATTATGACGGAAATCTTGCGGAGTCATGGAAAATGCGTATATATGGAATCTACGTATTTAACAAAAACATATCAGAACTCATTACTTCATATAAATTTTGAGGCTCAAAAGTTCGATTTTTTTTTAAAACCATACTGTTCCACTTGGTCGCTCAAAGTTTTTTCTTTTTACTCAAAATTCATCAAAGTGGAAAAGAAAGATTTTGAAATTATACCCCTCAGATGTTATCTTTTCCACTTAACGGAAAAAAATTTAAAAGTTTATTTTACAATTATTTTCCATCACTCAATATCAATTTTTGTTTTACGTACTTCGCCTAACTTGAAAATGTTTTGGCTTGTTGGAATTCGACTGCTGTAATATCCTTTTTACCTTTATAATTTTTAAAAAAGATTCTTTCTTGTTGTAAAATTTCACCCTTTTTCAAATAAATACTTCAAAATCAAATGATTCAGTGCAAAAAAAGTCTACACTGCCTTGCAAATTTCTTGAAGCTCTGCATATTTTTTTTTTCATAAATTCTCATCGTAGGCATTTTCAAAATAACTTTCAATCTCACTCTGGAAATCTCAAATCTTTCTGAATAAAGGATCTAATTACAAAAATAGAATCGCATACGTTATTCCACCATAAACACCAAATTCCAAAAACTTTCTTGCAGTAGAGAGTAGAGGTATCTCCGGATCATTACCAAGAAAATAAAAAGAAGACCTCCCCACAGCATACGACCGACAGCTCCTGCTAAAGCATATTTCAAATTCCATTGCCAAAAATTCTATTGAAATTAATAAAATGGCTTCCTCTTCTTCAAGAAATTCCCAAAATAATTGACGCTAATCCAAATTTGGAAATATTTCCCCACATTATTATAATATAGGCAAGGATAATAGGCAAGGTATTTAAACACCCGCCTGCTGCTTTGTCAAAACGAAAAAAAAAAAATAGAAAAGAAAAGATGACATAACTTGCAGCTGCCATTTTGTACTTTGCACGGTACATCCTTGCAAAATTTAATTGAATTCCTATAAATCGAGTGGTGTGTGACATTATGAAGCTGCATCCATACACAAACACACCCACACCATTTATCGTCTTCGTCATTCATTATCAACATTGGATGGTCGTGTCGTTTCGCATCATCCAAAAACTATGCAATGTTTTGTGTGTACAGACATTGTTTTTTCACACAAAAATCGTTTCAGTCGTTTTGATTCCTTGTCATATTTCCACTATTCCCTGTCTGAATATTCAAGAGGAGCTCTTTTCGAAGAACGACCCATCCCAAAGGACATTCTATACGTTCGTTCGTTCGTTCGTTGGTTGGTTGGTTTGTTCTTATTAATCCAAAGATAAAAGGTTTTTGTGTGCAAAAACTTTGGCTTGTGCAAATATTTGGATAATGTCCTCGCGTTTTCGATTAAATTAACTCAGCTTGCGCTGAGTTCTCCTTCTGGCTTATGTGTTCCGAGAGAGTGAGAGCTGGTATGGACGTCTCTATGCCATCGCGGAGCAGGAAGTTCTACACCCCTCGAAGCAATCACATCGCATCTTAGGATGTTTTCCACTTGAGTAATTTTAATGGCGTAATTGTCTGCAAAAGTCGACCTCATCTTGTGTCGGGAATTCTTCGACGTCATTATCATCAACCGTGCTCGTTGACGTTGTCGTTTTCGACATCCTTGGTTCTAGTGGTGGTGGTGATGGTAGGTGAATTCTGCCAAATGCTGTCCTTACTCCATCCATCCACCAGGAAGCATCGCTGTGCTGTTGTGTAGAATAATATTTTTCTTCTGCCTTCGTGAGGAAGACTCCTGGCTCTCATCCTCTGCCAGGATCTTTATGACGATAAATCATTGACTGTTTTGACACTGGTAATAGGATCGAGGATTTTCTATTTTTGTGTGGCGTAAGTATGGCCTTCGTTTTACATATATTCCCATCAGCAGATGTGTGGCATAATGTGAGTGAGTGTGTTAAAGCAACTTCCTTAGGCTCTTCATCATCTCCAACAGAGCGCGTCACACCACCGCACACGGAAAATATCATCTTGGGGTTGATTCGTCCTTTTGGCCTTAGAATATTTTTATTGAGTTAACCTTCCATATGGGCCGTCATCGTCTTTATCCATCCTCCTCCCCCTTACCAGTGCTGATGGCCCGGGTGTGCTGTGTGGATCGTAAAATTATCTTACAGTCCCATTAGATGAATTTTCGAATTCCCGGATTAAGACGCATTTCTGAAATATTTCTTCGGGAGTCGCACACATACTCGAACCATATGTTTTTCTTTGCGGAGGGCGGGGGGTAGATATATGAGATTTTCATTTTTATTTCGAGAAAAAAGGAAATTAGATTTGTTTTTCAAACTGCTGGCGATATAGACGTTCGTTGGGTTGGCGGCGTGATGTTAATATGGTTGCACTGGGAATGGTGTAAGGTTGGATGAACAAATTTCGGAGAATAACATTAAGAAAAGGATTTCATTTCGATCATGAAGACATTCAGAATTCGGTTTCTTCCAAGGGTACGATATCAGTGAGTGCGGAGTGCGGATTTAAAAATGTGTTATTATTTTTGAAAATTAATATCGTCTTATTTTGTTGGATTTGATTTTTCTCAAAATATTTTTACTGCCACTGTTGATTTTGTGATGATGGCTTATATATGTAAGCTTAACATGATAGGTATAAGCAAGATTTATATTGTGTAAGGCAGCAATTGAGGATAATGTAAGCAAGTGCTTCGTATCGTAGGACTTATACATTTTTGTTGTTCTCATACCAAACATTGAATGACAACATTGTTTGAAAACTTGGATGAGAGCCACAACTGAGACCAGACTCTAGTTGCTTAATATTCACATATAAGGTAATTTCAAAAATGCAAATAGACTAGATAATCAAACCGCTACCGAAAAATTATTTTTGGGGAACCTGTTCCACAAAGCAATTAATTCCACTTTCTGTAAGAATCAGTTTCAATTTTGAAAGTGGAGTCAGTTCACATGGAGACTTTAGTGCCTTCATTCCTAAAATCTTAACGAAGATCTGCGGTTTTAAAGAAGTTGAAATATCGAGTTGGAAGTGGAAGTTTTCTTCACAATTGAAGACTGGAACTTCATCTGTCGAATAAAAATATTTTTCTTCATCATCTAGACGCTATCGGCATTTTTAAAATTATTTCTTTTATCTTCCAGTATGGGATACTGGGAAATATCAACGTGAAACCGTAATCATTTAACGTTGTGTTCGTTTTAAATAAAAAAACATAAATAAAACCTAACATATTATTACAAATACTGAGTTATCTATCGAAATATGGCCATTGATACCAACTTTAAGAAGTAGTGGACCAAGGTGACTACCTTGAGGTACACCAGAGTTTAATCGATCAGAATTGAATCACCTAAAAATTATTGGGTAAATTCTTCTCTTCAAATACGGTCTGACCTATTACAATAGAGCTGAATGGATGGATACAAACAGATGGATACAAACTTTAATATTTTAAGGCAACGAGACGAGGCTTTATCAAAGTCTGTATAGGTACAATAAACTTTAAGTCAACTCAAAAATTCAAGAAGATTAGTTACAGTAGATTTATTTCACATAATAACATGTTTATCAACGTTGACAGAAAAAAGTTTACAGCTGTTAAAATCGATAGCATCAAATATTTTGGGTATATATCAAAATTTAGACTTTTGACCTTTAGTGAGAATCGCAATCGTGGGGATGATGAATGAGTTTTATTTTAATATTACACTGCCGGACAAAATTAGAGGAACAATGCATGTTCTCTCTCTCAAGGTCAAATATAGACTAAAGGAATAGTTTGTTTGCATTTATTATGAAAGCAATTGTTCTCATAATAAGTAATAGCTGTCAGATTTGACATCATTTGGCTAACGGAAAAAAATGAAAGCACTTTAAATGCAGTCATTAGAAATTTGATTGTTAAAGCGTTTGTACAAGTTTGAGTTTCATGTGTTTTTTCCGACTTTTCTTTCATTTAATGTTATCAAAGTCCTACTGGAATATTGTTTATGACAAATTTGATTAATTAAAGTAAAAATGCCAGATTTAAGTGAGGTTCAAGTAGCCCAGGCCCTGTAATTGATCGATGGCTTTTCGTACCATGAAGTGGCCTCAAGGTTAAATGTGTCAAAATCCGTTATTTTTCGAAATGTGAAAAGGTATAGAGAAACCGGTTCTCTGAAAAGGAATACCGGACAAGGTAGGAAAAAGGTCATGACGCAAAAAGACGACAGATTTATTGTGACCTATGTCCTCAGAAACAGGTCCGAGACGTCAATTGGGCCTAGGAACAGACTTCTGGAAGTGCGAAATGTAAGAATTTCGCCCAAAACTGTACGAAGACGACTCAATGATTCTGGATTGAAACCGAGCAGGCCAGTAAGAGCTCCCCTTCTCACCAGGCGCCATAGAGTAGCGCGTGTTGCCTTCGCACGTAACCTTATAAACTGGTCTGAGGACGACTGCCAACGAGTTCTCTTCACTGATGAGTCCAGATTTTGCCGCAAGCCAGACGACAGGCGGGGCAAAGTGTACAGGAGATCAAATGAGCAGTATGCACAAAGTAACATCATTCCTCGAGTTGCTTATGGTGGAGGTTCCATAATGGTTTGGGGTGGCATATGTTCAAGAGCCCGCACGGAGTTACATGTGGTTGAAAATTGGTCTTTGACAGCAGAGCGGTATGTGAGGGATATTTTGCAAGAAGTTGTTATGCCATTTGTACCAAATATTGGCCAAAATTTCATCTTAATGCAGGATAACGCTCGTCCCCACACTGCGAATAGAGTTTCGGAGTATCTTCGAGAGGCCCACCTGAACACCTTAAACTGGCCAGCCTGCTCTCCTAATTTGAATCCTATCGAGCATGTCTGGGACATGCTTGGTAGACAATTAAAGGAGAAAAATTCGAGTCCATCGAACATAGAGGAGCTAAAAAGTGCTTTACTTGAAGCTTGGGAGCAAATACCCCAGCAAAACATTGATAATGTAATCAGAAGTATGCCAAGGAGACTTATGTATTTCTGTTCTCAGATCAAGAGGAGGGAATACTAAGTACTAACACATCCCCACTTTCAATAAACTCCGAAGGTATACTTCAAGTTTTGTAAATCAATGAAAATAATTTCCAGAATTTCCCTTTTTTTAGGTTTTTGTGTTTTTTTTTAAGGAAAACCAGTAGCAGATTTTTTTTTATTTCAAGTAACTCTAAATTGATCAAGTTATAAATCCTCATCAAAAAAATAGAGATGAAATGAAAATAAACCAAGATTTTTTACTTTTTTCATGCGTTCCTCTTATTTTGTCCGGCAGTGTAGATTTGCTTTGTTGAAGTAATGCGTGGAATAACAATTCGATTCACATAAAAAATTTACAAAAATTGTTTAAACATGCTAGCTAGAGGTTTTAAGTTTTTCCATCGACACGTGGGTTGAAATCTCGATGTTAGTACTTTCCATTGATAGTTGGAACTCAATATCTTCATTCCCCAAACATTTCTTCATCTCCCACACAAAATTTCTCTTCGAACTGTACATAACTTACGAGTATCTGTCAAAATTTAATAATAATAATAATAATAATAATAATTGTCTGGCACATTTATTCTCAACCTAAATTTCAATTCGAAATGGAAGAATATTTAGAAGAATATTTGGTGACGGAAGTCTTACAAGATTTTCCACAGCAAAAATTACTCATAATTCATAATTCTCATTCATTCTCATTCATAATTCTTAACAAATCATATTTTAAAACAAATTCTTTTAAATCTTTGAAACAATTTCATTTAGAGAACAGCTGTTTTCTGTGACACATTCTCTACAAGGCTCTTATGTCTAAATTTAGCTTGGATTTTAGCTGATGTTTGGAGAAAAAAGTTTAGCGCGATTTGCGTACTAGGCTTCACGATGGACGATTACATTTTATTTTATGCTCCGAAAAAATATTGAGTTGACATTTTAAAAATTCGAAAAATTATTATTTTTTTTATGTTTTGCTCCGGAAAATTAATTTTCCGACCCATCAGTTGACATTTACAAGGAAATATTCTCGAAACGTCAAAATTTAATGTGTCCCTTATCTATCATACAAATTTCGAATTGAAAATATTCTATATTATGTACATCAAAATATGTATAGATCGTTCACCATCTGTCAAGCCATGTATTGGATGATTACTACAATGCCAATGGAATCGTTCAACAATCGATTACGAAAATGATTTGATCATTTCAATCGATCGATCATTTTCATTACACTGAAATGATTCAATACTGTTCCTATTCGATTTTAATTTCGATTTCGATTATAAGATTGACTTGTGGCATTGATAGTTCTCAGAAAATATTCTATTATTTTAAGCCATAAATTGCCAAACAACATCGAATGATGGCTACTTTGTACATGGATTAAAAAGTGTCAAAAAATTCAAGAAAAAGAGATTTTAATTGTTGTTCCGGAAAAGAGCAGTTTTAGGGCTTTCGGCTGACATTTTGTACGAAATACACTTTGTACGTCATAACTGAATTCGTCCTCCATTTGTCAAGTCACAAACTGTCAAATTCCATCAAAGGATGGCTACGATTTCGAGGGATTAAGAAACGTCTATAAATATAAAAAAAAAGGCATTTTATTTGTTGAAATACTCTCTGACAGAGGGAGTTTGATAAATTACAGAAACGGCAAACAAAGGTCGGAGACATCGTCTTTTTGACATATTTGGTGTTAGGTAAAGTGTATCGGAATAAAGCTACTTTTCTTCAACCCTCACCCAAACTGTAAAAATGGCGAAATAAACAAAAAAAGAATCGTGTAATCAGACTCCAAGAGTCAAACTTAACTAGTATCATATTTTCACGCACCAATAGGGGCGGTCACATTCTCAAATTTGTTTGACAAGCACGGCATGATTTGCTGCATTTTGATAGTGCGTTCACATTATCCAGCGGCTTGTCAAGCTTGATGGATTTCAAAATAATTTGATATTTTGACTGCCTGACAAACTTATTTGAGAACGTGAATGCATGCTTGTCAAGCCTAAAGAAAATTTCTTTTTCCATGAAGTTCTCGAGCTGTGCACATCATTATATAAAATATATCAGAATGATTCTAAAAAGCAATAGCGGTAGTTCAGATGAATTTCATTAGATTAATATAAATTTTCTTGAGACTTGAATTATAAAATCAAGTAAATTTTATTCTATTAAATTTCTCTATGCTCTGAGTTGGTTCGCCATGGTTAAAATTCTAATGATCACTCGTATTTGACAGCATGTTGGACGAATGTGAACGCTTGTGTTTTTCATCCATCAACTATTTATCATGCCGTGCTTCTCAAGCAAATTTGAAAATGTGAGCGCTCTTTTTTATGCTCCGAGCAAATAGTTGTAGAATTTCGTATCATATAACATCTCTGTTTCAATATATGTAGGCTTTATCAAATAACATCCCTGTTTGACCATAAATCAAACAAACTTAACGTTACGTAGCGGAGTACGGTGGTGCTTTACTTTTCTAATAACGTATAACAAATACTGTATAACAAAACTTAAAAAAATACTTTTTGGATTTTTGAAAAAAAAAAAAAAATATTGAAAACTCGATTATCACTAAAACGTGTCAAGGATTCTTTTTCGAAATTCAGTTTTTATTTGCACAAGAATGAAGAAAACCAGCTTACTAAAATTTGTTCTTAAAAATATTTTAAAAATTTTAAATACCAAAACCTTTAACAGCATGTGTAACCGGAGAACGCCCGTCTTGAAGGACGAACACTTTATTGCCGAAGATTCGCAGATGAGTGTAGAGGCAGTGCAAGGTACTCGTAAATGCTACTATTCGCCGGAATTATGACGTGGAAAACAGAGCTCTGCTTCAGCATTTCTACCTTCGAGATAAAATGACGCAATGGCGATCGGAGAACCCCGGTGTCACCGGCTTCAATGATGATAATTTGGCGAATGCCGAGCAAAGCGGGCCCAGTTCCCTGTTAGTTTTCGAAAGTGGAGCTCATCTTCGAGTCGTTACAGAAAAAGAAATCAGTCGATATTATAATCAAAGTTGTCCTATGACGGCTACCTTCCGAGGCAGTGGATACTTATACCACACTATTCAACAATAATATATATCATCCAGTGCGATGGAAAACAGCTTTTGTACATACATAATCTACAGAAAAAGGAGCCCCAATTGGGCGGAGGACCACAATTAAAAATATCATACCGGATCGGTTTTAAGGTGGGACATGATACAATTCTCTAATATCCAATGGAACAAAACTTAAAGGCAGTGTTCAAGTGCTTGTCTGGTTGATTTGGAGAAGGCTTTCGACACCGTATGATAAGAGGTTCTCTATTTTAAGGAGACCAGACTCAGCATAACTAAACCACTATTAAATATGCTTTATGACATGCTTGATCGCAGAAAGTTTGTTGGCAAAAGTGGCAATGTAACTTCTACCGCAATCTTCGACATTAAAAATGGTGTTCAGCAGGGAATGTTCAACTCGTCAGTTCTGTTCAGCATTAACACCAGCTTTCTGATAGTTAGTCTATAATTCAGGCAATTGCGTACACTAATTTTGAACCGAATAGCTCCAAAAGTGGAGGTCATCAGAATTCTTTTGCAGTGACTTCGACAAGATTCAGCGATATTCCTTGACTGGAAGTTGAAAATCAACTTTTAGAAATCTGAAACAATTCTGTTTAGGTCTCCGTCTCCCTCAAGTGATACGAGAAAGAACTGGCGAAAGCTAGTGGCCGTAGGGTCCCATGGGCAGCAACTGGCAAGCAAAAGTGTAGCAAAGTACCTACCTTGGCATCTAGTTGGATCAGTTTTTGTATTTCGACAGACACATAAATGCTGCCCTTATATAAAAAAAACCTTTGCTTTGACGAAACGGTCGTCTTACGACTTGATAGAAGAGTGAAGGTGATTTGCCTCATCCGAGCGATGATTGCCTATGGGTTGTGGTTCAACGTTGAGCCATCTCAAATGGAAGAAATGCGAGTGTTTGAGAGAGACTGAGTCTTAGATGTTGCCTTGGATTACACAGAATACGAGAGTCGGAGTACAAATATTATTATTCCAACCAGGTTCTATACAATGGAGCCAACAAAAAAAAAGGATTGATAATTTTTGGTTAAAACTGATTCGAGGTCACATTTCAAGAGCAAGAGCGAAATTCTGGACGGGGTGGGTGAAACAGGAGAACCAGTTCTGGTAGTTATCTATAGAAAGTTGTGGAGGATATGTATGTGTCTTGGCTGACTCACATTAATTTAAGTTAAATATTAGGTAGGGTATGTTAGGGTTTTATTATTGATTTTACGATTCATGAAGTTTTGAGCCCGAAAGGCATTAGCATTATGATATTATACTTTAACTTTGGGCACCCGTATAGGTCTAGGTTAGTTGTTATGAATTTTCGCCAAGCTGTAGGATAGTAAATGATAATCACAAAAAAAACATTAAATTTTTTAATTCTAAGTCTCCTAAACATTAGATCAAGTTTGCGAGACTCTGTCGTTGATTTAAGGTGTAGCCAGTAATAATTCGATGAAATCTGAACCACTAAACCGATTTTGATAAAATTTTTAAGCAAAGCCATTTCAATCCATTTTCAACCAAATAGATTGCTTTGTTTATACAAATGGTACAATTTAAGCTCAATGGAACAGGAATTACTAAGTAAAGTATACTTCAAGTCGAGACTTAAATTTTGTCTAGTTTATAAACAACAGCAATAAACAAAATTATATCACATGCATAATATATAACTTTGGATATCCTTGGTGGCTCACTTTTGTTATACAAAAAAAAATATAACATCCGTTTTCCTAAGAATACGTTCAGCTTCATCCACCTGCAGCAGCGTCCTTCCCAACAAATTTCATCTGAACACGTCTTATTAATGCTCCTCCTGCTCACGGAGTCTAGGTGTATTATCACTGAAATTCACAGTAAAATTTACGGCTGTCATAAAAAATGTCATACACATAAAGTAAATTTAAAAAAAAAAATAGGAAACCTCCATACGTTGTTTCGATGCAAGAAGAAATACTATAGAGTCAAGCCTCTGGTTTGGTGTCATCTATGCTGTTGCAGCACCACCAGGATCCAGGAAGCATACTATTATGTCATTTTTGCCCGAAAATTGACAAAATAACGAAATTTTACGTTCTCACAAAATAAACCGCAAGCTTTTCCTCTCTATGGGTTTATAGAAAATACTTTACTGTTGCAGGACACAGTAAGTAATAAGGCAGAGAATATGAAGCATACTCTACTCATATGGTTTTTTCGTTGTTGTTGTTGTTTTATTTTTGACAGGAAACATGACTTTTACGGTTTTTCAGTAAAACAACTTTACGATGAGGTGAACTGACAGACACTATGAGTCCTTTTCTGGGTAACTTGCCGCAACAGCAGCAATAAAAGGGGATCATATTCAAACTATCAAAAATGTTTAAACTGCTCACTGCCTGCGCAACTGCTGCTGCTGCTGCTTCTGCTTCTGCTTCTGCTTCTGCTTCTGCTTCTGCTTCTGCTTCTGCTTCTGCTTCTGCTTCTGCTTCTGCTTCTGCTTCTGCTTCTGTTGCATGCAACCACGTACGGCTTTATGTTTAATGAAATTTAATTTTTAATAACTTTTTGCAGCTTTGGTTAAATTTTATTTTTATTTTTTTGTTTGTTCTCAACTTAACAGCAACAACAAAGTTAAATTCTTAAGAATGTTAAATGAGTTTTAAAATTGTTTCACTGCGTTGGCGTTCGGGTGGGTGAATTATGCGCGGTCTTGAGCGATATTATATTTTATAACACATTTGCCGTTAAATGGGTTTTATTCTCCCATATAGCACATCGCGACACAAAATGGAGGACTTTCTAAGAAGGTGTAGTAAAATTAAAGAACGTTCATTTCTTTTTGTCTAGGATAAGATGAGCGTGTGGTGTTTACGGTAATTAACCTACAAAAGACTCGTTAAAATATAAAATAACACTATACGAGTGCCTAGGTATTTATGAAGATGCTGGTAAAGTAATGTGAAAATTCAAGTGTTTATTTTTATGGTTAATGAAAAAGTGTAAAATAATATTGCTGAGAATTTTTTATTATACGACTTTGAGCTTATTCGAGTGAATAATTTTGAGCTTTTGAAATATTAATTAAAATTTTTAAAGGTTAGTATATATATGATGAAGACTTATTTCATATTTTTGAAGCACAAAATCTTTTTCGCCAGGCGGTTTTGGATATTGCAAAAAATAAAATGCACGACTGGGTAGGACGAGCTTGCTCTTATGTAATAGACTATAAGATTTTTAAAAATGAACGTTATTAGAGAAAACTGTTCATAAGCATGAATTTCATTTTTTTTTTAATTTTTTTAATAGCAAATATGAATTCATGCAAGAACAAAAATTAAAAGTCGCTTTTATATACAAAATTTTTAAAACACTTTTAAGAAAAATAAAATAAAATTACCAAAAAAAAATAAATTACCAAAAAAGATATTGACCCATTTTTGAGATATCGAATTAACAGAAAAAATGATTTTTTTGCAAAAAATTCATAAAGAATTTTTTTTTAATTTAAAATGCAGTGTTTTTCAAACTAAGAAGCTTTTTCAGAAAAAAAAATTCATTTAAATAACGAGAAATTCTAAATTTAAAAAAATGGCTCTATGGTAGAAACAGTCATCAATATCTTAAGTTTAAAACTTTTTATTGAATTATAGATCACTAAAATAGTCGAAAGAAAAAAATTTCATCAATATTCTACGTGACGTTTTCGAGAAAAATACGATTTTCGAAAAGCATTTTTTAACATTTGATGGTGGGTATCGTCATTTTGAAATAAAATAAATTTTTTTCTCACATCTTGTAGACTGTATTAAGAAACTTCTAATTTTCAAGTTTAAAACAAAATCGAGCAAAGGGTTTTCGAAATATTGAGTTTTGAAAAAAAAAATGTAATTTTTTTTTAAATTAAAAACAATTGAAAATTTGAATACACAATACTAGTAGAAATTATGGGAACCTTGAGCATAAAAATATAATCAAAATCGGTTGCACAGTTTTTGAGAGAATTAAAAACAAAACAAAAGATTCTAGGGGGGTACCATTAATAAGCATTTCAAGCATAACCTATAGCACTCTCAAATAAATATGGTCCACTAATACCGAGTCGTGCATCGGCCCAAATAGCGCACCATACAGTTCTCTACGAGGTTGTAGTGGTCTTTAGTGTATCAATCAAGTGTTTTCAGTGTCTCAATATTAACAAAGCCTTCAAGTCGAAATTTACTTCGTCGCTCTTAATAATTTATAATTTATAATTTATTTACAAGTGAACAATTATTTAAATAAATTGTTATCGGCCACTCTCTACGACTGTCAAATATCACCTGAGAAACTTCTATCACTCAAAAGTGGAAATTAAATAAAATAAACCTGGAACATAAAACGCACTCTGTATCAAGATAATTACATATATACATACATACATACATGGAAAATGTTTATAAGCATGAAGGTAATTTTTTAAATGGCTTAAACAGCTCTTTTAATAGTTTGAGCTACAACAAAAATTTCATGTGTTTTCTTAAGCAAACTTTATAAACATACGTTTTTTAAAACATTTTGGAAAAAAAAATAATATTCAAAGAAAAAAACATTAACTCATTTTTGGAACAACAAAAAAAAAACTTTTTTTTTTAAGATCTAAAAAATGTTTTAATTTAAATTAAAAAAAAATTAAGTTTATGGCGCAAAATTTTAACCAGCTTAGTATTAAGGAATCAGTATGATATTACTTAACAATTTGCTAACTTTTAGTAGATTACTAACTCTTTCTTAATTTTAAACATTTTCTAACTAGTATCGTTCTATTTATTTTTCTTCTGAACAAACTTTAAGTAATGGCAATTCATGCAAAAAACTAATTTAACAGATCTCTTTTGATGTTTGGAAATGTCAAAGACTCATAAGAAGTTAGCACGATACTAAAAAAAAATAAAATAGGTATTCGATGGTTTTAATTTTAATAAAAGGGTAGAGAAAGTATGATGCTATATTCGAATAAAATGTGCAAAATTGTGGTTTTAAGCTAATTCCATATTAAAACATCTTAACCATTGTACTAAAAATGTACTTAAAATGTTAAACATAGTGCGAGCTTTAGGAAAATAGGAGAGAATTAAAGAAAATGTACCGATGCACATTGATCACAGTTCTGGATATTGAAATGGAAGGGAAAAACCGAAACTTAGCAAAGCATTCCACATTAGTGTTGTTCGGCTAAAGAAAGAATCTCTGTACTTAACAGTATCCGAAATTGGACTCAAGGGTAAACTGATGGGTATTTCATGTAGCGCGAGTGTTAGTTTTTTAGGGGAGGAATGTTACTGCTAATTGTGCAAATCAAATATGACAACAGTGCCCGAGGGAAGGAAAAGTTTCATCTAAAATTTGTATATCTTATTTTATTGAAATAAGAGTACCGGTAAATTTCAGATAGTAAAACAATGTGATTTTGAAATATTAAAATTATTTTAACATTAAAAACATTTTTTTTTTTAATTTAAAGACAAACATTTTAGAAATTTTTAATACATTATATTATTCGAACTTTTAAGAAACTTAATGATACAAAAAAAAATATTTAAATAAATTATACAATTTTTGAGAAAGTCAAAATTATAAAAAGGTTCTATATGATGCTGTACCTCCTTCGAAAAATTTTTACTAAATTTTGACTCAGATATTTTTACTTGCGATATATGTACATAAGTAGGTATTTTCTTCAAACTCGGAACTTAAGGTTCTTCGGTGATTCCCTAGAGAAGAAATCGAATTTTATTAGCTCCAAAACTAACTACACCCGTAATGCAAAATCTTATTTATCTCGAAAACGGCTTTGACGATTTTGATAAGAAGAAATTAAGTGCACCATTATGGGCATCGACAACATTTTGGTCAAAAACAAAAAAACAAAAGTTTAAGTTTAAAATAATATTGTATAAGAAAATGTTGGAAAAAATATTTTTTTATTTTTAGAAATATTTTCAAATCGTATGAACGATTATTTTTTGAAATTATTTCCTCAAATCTTATTTACTTTATACTTAAAATTAGCATCCTTAATTTAATTCTTGATAATTTTTAAAGAAATTTATTGTATAAAAAATTAATTTAATAATGAAACGATTTTTAAACTTTGTTTTCACAAATTCATACTTTTCTAGAAATCAGACGGTAATTTCATAATTATTTATAAACAATTTTTAAATTCCAAAGTACTTTCACATAAGAAGCATTTTGTGCGATTCAGTCGTGCATTTTATTTCCATTTAAAATTTGACTTAATTTTGCGATACTTATTTTTCAAAAACATTTCAGACTATTTATACCTCCTTGACTAATTCAATAAGTGTGATAAGTCTTAAACAAACAAATTTGAACACTTATAGTAAAAAAAAATAATTTGGTTGGCTTAAGTCACCTTCAAATTTCGAGTGGATTTGGCCGTTTGGACTTTTGCTTAATTTTCTTGCAATCTCACATCTATCAAATGAAAATTATGATTCTTTGTTTATACTTTACATTTTTTTGTATTGAGTTGGTCTCTCTCTCTTGTATTAAATAATAGTCAAATATTAATTAATATTTTCATATCTGTGGAAGACAATTAGAAAAACTAGTCTGGTCACTCAACAGCAAGTTTCGAACTTGCTCCTATGTAATAGACTAGGAATTTTAAAAACGAATGTTATTAAAGAAAACTGTTCATAAGGATAAAATAAATTCTTTAAATTCTTTAAGTAGTACATAAGAGATAAAGACAGAATGTTATGCAAATATGAATTTATGCAAGAACAAAAATTATAAGTCATTGTAGTGGTTCCTTAAAAAAATAAGCTTTTATGCACAAAATTTTTAAAACATTTAAAAACAAAAATTGGTACACCAACTCTAAGTTTTTGTTATTTTATGAATGAGAGTTAAATTTCCAAGAAAAATATTAAGCCGTTCTTGAGATATCGAATTTTCCAAAAAAAAATGACTTTTTTCCAAAAATTGAAAAAATATTTTTTTTTTTAAGTTTTGAAATGCAATGTTTTTTAAACTTTTTAGGAGCTTCTTGATAAAAAATTTCATTAAAATCCTTTATGCCGATAATGAGAAATTCAAAATTCGAAAAAATCGTTCTATGGTAGGTACAGTCAGTAATACGAGTATATAGATTTAAAATTTTTTTATTAAATTTATAGATCGTAAAAATTAAAATTATAGATACCAAAAATAACAATTTTTTGGAAATAATTTTTCAACCATTACCTAGTTTTAAGTAAATGAAATTTTTTAAATTTTTTTTAAAAAATTCTGTGGGACAATTTTTGAGAAAAAAAAATATTTATAAAATTTCGAAAAAAAAATCGTATGGCAGGTAGCGTTATTTTTGGTCTTAAAAAAAAACGTCTGGGGAGAAAAAATTAAAACCCATATCTATCAAGTTTGAAGAAAATCGGCCGAGCCGTTTAGGCTGTAGTCGAACCGACAGACAGACAGACAGACAGAATTGCGAGACCCACTTTTTTGGTCTTCACTATCATCGTAATGTCAACTTTGATCAAAATCTCCAGTTAGATTTTTTTTACGAATGCATAACTTGCCTTATAGTACCTATAAGTCGCAAGTAACAAAATTTGTTTCTTTCCTTGATATATAAAGCATAATCCAGCTCAATCCTCTCATCAAAAATGAGATATATTTCTTTAAAATGCTTCTGAAGTAATATGAGGTATTTTTCCGTAACAGAAATTTGACAAAATACAGAGTCACTCATCTCATCTTGACATTATAATCGTCGTGGTCAATACTCCCTGAATCGTACACACTCGTTCCAGGTTCAGTGGAGATCTTTTTTTTTTCTTGGCTTTTTATTGGAATATCTGAAATTCAGAGACTCAAACATTTTAAACTAAGCGTTATGACGTTAATGAAAGTTGGATCATCTTCAAAAATGTTCTTGAAGCTTAAAAATGATGAGCTTGCTCATCCTACAGTTCCTCCTACAAACCTATTGCTTTTAGGAATTTTAGTATTTGGAGTACCTTCAGAGAGAATAGGTTGCTCTCTTCTACCCTTCTAGGCCCTTACTGTAGAACGATATTTTTCTTAGAGTATACCCAAAAACTATCACGTCCTAATATATTATGCACGAATTGAGGGACACCCTGTATAAAATTAACAAGTTTTTTCTTGAGCTATTTTATTTTTTTATTTTGTCAATATTATCACCGATAATGGCTATCAAACCACGCATGTAGTACTACTTATATTGAGCTCCAGGTAGCCCCTTTCATCCAGCTATGCACACTTTTAGCCGTATGTAACGTACAGAGGTAGTAATTTTCGAAGCTGTGCCACACAACATGAGTGAAATTGAAGTTCTGGAATGTGCCAAACCTTGCTCTGAATATTAAACGCTTCTCGAAAAAATGGTTATACCAGATTGTTCAGGTAACTAGACATTGTCGGAACTAAGTCGGCTGCTTCCGCTAGAGTTATATTTTGGTCCAATTGTAAGGTAATATTGCCTTTGTTGCGTTTTAACAATGCGTTCGCCACTTTTTGATGGCGAAGATCAAGAGTTGATAATGGAAATCCCCAGTCGGTTGTTGATACCAACATTTTAACAAGAGTCAAATTAAAAAATTAAGAGAGTGATGCATGCACTACACCCTTTTGACAGGAAAAAACACTCAAGAGATTTTCGACCCTCTTCTTACTTCAGTACCAATTCACTGTTCTTGCTGAGGTGATAAAAGATAGGCGACTCACCAAATTTCAACTCTAGGACTTTAAAAACCGTAACTGACTGACTCAATAATTCATTGACAGATCATAAAAATTATGGAGCACTTCCCGACACCGTGAAAAGTTGTGAGATATAAAAGAACGCCAAGTTCTAAGTTTATGAAATCAAATTTCTTGGGTAGAGTAATATCGAAATACCTCCAAATTAAAAGGTTACATTTTGTTACAATTATTACTGAATAAAAGTTGGAGGGTTCCCTGGTCAGATTTTCATACACTTTTAAGTTGTGCGAAGTAAAAAAATTTTCCAAGACTGAAAAGTTTGGTTTTTGTCCTTTGCGTTCCATACCTATGGAACTATAGTATCTATGATAGAATATATCCAATACATTAGTTATGCGGTCTCTTATTAAAAAAATTGGATTTAAATATTAAACTTTTTCAAACATATTTCACAAAGTACCAAAATCTCGCCGGAGCAATTTTCTCTCACTTATATTCATTCCATCACGATTTATTTTTATGCATCCCATTATTTCCACTTAACTCGTATGAATTTTAATTTAATGCTTATTGTTCAATAAAATAAAGCTACAAAAATGAATACACTCCTAAAAATCATAATTTTACGATTTAAAAAATAAAAAATAAAATAAGACCTACCCGCCTGGAAGTGCTACGCTGCGCTGCTGATTTTACCTGTAGTAAAGCACAGGATATCCTCACACAAATACCCTTTCTGTGGTCTATCGCGTTTGCTATACTTTTTTTTTTTAAATTGCAACAATAAAATCATTCATATAGCACTTTTCCCATTTCAAAACATTTTATGTTCCTTTAATCTGTCATCAATCAGACTGCTGGGGATGGTAGAAAGTTGAACGTTGAAAAAAAAAGTTATATCCCTTTCAAAATGAAGTAATTTTTATTGCTTCAAAGTTGTAAACGTAAGAAATCAAAAAAAAAAAATGCAACTTTAAAGGCAAAATGTGAACGAACCATTAAATTATCCAATAGAACGAATGTCCTTTCATACTTATACCTATGTACATTTATATATTGTGACGTAGTATTATACGATCGAAGACGAAATTCATTGTGTTTCACGCAAAGGATTCGTTTCATCCTCCTTTAATTTTTTTTACGATGATTTCACCTTTCACCGATGAATACGACAATTTTCTTTCAAGAAGCAAAGAATCCCTTTTAATAACCTCCTCAGGCAATAAAATGAAGACGAAAGCGAAATCTTTCTCTCTTTCTCTGTGATCCACAAGCAAAAAAATATACCTATACAAATTGTCGATACTTGAAAAAAGGACCATAAAAAAATAACGCATCCTTGATTGCAATAAAACCAAACGAAAAGACAGTTTAACTACACATGTGTGCGTAGGTACGATATATGAAGATGAACAGTAGTGTGCAAAAAAAATGACATTAAACAACAAACTGTTTAGAAATGACCAATTTTTTAATTACTATGCAATTTCTGAGTTGTGGCTTCGTCCTGCTGAAACCAGTATTCACGTAGCTCAACCTGTTCCAATTCGGGTAAGAGAAAATTGTGAATCATTGTTAGGTGAGGTGAAGAAGTCACAGTCAAGATAGCGACCGATTCTCTCCATTCTTGATATTGCACTGTTTTGCATATTTTACTGATCAACGTATCTACCGAGGTGGAAATGTGATTCGCCAGAGGAGAAAACGATAGCGACTCGAGGCAACGGAGGAAGAATGTTTTCGGTAACGCGTTGCCTGGCGTCAAAATCACGTGGTGATAATTCTTGGACGACAACCACTTGGAGCGGTGAAAATGAACATGTCCTTTAAAGATTCCTTGAAAGAAACGCCTCGAAATGCCAAGGCTGGTTTTTCTTCTAAAAATAAAGACCTAAATTAAGTTTCTATCATTAGAACTATCAGTGCAATTACCGTTAACATTGGTCAGGGTATACCAAAGTAAGCCTTTTCTTATTCCCGATACCTATATGTATTTTTTTTTATATTATACGCGCACTCAAGGGGTTATGAATACCCCTCAAATGTTATGGGACCTGCGGCGTGCCTAATCTTGAAACTGTTGAGTGTCTTTAACCTGGCAATGTCCAGCAGCGCAACTTTTAGTCACGTCGAAGTGCTTCCTTTACCTCCTCGTGGTGGTCCCCGGGCAATGATTTGTGTATTCACACGAATTAACTAAAATTGGAAAGCGCGAAAATCTCTCCTAACTCGTTGGGATAGGTTACGGAGGCTAGCACTCTCCGTAGCTGAAAACAATCTTGCTACCGAAACGGATACAACGCCTCGGATAACTAATGATAATATGTTGACGACTTTTGGCTATCGAACTCCTCGATGATGGCAGTGAAGGTCCCCACAACGCCAGATTCCTCCAACTAGAGAAGGAATTCATCCGGTACAGGGTGGACATCTTAGGCCTTAGCGAAATACGTTGGATGGGCTCGGGCAAGTTCAAGTCACCATCGCGTAACACTGTACTGCTCTACTCCGGAAAAGCTCCAGGAAGCACATGTGAAGCTGGGGTTGGGCTGCTGCTAACAAAAACAGCTGTCAGTAGTCTGATTTCATGGGAGCCTCTTGGAGAAAGAATAATAAAGGCACGATTCCGGACAAGAGTACGTCCCGTCACCATTATACAGTGTTACGCCCCAACGGAGCTCGCATCCGATGAGGAGAAAGAATGCTTCTACAGTCGGCTAGGAGCCGCTTACAACAACACACCGCGCGGAGATATTAAAATGGTTATAGGAGATTTGAATGCTAAAGTTGGCAGCAACAACGATGGACTCAAACATGTGATGGGAAACCATGGAGTTGGGAATTGCAATGATAACGGTGAGCGGTTCATTGACTTCTGCAATACTAACGGACTCGTCATTCGCGGCACAATGTTTGAGCACAAGACGTGCCACAAAATAAGTTGGGTGTCGACGGACAGGCAAGCTTCTTCGAATCAAATTGATCACTTCGCGATTAGCCGGCGATTTAGAAGCAGTCTCCTGGATGTTCGAAATAAAAGAGGGGCCGATATGGCACTTGCTCGAGACCACCACCTTATGGTAGCTACTGTAAGACTTCGTACAGCTGCAACTCGGAGATCCAACGGCATAACCCGCTTACCCAGGTTCAACGTCGACAGACTAAAGGATTTCACAACACGTCAACAATTGAGAGACCACCTTTCACACGGAATGATGACAATCAGCAGCACGGAACCGGAATCCATTGAAAACCACTGGAATGCTGTGAAAAATATTCTTATATCAGGTGCTGAAAGAATAGTCGGCCGAGCGAGGGGAAACAATAACGCTTGGCTTTCTGAAGAAACCTGGATACGGATTGGCGAACGGCAAAAACTTAAGGCCCGTATTGCAGCTGCAACTGGAGTAGAAAAAAGAGAGCTGGAATCCCTGTACCGCATGAGAAAGAGAGAGGTTCGCCGCAGTGTAAGACGTGATAAGCGTAATCACATCAACGCTTTGGCCCAGCACGCAGAAGATACTGCTAACAGATGCGACAGTAGAACCGTCTACAGCATTACAAAGGAACTGGTTGGAGCTCGCAGTTCCAAACAACACCTCGTAAAAGACTCGCTACTTAGTTCGGATGAGGATCAGCTGAGAAGGTGGAAGGACCATTTTGCGTCGGTATTAAACCGAGTTACCGACAGCAATGCGCAACTGATACCTGCTGAGCCGACAGGAACAACAAATTCCCGAATCCGCACTGCACCCCCCAGTAGAGATGAGATCCGCAACGCAATCAAAGCACTGAAGACCAACAAAGCGGTAGGACTTGATGGAATTCCTGCAGAGCTTCGCCAACGACATCGAGCGAACTCCTGCATCCACTCATAAAGAAAGCTTGGGTCTCCGAAGGATTTCCGAATGAGTGGAAAAAGGGAATGATAGTCAAGCTCCCTAAAAAAGAAGACTTAACATAGTGCGAAAACTGGAGGGGGATTTGCGTCCTGCCTGCCGTTGCAAAAATATTAGCGAAAATAGTACTGGAACGCATCAGGGAACATCTAGAAGTCACACTCGATGCCGAACAAGCAGGTTTCCACACTGGATCCTCATGCATTGATCATATCAATACTTTAAGGATCATAATTGAGCAGTGCGTCGAATATCGATCACCACTCCACCTGATATTCATTGACTTTGAGAAGGCTTTCTATAGCCTAAATAGAGAATTTATTTGGCATGATTTACGCAGGAGGGGTATCCCGGATAAATTAATAGCTATTATTAAGGCAACTTATGATGGATCCAAATGTCACGTTTTGCACAAAGGGAAGCTGTCGGAAGAGTTTGAAGTCCAAAGTGGAGTCAAACAGGGCTGCATTCTGTCACCAATATTGTTTCTGTTGGTGATAAGCGATGTCCTGTGAGCGGCCTTAACGGGAAATGGAGAAATTCGATGGACTCTGACGTCTCACCTGAAACATCTTGACTATGCGGACGACGTATGCTTGCTCTCTCATAGGATCATGGATCTCCACCAAATGAACACAAAGGTGGAGAGAGAATCAGAAATCGTAGGGCTGAAAATCAACTCCGGCAAAACAAAGATGATCAGCCTAGGAACCACGTCATCTTCTCTCATAAATATTTCTCAACAACCGGTAGAGAAAGTACAGAGCTTCCAATACCTTGGAAGTATCATCTCTACCGAGGGTGGTACCGAACAGGACATCAGCAGTCGAATCGGGACGGCAAAGGCTGCTTTCGGTATGCTTCGAAATATATGCAGGAATAACTCTCTTAGCTTAAGAACCTAGCTACGGCTGTTTCGATCCAACGTCGAATCCGTGTTACTTTACGGTTGCAGCACTTGGAAAGTAACAGTAGGTGTCACTTAGAAGCTGCAAACGTTCATTAATAGATGTATACGAAACATCCTTAGGATTTTCTGGTCCAATCGTATATCAAACGAAGAGCTCCTTAGGAAAACGGGTCAGGAACCTATTGACTCCATTATAGGACGTCGACAGTGGCAGTGGATCGGACACACGCTTCGAAAAGGCGACAACTGTATTGCGGCGCATGCAATGCAGTGGAATCCGCTCACTCAAGAAGGAAGAAGAGCTGGACGACCGAGAAGCTCATGGAAAAGGACAGTCGAGGAGGAGTCAGCCCAACTAGGCAAGAGTTGGAGGGAGTTGCGACTCATATCTAGGAACCGAACACGATGGCGAGCTGGCGTTGTGGACGCCCTATGCCCCACTAGGGGTCCCCCACGGACATAAAAGGTCTGAGGACCTAAGTAAGTAAGTAAGTAAAATGTTAAACACAGTGCGAGCAATTAGAAAAGTAGGATAGGATGAGAAAGGAGATACCGATGCACATTGATTTTGAATGTCTGCACATTGCAATGATTGGGAAATATTGAGACGGGTAGAGCATTCCACATTCGTGTAGTGCGGCTAAAAAAAAAATCTCTGTACTTGAGAGTACGTCCGAAATTGGACTCAAGGGTAAACTGATGAGCATTCCTAGAAGTACGAGTATTACGGTTGAACTGCTTGAGGGGAGGAATGCAACTGGCTATTTCACTAGAGCACTTTTTATGAAAATACCGATAAAATAATGATAGACATGAAATATTGCGGCGGTGCTCGAGAGATTCAAATGTTTGAGTTAGACAAGGGTCACCTATCATTTTTAAAGCTCTCTTTTGAAGTCTGTCCAAGAGACTCAAGTGGGTTTTTTGAGCACCTGCCCAGATATGGGAATTGTACTCAAGATTTGGACGAATATAGGCCTTATACTTATAGATTACAGCCAGATCAAAAGGGGTTATTAAAATTGGAGGTAGGTCCTTACTGTTAAATGATTTTTTTCTTAGAATATACCTAAGAATCTCGCTCTTAAAATTTGTTAAGGAATTAAGCGGCACCCTGTATAAAAAAATGTTCAATTTTTTCTGGCATGACATATTTCCACAAGTTTTGTCGCACTATAGTTTTCTCGCATAATAATTAGTATGCATGGTTCGTTTGACCTTTTTTAAGACTCACGAATATATTATGATGTTAAATTTCGGAAATTACGAGTAGTTCCTTGGAACAATGAAATTTAAATTAGCTGCATGGAGCCAGATGGGAAAATATTTGTTCATCAATCAAAATTTGAGCCATTCAATTCCAAGGGCGTCTCCACAACATTCTCGTTAAGTGAGTATAGTGGTCAGTGGGTAGTCGAGGTCATTAGAATTCTTTTGCAGCTTGATGCTTGACTACGACGAGATTAAGCGATATTGCGCTGACCAGAAGTTTAAAATCAACTTTCAAAAATCTGAAACTAATCTGTTTATGACTCCGGTGCGTGAATTCTCAAGGGACACGAGAAAGAACTGGCGCAAGGAAGTGACCGTAGGGCCACATGGACAGCCACTAGCGAGTAAAAGTTTAGTAAAGTTTCTTGGCAACTGGTTGGATCAGTATTTGTATTATGACAGACATATAAATGCTGCTCTCCAAGGCTTGGGGAGCGCTTTTGCCCTGACGAATCGGCTGTTTTAGAGCAGTCGGCTTTATAGAAGAGGAAGGTGATTTACTTCATGTCCGTCATCAAGCCGATGATTGTCTATGGGTGCCAGGTGTGGTTCAATGTTGCCTCATCTCAAATGGAAAAGATTTATTTTATTCATAATTTTCCGATTTCTTTATTAATTTGTAATACAATTTCCTTAATGTAAAGCTATGGCACTGCTGTCAGCTCGAGATTCATATCATATCGAAGCAAAGCAAAAATATTTTTCGGAAAAAAAAAATATTTTTTTGGATTTAAACAAAAAGATCAAAAATTCGATCGAGATCGGAAATTCGATGTCTCAAAAACTGATAAATTAATTTTTTTGAATTAAATTTTTAATTGCATAATAATGAAAATCACTTTTTAGTTGCGATATATGTAGGTACTCGTACTATAGGGCAAATTCTGCATTTGGAAAAAAATCGATCTCGAGATTTTGATCAAAGTTGACATTACGATGATAGCGAAGACGAATAAAGTGGGTCCCACAATTCTGTTTGTCTGTCTGTATTTCTCCCTATAGCCTAAGCTACATGGTAAATAAGGGTCTTTGGTGATTTCCTAGAGGAGATATTGAAATATTTTTCTTAGCTCCAAAACTAACGGTACCTGTCATACAGCCGTTGAGCTAAATCTTATTTATCTCAAAAACGGCTTCAACGATTTCGACCAAGATTTTTGTACAGGAGCTCCTTTAAGTTTAAAATAATATTTTATATACAAATATTCTAAAAACAATTTTTTGGAATTCTTTTCTTGAAAAAAATTTAAAGAAATTTTGTATATAAAACATGTATTTATTATTAAACGATTTTTAAACTTTTTTTGCTTAAATTATAACTTTTCTTGAAATCAAATGGCAATTTTATGCATTTGAACTTTTTTATCTCATTAAATCCATATTTTATAATTATTTATAAGCAATTTTTAAATTTTAAAGTACTTTTACATAAGAGCAAGTATGTGCGATCCAGTCGTTTTTATTATTGCATTATTTTTTTATTATTTTCAAAAACCACATGAGGGAATTTTAATCAATCGTAACAAATTTATTGCATACTTTTGACTAACATAAATTGTTGCATACTCTTAGAAATCATTTAAGTTGCCAGTTTTTTTTTTCCTACAAATATCTTTATATATATTAAAAAACAAAAACACTTATTAATAACTGTTAATAATTATTAAATTATTTCGTCGTCGTTCTATGAAAACTCCCTAAGTCCATTTTTTGTTTTTTGAGATATTTGCATTTAAACTTGGAAATTAATATAAAAAAAAAACAAAAATTATCAGAATAGCACGATCTCAGGCTTCAATTGTAGAATGGGTGTGGCGTAGCCATTGTGCAATAAATTTTTTGCAAATGGTTTATCCGAAATGAATTAAATAAGAATTGAATCACATTTTTTTTTAAAATGGACTTAGGGAGTTTTTATAGAACGACGACGATTCATGAAAAGAATAGCGCAAAATTTTAAACGTTGCTCGTGTAAGGAATAAAAGCGGATCTACTTAGCACAGTTTCTTAGCTTGGAAACTTTTTCTGACTTTTTCATAATTTTAAGCACGTTAGACAACTCTTCTAACGAATGCGGGTTTTACAACAGAATCTAAGCGTATTTACGTTGAACAGCCCTTAATTTGACAAATAAAGAACTCAAATAGAACTACACAAACAAAAAAAATAAAAAGAACAAAAACACCATCTAACCAAATATTTGTTCGATGCACTTAACCACGTGTTCCAAAGAGAGCAACAATACGATAGTGAAGTATTGAATGATCAACAAAGAATTGCGTACGATACTTTGATGGAAACTGTGAAAAGTGAATCTGGTATAATTTACTTCATTGATGCTCCTAAGGGGACTGGAAAAGCGTTCCTAATGTCATTGCTGTTGGCAAAGATCAGATGACAAAATCAAGTAGGCCTAACATTGGCTTCATCTTAAGATGCACGAACTGCATATTCTGCTTTGAAAATACCAATAAACATGTAAATCAACGAAGCACCAGTTTGCAACATCTAAAAACAGTGCAATGGCGAAGATTCTAAGGATATGCAAATTGATCGTTTGGTATGAATGTACGATAGCCCACAAGAGGTCACTGGAGGCACTGGACAGATTAAAAGATCTTCGTGAATCGTGACAACCGAAAAATGTTTGGTGGAGCCATTATTATGTTGTCAAGTGATTTTCGTCAGACTCTTGCAATTATTCCCCGATCAAATGTTGCTGAAGAACTAAACTCATGCTTAAAATCATCTAATTTGTGGCGGCATGTAAAGACACTCCAATTAACAATTAACATGCGAGTGTTTTTGTAACAAGATCAAACTGCGGTTATGTTTTCGAAGCAGTTATTAGATATTGGAAATGGTAAGGTAGTAGTTGACACGTCGCACTATGGGACCAAATGGTGCAAACCATCTCAAAAATCCATAACTTTTTCGTTTCTCAATATTTTTTTTTTGAAATTTTGCACACTTATACTTGTATAACCAAGAATTTAAAATATTAAAACCTTTTATATAGAAATAAATTATTTTCTTTTTTTTAAATAAAATAAAATAACAAATTTGTAGATTTTGTTTAATTTATATGGTCAAAATTTATTGGAGCAAGAATTGTTGCAACAATTTGGATGAAATTTGTACAGTTTTTTTCCTTTACCGGTAAAAACATCTGATAGTAGTTTTTGTGAAATCCGCCCACTACAACGCCCATATTTTTTTGATATTTGATATTTGTTATTTTGTTATTTTTAGTGACCAGGAAGCCGAACATTTTTGTTTGAGGTTTTTTAAACTCAAGACATCAGATGCATATTTTTTCTGCCCACTTTACCGCCCACTTTCACGCCCCTTTTTTTTAATTTTCAGCCTAAAGTTCATTAAAAGCAGGCCTTTTTTTGATTAAGTTTTATATGTAGAAATTAATTTATGAAAAGTATTATTTTTTAGTAAAATCCGTGAATTGCCACGCCCCTTTTTGATATATGAAAGTGTTTCACCCTAAAAACAAAAAAAAACCTAATTCAAAAGTTTCGTATTACTAGGTTTTGTATCGATATTAATGTATGTTTAAAAGTTCTTTAGCCTCATCAAACAATTCTTTGGTATCATTTTTTGTTTTTGGTTTTTCCAGACTAGGTTTATACGGATCAGATGTATGTATATAATAACGTGTGAAGAACATCTTCGTTCGTAGCTGATCTTGAACATTTCCTTGCATTATGCAATCTAAACCTTTTATAGTCCTTGTTTTGTGCTTCCTGAGCATCTTCTGATAAGTGCCCGATTGGGAAAATTGCAAAGTGTTCTATGATTTTTGAACCATGTATTAAAATTTTGTGCACCGAAGATGGCATGTGGTACCAATTGTATTTGCTAACATATAATTGAGCTGTCGCAAGAGTATACTGGCCAAATTTTGTTTGATTAATAGGGAGTCCTGAAGACATAGTTTGTAAGATAATATAATTTTTTTTTATTAATTCTTCATCAACACCCGTTATCTCAGCAGAGCATTAGTAATTTTGAAAAAACCTTCTGGCTGTATTACCATCGTTGCTGTTTGAATTTTAATAATATTGGAAATAACTGATAAAAACTTATAAATTTTGTGGAAACATAGTCACTTATATGATGTTTATGAAAATGTGTTGCACATGTTTTAACAGTTATTTTTTTGAATTTTTGACAAAAAATAACATTTTTTTTTAATTTTGAGCTTAAAGTAATAAAATAATGGTCTAAAACTTTTTGAAATACATATTTATGTGCATCAATAAAGGTACCACATTTTTGCCAAATTTTAATTTTTTTCATCACTTAACAATAAAGTTATAAGAATACGAATTTTTATTCTAAAAACTTATTTTTCTTTCTCATCATACGTTTTTTCTTCTTGAACAAAAATGCATGAAAATGCGAAAGTTTTTATTTTTTCTTCCAAATTTAGAATATTTTTAGAATACAAAACAGCCATTAACTAAACGGAGGCAGCCGGAGCTAACAGAGAAAACTCTAATTGAAAACAAAAAAATGAAAAAGATACTGCACCTTACTCATTTTTGTTTATTAATTTACTGGTGAACTTAATTTATTAAAAAAAATATAACTGTTTTGTAAGGAAGAGGGTTTGGACTTTTCAAAATGGTATAATACTTATACATTCTGTCCAGAAAAATACGAAATAATTGACTTCAAACTCTCACTTCTAATAATTCTAAAAAATAAAAATATCGAAATGTCATTTTTAACGGTAATTTTAGGTACCTAGAACAAAAGTAAGATACAAAAAATTTACTGTGTTTGGAAGAACCCTATTTCTAGTATATAATCCCATCATTAGATTTTTCAAATTACGAAATTCACCAAAACCATTTTTGAGATGGATTTCATCATTTGGTCCCATAGTGCGTCGCGTCGACCGGATTTTTGTCACTTCGTCTACTCAAAGAAGGAGATTATTCGGATTTTTTTACGGACTTAGAACAACAGGTCAGAAACCATAATTTGCTGAGTAAACGAGCAATATTGGCAGCCAAAAACAAAGATGTCGATGATCTCAGTGCAACCATTCAGAATTTTTTTCCCGGAGAGTTGTTTTCTTACAAATCAGTTGACACAGTTACAAACCAGCGTAAACTATGCCACAGAGTTTTTAAATTCCCTGGATTTGCCTTGCCAAAACCTCAATTACAATTAAAAGTAGGATCAGCTCTGATTATCCTGCGTAACTTTAATCAACCTCGACTGTGCAATGGATCGTCATCGAGGCCAAGATCACCAAAGGCAAACAAAGGAGAGCATGTCTTGATCCCTCGTATACCGATGATTCCAACGGGTTTGCCATTCGATTTTAAGTGTCTAGAATTCCCAATAAGTCTGGCCTTTGCGATGACCATAAATAAATCGCAAGGCGGTCGTTGAAAACCATCATCTTTAAAAAAACAAAAAAATATAGTACATCAAAAACCTTAAATTGATTAAGTGTAAAACTATGTTGCATTTAACGTAGATACAAATTTTGTATTAACTTTTAACCATATTTTTCGATAATATAATATGTAAGTGCTACGAAGTTCACTGGGTCATCTAGTTTGCATATATAGATTTTTTTGTCCATTGTCCCCCGCAATACCGTAACATTAAAGATCGTAGAGCACTTTTGTACGATCGTTTCTTATACTCAGTCTATTTACTCGTACAAAACACATCTTTTAAAAAATCAAGTAAAACATCAGTAAACATTTTTACTTCGATCTGCTTTGGTATGAAATGATCAATCTTAGATAAAGTATACTTTTTAAAAGATGAAGTAGCTATTTGCTGCTGTTAAAGTTAGACGAGCTCTTTAACGTAAAAGTATAGTTTATGTCCTCTAAAATTAACATAAACTCTGTATCTTTTTATACACAATATTAAGACTCGACTGTCATTCTAAAATTGATTTAGAGCTGGTTTTAAATATTTAAAATTTTACGGCAATTGGTTTGCACCAAGAAATACAACAAACGTCGGACTACACTTTAGAAGTTCGAATTGGACGTTAAAACATTTTTTTCTGTTGTATGCTTTGTAAGAATTTTTTTCACACCACTGTTAATATATAAGGACTTCATCTAGTGCTGTCATCAGGGAGAAAATAAAATGAAAAGAAAAACGCTCTTTGACTTTTGACTTCATCAAATTGTTACTCGAAAAAGGATTACATTTTGCGGCAGAGATCAAATTGATACTTGTCCGTCCTCGCCTCCTTTAGATAGTCCTGATTCATTGAAGATACATTTTTTTTTTATCGTAACTGGATTTTCCTTCAAAAATTGGAATTCAATGAGTTGCTTGTTTGATTTTTGTTTGCCTTTTATGGAAAAACGATAAATTAGAATTTGTTTTGTGTTGTTTGCTGCTTCAGGTCAAGGCTAATCACAATAATTGAGGATTGCAAATACTAATACCATCTGTATGTAGATTGCTGGAATGTAGGTACCTACCTACTACCTAATAAAAAGATCTTTATTTGCATAAATGCCACCACATTGATTGCAAAAATTCAAATACATATCTTTGCTCTATGGGAAAATGTTAGTTTTTTTTTTTTTTTAAATAAATTGCAATGTTTATTATCAGTTTTTGCACATCAACTACTATAGAAGTATGAAGTGCTGCTGATGGTGCTTCTGCTGCTGAATGCAAATTGAAATTTAAATATTTTAGGAATTTTGTGTGCAGTTTCATATTAAACCTATCGAGATTTCTAATAAAATATTAATTTCAATTTGATTTGCAGAACGATAAATTTTTGAATCACATCATGCGGTGGTATATATACTTATATGTTTGTGTGTGTATGTGTGTATGATTTTGGGTTGTATGAAAACGGGTGGTCACTTATTTATGAAAAAATAAAATAGAAAACAGGTTTATACAGATTTATGCTCCACAATTGGGTGGACAAATATTAAAGTTTGGGATGCAGTAAGAGATAGGTATCTGTGTTTGGATATCAAATCAGGCAATGCATACAAATATTTCTGTTTACCAAATAAATATTATTGCAGTTCTGTTTTAAATAGTTTAAATAAGAACTTTTCGAATTTTGAGAAATAGAAAGAAAAAAATAAAATATTGACCTAAATCAGTGTAGGTCCATATGGGAAATCTAGTTATGCCAAAATATTCAGGCAGACGGCAAAGCCATGCTTTAATGATTTTTTGTACATAACGGGTGATTTTTTAAGAGCTTGAGAACTTTTTTTAAAAAAAACGCATAAAATTTGCAAAATCTCATCGATTCTTTATTTGAAACGTTAGATTGGTCCATGACATTTACTTTTTGAAGATAATTTCATTTAAATGTTGACCGCGGCTGCGTCTTAGGTGGTCCATTCGGAAAGTCCAATTTTGGGTAACTTTTTCGAGCATTTCGGCCGGAATAGCCCGAATTTCTTCGGAAATGTTGTCTTCCAAAGCTGGAATAGTTGCTGGCTTATTTGTGTAGACTTTAGACTTGACGTAGCCCCACAAAAAATAGTCTAAAGGCGTCAAATCGCATGATCTTGGTGGCCAACTTACCGGTCCATTCCTTGAGATGAATTGTTCTCCGAAGTTTTCCCTCAAAATGGCCATAGAATCGCGAGCTGTGTGGCATGTAGCGCCATCTTGTTGAAACCACATGTCAACCAAGTTCAGTTCTTCCATTTTTGGCAACAAAAAGTTTGTTAGCATTGAACGATAGCGATCGCCATTCACCGTAACGTTGCGTCCAACAGCATCTTTGAAAAAATACGGTCCAATGATTCCACCAGCGTACAAACCACACCAAACAGTGCATTTTTCGGGATGCATGGGCAGTTCTTGAACGGCTTCTGGTTGCTCTTCACTCCAAATGCGGCAATTTTGCTTATTTACGTAGCCATTCAACCAGAAATGAGCCTCATCGCTGAACAAAATTTGTCGATTTTCGGATTTGCGGATTTTCTGCCAACTTTTCTAGGGCCCATTCACTGAAAATTCGACGTTGTCTAAGTTGTAAGTCTATTCATGATGAAATGTCAAAGCATACTGAGCATCTTTCTCTTTGACACCATGTCTGAAATCCCGCGTGATCTGTCAAATACTAATGCATGAAAATCCTAACCTCAAAAAAATCACCCGTTATAAATCATTGTAAATTGTTTTTTGAATCAGATAATAAATCTATCTAGCTATGCCAAAATGTCTCTTTTGTGAGCCTATTTAAAAACAGACTGACAGCTAATTTTGCTAAAGTAAAGTTAAAGTAAGACACAGCAAAGGATTATTTAAGTTGGCCCCTATCAAAGTTAACAGTTGATGGCAACTATAATTCTCGAAAGGATAAAGTCCAGGATAGAGTTAACGCTTAAAAGGCACAAAGCGGACTTTCGCAGTGGTCGATCTTGCGTCGATCACATTAACACCTTGCGAATTATACTTGAACAATCATCCGAGTTTCAAACACCGCTCTACCTCATGTTTGTTGGTTTCGAAAAGACTTTGACCGGGTTAATGAGGAATATATGGAGATCTCAGAATGCGAGGGCTATCCCCACAGAGATAGTTAATGCCATCAAAGAGCCCTACAATAGCGCAAGGTGTTTCGTTTTGCACAAGGGCCAGCTTTCCGATTTTTTTGAGGTGCGTCAAGGAGATGTTCTTTCACCTATTTTGTTTTAACTGGCAATTGATGATGTGATGACTACTACAGTGGGTTCAAACGAGAGGCATGGAATACAATGGAGACCGTTTGAAAAGCTCAGCCATATAAACTATGAAGATGATATCTGTCTCCTGGCAAACAGCACCGGCGGCGGCTGGAATCAAATGTATAAATCACTGCAAGTAAACGGAGATGAGGCGGGCTTAAGGATTAACGTCAAAAAAACCAAAGTAATGCTCACCGGCCAAAACATTCAACAGCAAATTGTCTTAAGGCAGGGGATCATTGAAGAGGTCAAGCAGTTTAATTATCTGGATATTTTTGTAGCAATTGATGCTGGAACAGATCTGGATGTTCACATCAGAATAAGTAAGGCCCAACGTGCATTTGGAATCCTCTCTTCTGTGTGGTACACTAGTTAAATATCACTACACATAACCACCAAGTTGAAACTATTCGTATCCAACATGAAATCTGTGCTTTTATTCGCGTGTGAAACATGGAAGTGTTCTGCTAACATCTTGTACAGGTTTCAGGCTTTCGTCAACCAATGACTGCGGTACATTTTGAAGATCTACTGGCCACAAACCATATCAAACGTCGAGTTGTGGAATAGAACCGGGCAGACAAAAAGTGGATGTAGAAATTATGCAACGAAAATGGCAGTGGATTGCCCAAACATTGAGGAAATCTGAGAATAACATCTGGGAGCAATCTTTTGAATGTAATCCTCAGGGTGCAAGAAGTGTTGTAAGACCAAAAACAACCTGGAGGTCAACTGTAATGGTAGAAGCACGGTCTCAGCATATTCGTACGTGGTCACAAATAAAACCGCTTGCGTCAAATCATGACAGATGGAGGTATTTTGTTGCTACCCTATGCTTCAAATGGAGTTGAAATGCTACTCAAATAGCCTCAAACCATGTAATATACATTGAATTTTAAAATCTAGATGGACTATATAATCATTTAAATAAATTAACATTAAACACTATTCGAACAACAAAATCCCAAACTGGTATAACTCAATGGATCAAAAACTCATGATTTTGGTACTCAGACAGACTAAATTTAAGTCTTCCTTTTTGTCTTCCCATAGCGTGTACCACTTCAAACTTTTGGCGATTAAGGAAGCCCTGTCTAGGCTTAAAGAAAACGTGATAATATAGATACTCTCGTCTTCTCGGACTGCCAAAGCAGACATTAAATCTTGTGATTCTGTCTCTACCAGCTCAATAACAGCCCTTAACTGCTAATCGTCCCTGATGGAGATGAAGCAGCAGTCTTACATTCACTTCTGCTGAATGCCGACCAAAGGGACATTTCACGAATGCCTTTGTTGCCAGGATAAAACAAATATATGTAGGTTTTCGAATCGCTTGCTGTAAACTTATGGTAAAGCTTAGAGCGACGAGGACGAATTTGGGGGAAAAATACAAAAATGCCATCTACCAAGTTTAAAGAAATTCAACTGAGCCGATTAGGCTGAAGTTGCGGACAGACATCGTAATATAAAGCCTGATCAACATCTCGAGGGTTTTTTACGATTTCATAAATTTTCATATACATATGTGCATATATTCATAAGGGTATGGGACCCATATATTACAAGTAAAATAAAATTGGCAAACCAAATTTTAACCCAAAACTTTTTTAAAAATATTATAGAAAGGTAGGTAGAAATGGCGGCCACAAGTTTGTCTTCCTCACTATAACCCAAATACCTCTGGAGTCCACCGTTTTGATACCATAAACTCGTTCAGCTTGTGGATTCAATGAGATATGATCAGGGATTCATGAGCTCTCATCTACCTTAAGTTCGCTAGTCGTCGAGATTAAGTATTTGATCTTCAGTTCAAATAGTTCGTTCAAGTCGACGAAATATAACTTTTCGAAAAGTCGGGCTCTATTCTGGTCAGACTGATCCCTTCAACACGACAATTGATATTGTAAAGAACACCCAGGGTCGCTGCATGTTCCCCTGTAGGCCAGTGTCCATCAGTACATGTTGCAACTACTCTGGCAAGATACCTCCGTCTGCATATTAAATCAATTGTTTGATATTTATTTTAGATATGGGCCAGATCTATCATGATATTATGTAGTTGGTTAAAGTGATTGAACTATAATGTTCCCTATATTCCACAGTAAATCGGAGCCCCGATAAAAGTGACATTGAGGTTAATGTTCAGGCGCGCAAGTTCATCCCGGCATTGATGATGGATCAGTTAAGAGAATGAAAAAGTCGAATCAATGTTTTTAACAGCCGCCTTGCTATCTATAGCAATGGCCGTGTTCCGGTTTTAATTTGGATCTAGTTTATTGCGAGTAATTCAGCTTGAAAGACATTTGAAAGTTCAGAAAAAATTCCCGAACTGATATCACACTCCATCTTACAGTCATCAGTCAAGAAGGTTTAAGCAAAGTCCCCTCTAATAAGGTTATCCTCTCATCTTTTCTTTAAAATCCTTACTGATGCTCACAGGGAGTGCAGAAGTCAGTGTTTGTCGAAAAATTGTCTACTGGGATCAGGTTCGTAATAAAAATTTTATATTGCTTTGCTGTAATTTCAAGGGATTTGTTTCAGCGACTAGATCGCACGAACTTGTTCTTATGTAAAAATGGTTAAAATCATTTTTTAACATTTGTAAGGTGGGCTTCTTTATTTTTAGATCTTGAAGATTGTATTAAAAACCTATTGATTGTCAAGTTAAAAAAAATCGAGCATGGGGATTTGGAAATATTGCGTTTTGAAAAAAAAAACATGAATTTTTTTTAAATTAAAAAAAAAAATGCACGACTGGGTCGCACGAACATACTCTTATGTAAAAGACTAAGAATTTCAAAAATAAATGTTATTAGAAAAAAACTGTTCATAAGCATAAAATTAATTTTCCAATGACTAAAACAACTCCGTTCGTAGTTGGAGCTAAAAACAGGATGGCATGGTGATTCAAGCAACTATTAGTTTATACAAGAACAAAAGTTATAAGTCGTTTAAATGGTTTCTTAAAAAAATAAGCTTTTATATACCAAATTTTTAAAACATTTTTTATTATTGTTCAAATAAAAATTAAATTTACGAAAAAAAATATCGACCCGTTTTTGAGATATCGAATTTTCCAAAAAAAAAAATAGTTTTATTTTTTTTTTCAAAAAAATATTTTTTTTTTAAGTTTTGAAACGCAATGTACTTAAACTTCTTAGAAGCTTATTTATAAACAAATATTCATTAAAATCCGTTATGTCGATAATGATCAATTCAAAATTCGAAAAAATGGTTATATGGTAGGTACAGTCAGTAATATCTAGATTTCAATTTTTTTTATTAAATTATAGATCGTTAAAATTAATTAAAGGAAAAAAAAATTTAGCAAAATTCTCGGAATCGTTTTCGAGAAAAATACGATTTTCGAAAACCATTTTTTAACATTTGTATGGAAGGTACCGTTAGTTTTAGATAAAACAATTTTTTTTTCTCAAATCTTGTAGATTATGTTAAGAAACTTTTATTTATCAAGTTTCAAAAAATCGAACATGGGGTTTTCGAAATATTGAGTTTCCAAAAAAAAACATTTTGAAATTTTTTTCAAAAATCCAAAAAATTAAAAATTGAAAATTTGAATATGTAATAATATTCAAACTTTGGAGGAGCTTTAGCATACAAAAAATTATTCAAATCGGTTGTACCGTTTTCGATAAAATCAAAATAAAAAAAATGGACTCTGGGGCCTGTAATAAATGTACTTATGTTTGATTTATTAACACTTCTTTATTTAATCAGGGACAGAATGCAACTGCCCACTGACATCTAACAATTATAAGCTTACATACTAGTATACTAACATTCTAACTAATACATTTACATTATCCAATATGTATATATAAATATAGGTATATTGATTGATGTTACATGCTTTTTTTTTTTTTTTTTTTTTTTTTTTTATTTAAATAACATTTATATATCTTTGTGGTGGCTTACTTACTCTACCACTTCGAGTTACATAATTAAGTTTATCTTCTAATGGATGAGGATGTGGTATATTATTAACTATAGGTCTACAATCAATACAATTTTCATCATTAATACTATTATCTACGGATTCCTGTTCAATGCTTACATCTTTTTCATTTGAATTATTATCTCGACCAATGTTTGGTTTTATTATTATACTTTCTTTAGGATTATTTGTACATTTATTATTATCATTTTCAATATTAGTTCTGATTTGATCCTCAAATAATAATTCACTTGTACTTAAGTCATTATTCTGTGTCTTTGAAATAAACCTACGATTTCGTCTAAAATGTTTTCCAAAATTATCTTCGATTATATACGAGCGGTCATTTACAATTTGAACAATTTTTCCATAATGCCATTCATTAAATTTTTTTTTAAAAATTACTTGCTCATTCAAATTCAAACGTGGTAACACTTTTGCAGTTCGATTATAATAATACTTTTGTTTCTCTTTTTTTTTATTTATTTTTTCTTCAATTATTTTCCGATCAATTGTTTGGCTTTCTAATTGTTTACTTGATGTGGGAAGTTTCGTTTTAATTTGTCTACTAAAGAATAATTGCGCTGGGGAAAATTTCATTGAAGCAACTGGTGTTACATTATATTCTAAAATTCGATACTGATATTCACTAACTTTATCTTCTTCAAAACAGCGTTTAAGTATATTTTTAGCTATTGCTACTCCTTTTTCGGCTAACCCATTGCTTTGTGGGTAACGTGGACTTGAAAATTTAAAATGTATGTTTGCGTCATTTGCAAAGATTTCAAATTCAGAAGAACCAAATGGACTGTTATCACATTTAATTTCTGTCGGATATCCCAAACGATTAAAAATTGTCTTTAGCGACTCGATTAATACTGCCGAAGTTTTCTTAACTAATCTCTCTACTATTAAATATCCAGAGTATGCATCAATTATTGAAAGAAAATGTATGCCCGCGTATTCAAAAATATCCATGGCTATTCTATGAAATGGATAATCCGGATTCTCTTCCAGTTTAAGTGGCTCTTTTTGTATATTTCTTTTAAATTTTTCACAAACTTGACAATTTGCTACTAAATTTTTAATGTCTACACTCATACCTGGCCAATAATAGTTCATTCGAGCTCTTCCTAATGTTTTTTGAATTCCTAAATGAGACATGTGTAAGGATTTGCATATAGTGTTTTGTAATTCTTTTGGAATTACTAACCTGTGGTTTTTGAACAATAATCCCATTTCAAAATGTAGTTCCTCTTTAAATTTGAAAAATTTCTTCCCAATTTGATCTAATTTCTCATATTTTGGCCATCCTGATTCAACATATTTACAAATCTTAACATAAGAAATATCCTCAGCAATAATTTCCAAATATTTTTTATAATTTTCTTCTGATAGACAGGCCTGCCGAGTAACACTATGAATAGCTGTTACTAATTCATAGTTTTCTTCAACTTCCCCAAGTTGTGCTCTTGACAAACAGTCAGCAACTAACATTAATTTCCCTGGAGTATACACGATATCCAATTTTGGGTATTTCAATAAAAACATAAACATTTTTTGTAATCTCATGGTTACATTATCAATGTCACGTTTATATAAAGTTTCCAGTGGTTTATGATCACTTTGGACTGTAAATTCTCTACCATATAGATAATAATGAAATCTTTGACATGCGAAAACCACAGCTAATAACTCTTTTTCAATCTGTGACCATCTTTGTTCGCTTTTGCTGAGTGTGCGTGAAGCATATGCAACAGGATGATCATCCTGTAAAAGAGTACAACCCAGCCCATCATTTGATGCATCAGTCTGTACAATCACCTTCTTCTGAGGATCGTAGACTGACAAAATTGGCTCACTTGAAACCAGCTTTTTTAAATTAATAAATTCTCGTTCATGATTTTCATTCCATTCCCATTTACTATTTTTACATGTTAATTTACGTAATTCTGTCGATAGCTTAGTCAAGTTTGGTATAAACCGAGCTAAATATTTACAAAACCCTAAAAACCGCATTACTCCTTGTTTGTTTGTTGGTTTTATCATCTCTTCTACCGCTTTAATACTTTTAATAGTAGGTTCAATTTTACCTTTGGAAATGCAGTTACCCATAAATGTTATCCTATTTTGTTTGTATTGTATTTTATCCGGATTAAATATAATATTATTTTCTAAGGCTCTCTCCATAACCTTATTTAATATTAAATCATGTTCCTCTTCATCTATACCCGCAATAGCCAAATCATCAAAATATATCATTACGCCCGTTATATCCCCAAATATTTGTACCATGCGTTTTTGAAACATTTCTGGTGCACAGTTTATTCCAAATGGAACACGATTAAATTTGTATCTTCCGAATGGTGTCATAAAAGTAGTTAACTCAGAACTTTTATCATCAAGCTCCATGTGCCAAAACCCATTTGCTAAATCTATAACCGTAAATATAGTTTTATCCTTTAACTGACTACTAAAATCATCTAGTGTTGGTATGAGAAAATGTTCCCGTTTTATATTTTCATTTAACAATTTAGGATCTATACATATTCTTAGATCACCATTCGGTTTTTCGACTACTTGTAAATTACTTACCCAATCAGTGGGATAATCAACATATTCAATAATTTTTTCCTCTTCCATCGCTTTAATTTTGTTTTTTAAGCGTTCTATCAAAGCAAGTGGCACACGTTTCTTGTAATGTAATGATGGTATAGCATTATTCTTTAACTTTATTGAGCACTTTCCTGGAAATTTTCCCAATCCACTAAAAGCACGTTTATATTTTTCAATGAATTCATTTTTATTTGTAGGTAATTTATTTTCAAAACTTAAAGAATCAGTCCGGCTTATTAATCCAAAGTTTATACATGTAGAAAGTCCAAGTAAAGGTTCATATTTATCCTCAACAATAAGAAAACTAGCAGTTCCAACAAAATTATTCCCAACACAAGTTAATTCAATTTCACCGAAAACTTTAATTTGGTTTGAACTATAATCCAATACTAAAAAATTGTTTGATTCATTTAATTCTAAATGTAATTTCGTCTTTTTGAAAAGCTTGATAGGAATACAGTTAACGTCACTTCCCGTATCTAATTTGAACTTGATTGAGCAGTTATTTATCCATAATTCCTTCATCCATTTGATATTATATTGATTTGAACTTATTCTAAAAATATTAATTTCCTTACAATCTATTTTACCCGTATTTACTGACTTAATATTACCTGTCATGTTTGCCCAGCAAACATAGTTTACATCTTTCTTGTTGTCGTTTCCCTTATTTGCTTCAGCTCTCCGATTCGATTGACTGACATTACTTTGAGCGTTTCCCCTGTTGTTTTGATTTCCATCATTGTTTTGATTTCCAGCATTGTGTTGATTTCCTTTGTTGTATTGAATTTGTTTGCAGAATTTTGCGAAGTGCCCGATCTTATAGCACGATGAGCATTTGACTCCATTGGCTTTACATACGCGAAGATGATTTGCATTGAACACCGCACCGCAATTATAACATTTACGTGTGACAGCATACACATTTGTATGCGTTTCAGTTCCAACGACGGCATGAACATTTAATGGTGAACGATTATCCAGTAATAACTTATTGACCTTTGCAGCTTCATATATCTTGCATGTGTCAACGACCTTCTTCAGCGGCTCATCTTTGCAATCAAGTAGCTTTAGCTGAAGTGTTTTGTCATACACACCCAAAATTATGCGGTCTCGAAGCATACGCGTCTCATAAGACTTGCCACAACTACAATTGAACTCACAGTATTGTAACTGCTTTCTGAGTTCCGTTTCAAAATCAACGAATAGCTGTTTTTCCCGTTGTATTATGGTATGGAACTTAAATGACTCCATCGCCACATTTTTTCTAGGAACACAATATTCGTCAAAAGCCTTTAACACCATGTTTAATGTTCGCTGATTTCCATCTTGATTTACATTTTTAGCTCCACTAGCATCTCCATGTTCTTCATCACCTTCTTCTTCGCCCTCGTCACCCGGATTTTCGGCAACCCCGCCAATGCTTTCACATGTCCCATCGTTCGGGAATAATGTGTTGAATATATCGACACCTTTAGTTCCAATAAGCCACAAAAACGTGGCAATTTTCTGTGCCTCCGGTTCAGTAAGTTTGTTGTTGGCCATCATGTAGATTAAAAATGTTCTTTTCCAATCTGGCCATTCCTTACCCAGATTTGCACAATCCAATTCACTTGGTAGACGGCTATTTGACGCCATTTTGTTTCGAGAATATTCACAAAATTAATTCTTCTTTTAATTTAGTTTTGGTTTCCTTCGCTTTCCGTATTTTGCTTTGTTTGTTTTTATTTCCTTTTTATTTTAGATTTCCAACTTTATAATTTAATTAATTTTTCTTTTTTAGCAAGACCCCACATCTGACACCATGTAATAAATGTACTTATGTTTGATTTATTAACACTTCTTTATTTAATCAGGGACAGAATGCAACTGCCCACTGACATCTAACAATTATAAGCTTACATACTAGTATACTAACATTCTAACTAATACATTTACATTATCCAATATGTATATATAAATATAGGTATATTGATTGATGTTACAGGGCCTACCAAAAATAACATTTTTTTGGCAAATTTTTTTCAATCATTACCTAGTTTTAACTAAATGAAATTTTTTGAATTTTTTTCAAAAAATTCTGTGGGACGGTTTTTGAGAAAAAAAAATATTTATAAAATTTCGAAAAAATCGTATGGCAGGTACCGTTATTTTTGGTCTTAAGAAAAAAACGAAAAAAAACGTGTGGGGGGAAAAATCAAAGCCCATATCTACCAAGTTTAAAGAAAATCGGCCGAGCCGTTAAGGCTGTAGTCGAACCGACAAACAGACCTACAGGCAGACAGATAGACAGACAGACAGAACTTCGAGATCCACTTTTTTGGTCTTCGCTTTCATAGTAATGTCAACTTTGATCAAAATCTTTAGTTCGATTTTTTTTACGAATTCATAACTTGCCCTATAGTACCTACCTATAAGTAAAAATTGAATACACACTATTATCCCAACCTTTTATTTTTTGAGTTTTGGCATCAAAATCGGTTGTACCGTTTTTGAGAAAATGAGAAACAAACAAATGGTTTTAAGGGGGCTATTAATAACCATTTTTCGGATTTTTGTTCAAGTATTACCTATCTTTTTATGTCGCAAGTAAAAATCTTGGAACACAGGAGCAAATACGTTCGACTAAGTACTAATATTGCAGTTTATTTTAATAAGTTAGGTCTCCCTCAAATGAGTCCTGAACGCACCCTCACTAACCTTCCTGCAATTTTAGTCAGTTTGTACAAACGTGGTTCCTACTAGGTTCAAAATTATAATTCACCATTTTTAGCGAGTTAACTGCGATTCAACCAAGGTTCAAGTACGTGATTGGATAGTATTTAATTTGGTTTGCAAAATTTGTTCAATTAGTACACTCACACTTAATGGAGCTCAAACCAATCCTGATCATCAATGATTTCTGAAAGATTTATGAAATTGGTTTTTATACAAAAAATTCTGTTAAAGTTATACCGTAGTTATACCAATTGTATTCTAAATGGGCCGATTCAAAAAAAATTTAGGTTTTGAAACTTTTTTGCCCAAACAAATTGTTTGGAGAAAAGAAAATGGCTAATATGAACCTCTAAATCTTAAAATTTTGAGCTCACTTTAAATCCTCTTACATTGTAGCCCCAAGTCAATGGTTTCAAACATTTCAAAGCAAATTCGTTTAATCGAATCACCCTAATGTACGATAATTGTTATCATTGGATTTAAGGTTCAAGTAGACGTCTTAGCAAAAATACTCCATTAAATTTCCCAAAGAGTTAAGAAGCATTAATTCAGGACTTACAAGCTTGTTAAAATCTTATCAAAGCAAAAGTTGAAGGTACCTAAAAACAACACAAAAATAAATCCGAAATAAAAAGTTTGTCACTTTTGCTAAAGTTCTTTTAAATTTTATTCTCTCCCTCTATTAAAAACAAAAGTGAAAGCTGCAAACAAAAACGTGTCAGGAGCCATTTTATTTTAGGGAATTAAAACTTCTTTTCATCATATAAGTAGGTATACCTAGCTTTTGTGAAAAGTGCCTACCTTCTTCTTATGGGAAACAAAAATTCTTTTATTTTCAAAAAATCATCTCAGCGACAGCTAAAACTTTTACGAAAATTAATTAAAAATAATTAAATCTCTCATAAACTGTGTGTCGTATATTCATCTTAGGTAGGTATTCATATGTATGTACCAACTTTTCAAACTAAACAAAAAGCGAAAGAGCCACACTTAAAAAAGAAAAAAAAAAACTTCCTTCCCTGCTGTTCACAAATGAATTCCAAATCTAATTACAAATTCATTCATAAATGAATATTCTGTGTTGGAAATATTTCTGCACCAAATTTATAAGACTTAGGCTTACGTGATAATAAAACTTTTGGATCCCTCCTGCTCTCCATCACCCCGGTTCTTCGAAAATACAGAAAAAAATCAAAAACAAAATTAACTTAACACAGACAAAGTAATCTTCTGCTGACGTACAAAGTTCCTACTGATAAAAAAAACCGCAAATTACATTTAATTAGCAATTTTGTTATCCTTTTTTTCTCCTATTTTCTGTAGGTATGTATATGTGTCATGAAAACAAAAATGTACAAGTTATAACATTTCCCACATGTCACATCACTTCATAAAAAGGACCTATCTTAACATCATGAACATAGTTTTTGTATATCGAGTTTGGCAGTGTGTAGGTATGTATGGGGTCTGTTGGCCATCAAAAGGATTTCAACTTTATGACATTATCCTGGTGCGTTGGTTGCTAGATGAAAACTCACCGGTGCAGTGATGCGAACCCTAAGCTACTACAAACATCTCCTGACTCTGGTCCTGCTGTCGCCCGTGCAAGCTGCTTTTTTGACCAAAGTCAGCTACACTATCATAGATGTCCTTTTTTGGCCAACAAGGACTCTGTCACACAGTGTATGGTTTTGCTGGGTTGGGTTGGGGTTGGTCGTTTACTTTTGCCTGACAAGTTGTTGCAAAGTTCATTTCGGATTATTATTAGCTCATCGTGAAGTCGAGTCCTGTCCTTTTTCACTGTTCCTCTACTCCAAGGCCCTAATGGAAATCTAGAAGTATGTACCTAGTAACTAGTCCTCTATATATATTCGTAGTAAATTTGGCTAGCTTTGTGTGTTTTCAGATATTACGTGCGTGTGTGTGTTTTTTATTAAAGAGATTACTCCTTTTTGCTGATAATATTGATGAAATCCTTTTGAGTCGTGTCCCGCGTGATTTTGTATTAATATGCAATTTTCAAAATGAAACTTTCAGTCCAGTAGAGTTCGTTCTTCTAAGCGACATTTGCTTGTCAATATTGTCCGGAAGGACGAAATGACTATAACGGCAAAATGATGTTCAAGCATCCGGACATACATAAAAGGTGGCAACATGATGACGCTGCACAGTGGTTCCTTTCATAGGCCAAAAGTCAAAACTTGAAGGTTAAAATTTTACATTTTTTTGTTTGCAAGTGTTATCTCTAATAACGGGACAAATTCTTTCTAGACATATTTTTGCTCTCAGTTGTTTTCATTATTGTGAAATCGATCGTTGAAGTTGTGTGTTTTTTACAATTAATACCAATTTAATTTTTTCATTTTGTGCTTTAACAAAAACTATAAATATTTTATTCTTAATATTTTCTTGTAAAATTTAAGTGATGGAATCAAGTGAACAAGGTTTGAAGATTATTTGTGCATATTTTTTAGTACAAAATTATTTGTTTTTTTATGTGAAACCCGTTATTTAATTCATGTGTAAAGTGATTTTTGTGTTTTTTTGGTGATTTTCAAAAGTGTGTAACTTCTGTACCCCCTATTTGCCCCTAATAAAATTGACATATTTATTTAGGATAAATTATTACCTTTCAAGACGTGTATGTCTTTTTTTGCTAAAACATGCTAAAATTTGAAAAAATCGACCATTTATTGAACGATATTTTGTCTTTACTTACTCATAGAATCCACCAAAATCATAAAACGGCTTGAAGTCTATAACATTTGGCGTAAGGTAAAAAAGGTTACAGATGCTACCAAGCATAAAGAAACTTTAAAAGCGTTCTTAGAGGAATTTAACTTGGAGCATAGTGATGAGATTTCCGAAAAAATTCTTGTCCTATGCAAGTCAATTTCAAAAAGATGGAACAAGGCCTCAAGAAATGATAACTATTTCTTAACAAAAAACAATGACTGGATTATGACGACAGAAGATTTTAATTTTGAGAATAATAACCCTTCTACAAGTACAACAGGCAGGCCTAAGAAACCTTTCTTAGAATGTTCTTCTAGAACAAAACGTAGGCGTATTGCAAGCTTAAAATCTGCAGATAGCAGCATAGCCTCTGCCTTGAGAACCTCCAAAGAAAAAGACGTTCCAAATAGAAAAACACTCAACGTTAATGAGGCTCTTAAAATATTGGTTGAGGCTAAGTTGTCTAAAAAGCAATATCAAGTAATAAGGAGTGTAGTAAACGAATCTACGGATATGCATTTATTCCCTTGCTATGCAAGTGTTCTTAAAGAGAAACAAAAATGCTATCCGGATCCGCAAACTATTACGGTAAGTGATTCATCTGCTGAGGTAACTCTTCAAGGTCTTTTAAACCATACGACTACACGAATTATTGAATCACAAGAAGAGGGTTTTAAAAAAAAAATTCAAGGAGATTCTCTTGATTTAACACTGATTGGAAAATGGGGTTTTGATGGCAGTAGCGGACAAACGGAATACAAACAACGAATTTCGGGTGAATATAGTGACAGTGATATGTTCGTAACATCTTATGTCCCACTTCAACTTTTTAAACAAGATAATCTTGATGCACCCAAACAAGTTTTATGGCAGAATCCTCGCCCTGGATCCACCAGATACTGCAGACCTGTGCGTTTCCAGCTTAAAAAGGAAAATGAAGAATTGAGTAGAGAGGAACAGAAATACATCCAAGATCAGATAAAAACATTGTCAAACACTATTGTTCATGCTTTTGATCTAACTATATTGGTTAAACATGACCTTAAGTTAACAATGGTGGATGGGAAAGTATGTAATGCTTTGACTCATACCTCTTCACAACAAGTTTGCTACATTTGTGGAGCAAAACCTTCTGAAATGAACGATATCGAAAGTTCATTGCAAAGGAAAATAAATGCAGAAAGCTTAGATTTCGGTATATCACCATTACATGCATGGATACGTTTTTTTGAATTTTTTATTCATTTGGCATATAGACTTGATTTTAAAAAGTGGCGAACTGGCAAAACTGAAAAGGCTCTTTATGAAAATCAGAAGAAAAGAATCCAGAAAGAGTTCAGAGAAAGAACTGGTCTTATAATTGATAAGCCTAAGCAAGGTGGGGGTAACTCTAATGATGGAAACACGGCACGGAGGTTTTTCGCCAATCCTGCTCTTGCTTCCGACATAACTGGCATTAAGAAATCTGTATTAGAGAGATGTGCAGTTGTTTTAAAAACTTTGGCCTGTTGTTTCTCTATAAATGCCGATGCTTTTGAAAAATTCACCTTAGAAACAGCCAAAGAAATTGTAAGCGAATACCCATGGTATCCTTTGCCAGCTTCTGTACATAAGGTCCTTATTCATGGCGGTCAAATTGTTCATCATGCAATATTACCCATAGGACAATTAACTGAAGAAGCAGCTGAAGCTAAGAACAAGGAGGTAAAAGCTTTCAGGGAAAAAAATACGAGAAAAACCTCAAGAGTTGCCACAAATACTGATTTGCTCAATAGACTTTTACTATCTTCAGACCCACTTCTTTCAAACGCTCGTGTTCTGGATAAAACTGAAAAATCAAGCTTACCGAAAGAAGTGTTAAACTTATTGCTGTAAAACCCCAGTTTTGTTTTAGCTAAACTAAAAGCCCTATTATATTTTAAACCTTAACTTTGTTTAAGCTTACCAAAAACCCGAGTTCTTAAAAACTAATTTGTTAATACATATATATTTATATATATTTTATACATATATAATTTTTTATATACATATGTACATAATTACCTAATTTTTTTTATATTAAAATAATCAAAGTTTCATTTATTATGCATTCAAACTTATGTACTCGTAAGTGATGAATTCTTAAGATGAAAAAAAAAGAATGAAAAAAAACAATAATAATTAAAATCTTATTAAAATTTCTAAAAAAAGTAAAAAAGAATTTTATTTAGCAATATATTTTCTTTGTTTTTTGTCATAAAAAAGTTATTTTTAATTTTGACCGCTCTTCTCATACAAGAGGAACCACTGTGCGCTGCCATCAAACGAAGCTGACCAACCGAACCAGCGACGACGTACTGGCGGGCAGCATCGGCGATTCCATATGCATGCAGATTTTGGATTGTAGATGGAGCTATGGTCACTCCTAAGTCCTTTTTACTTGTGAAACAGGATAATGTATAAATAAGTACTGTTGATGGTCGTCTGGTAAGTGATTTAATATTTTTGTTTTTGTTTCTGTTCAAATATCTATTCATTGCGATATTGATGGAATTATGATAGAGCTGTGCATCATGTACAGGACTTACCCTACCCCCTAACTCTTCTCAATGCACTGCACCAAGACTCCTTATTCGCACAGATGGTACGACTTTATTTTCTAAAATCCTTTGTTAAGCACTTTTACCAAGTAGTGCCGAGGTTTGAGTGAATATGAATGAATAATTTTAGATCATTCTTCTTTTGTGTTGAGGAAATATTTTCTAGACCAACGTCGAACATGTCTGTAGTAGGTACGAGTACCTAGACGTAGGTATAATGTATGAGTATAATTATTATGAGAGGACGAGAATTGAAAGGAACTACTTTCTGCTTAAGAGCTTACTGCAACTTGTGTATGTGTATTTAAAAATTAGTCTGGAACGAATTATTTTTGAAGTTTGTCTAGAACTTATGTAGTTTGGCTTTTAGGTTTGGAAATTGAAAATTTATTTATGCTATATATTCAAAATTATAAAATATTTTAAATTAACGCAGATACTTATCTTAAATTTGTATTTTGTTTGGAGATTTTATTAAGTTGAATTTTATGGGGGTTATAGGAGAATGATGTGCTTACCTGAAAAGAAAAAGATGAATTGTTAAGATTGTGAAAATTTTAAAGGGATAATTTTTATTAATTTTTAAAAATAAGTTTTATATAAGAAAATTTATAACTAGATGTTTTTTTTTATGTTTTTATCTTAAAAAAATATAAAAAATATAGAAATATTGTTGAAATTCAAGGACGAAGGTATAAGAAGTAAAATGTAATATTTTGAAAATAATTATAAATTAATATTATAATAATTACAGCCGATCCTTATTTATGTATATCATTATAATCAATCGGACACATACAATTTGTGGTACATTTTAAAAAATTATAAATGGTGGTTTTCTTAGAGGTATATACAACTTTGAAATGGAATAAAACAAAGATGATTTTTTTAAATTGATATGAAATCATATATTAAAACAATAGATAAAAATTGCAAAAAAATGCCCGGAAAACAAAAATAATTAGAAATATCAAATCGACTAGCGACATCTGTTGCTGAATAGAGCATACATTTAACCTATACTGTCATACAGTTTAAGTTAAGTAAAAGTTAGAACCATTTTAACTTTTGCTTTTGTTGTTGTTTGGGAAAATACAGCACATTTTGTTCACTTTTCACTCTTTGAAGTTGAATGTAGTTAAGTCTTAAATCATCTATCTATCATCTATCGGGCAATTTCTGTTAGTATTTTCAAAAAGTGAAATTTAAAACCATTTCAAGTTTTATTTTTTGTGTTTTTCGAGATGGAAGAACGTCACTGCAACGACGCACAGTGGGGCTTTTGCGGAAATAAATACAAAAAATGAAATTTGGAATGTGGATTTGTTTCATTTATTTTTTCATAGATATATAACTGTTCCATGTTTTCCTCAAATTTGGGAAATTTTTATCGAGGGATATGTGAGATAAGTTTTGAAATTTACGTAATTTCTTGCATTAATTTCTTTTCATGAATTTTAATAACTGTTTGTAAAAACAAAATTTCTTTAATAAATAATATGCTATTGAGCTTTCAAAATAAAAAAAAAATTAAAAAAATAATTTTTTTTTTGTCTTTTAGTTGGGTTAGGACCGAGTGACCTAAAATTAATATTTTAATGTTCTTTCCTTAGAGCTACAGTTTTAGCTACATTAAGCTACGTCTACTGGCTACTATTTTTGGAAAGCTACAATATTCAACTAACTATTCTTGAAAGAATTGTATCCGTCCTGATCCGATTTTGAACGCAGTGTACAAATTTGTTTCACTGAATCCGATTAAAAAAACATAGTTTCGACTTTACTCATGTTGCAAAACTTGTAATTTCATGGCCAATAATGGTTGAAAAGAATGCAACCAAGATCTTATTTTTGTTAAAAATATATATCTTTCATTAAAATATAAAATAAAATTAATCCTTTGACGGATCTCTGATATGATTCAATTTTAAGCGCAATAATTTTTCTTGCCTCAAGTTTTTTTCCAAATTCAAACTTATTTTTTTTTTTTTTTTTTTTGAAATATAGCTTATAGCTTAATTATTTTATGATGTTACTAGAATGAACTAATAGTACTTTAAAAAATGTGTACTTTAATATTTTAATCCAACATTTTAGAGGCAGGTACTAAATAAAAAAGTAAATTTGTTTCTGGGTTTTTACCTGCATAAGAGTTTTTGTCTCCAAATATAAAACAAACAATTAGTAGGAATTTTATTACTTTTTATGATCGTGAAAAGATTTCGAAGGGTGTTACATAATATTTTATAACCAATGTCCTGAAAACCCTTTCACAATTAGTACGGTCTTAAAAAAAATGATTAATTAATATTAATGACATCAACTACTGGAGAAAATAATATGACATGGATAAATCCCCGTCCGTCTTCAACGAGATATTGCAGAGCTCTAAAATTCGAATATAAGAAGGAAAACTTTGACATCATACAAGAAGAGAAAAACCGTGTGCTTTAAAGTGTGGAGAACTAATAAGCCTACTCGTGCTATCAAGGAAGAGGAAACAAACTAATTCAACCGGAATTCATATCAAAGGTTGGAATAAAAGTTGAAGTTATAAAGCAAGGAACTGGAACAACGAATGATCGCAATGCTTCACGAAGATTTTTCGGAAATCCAAATGTGGCTGCAGATATCACCAAAATAGACATTAGTCTGATAACCAGTCTCGCAGTCATATTGGAAGTTATTTGCAGCAATTTTTCAATCGATATCCAAAAATTTAAAACTTATAGTGAAGAGACAGCTAAGCTCGCGATATCGTTATACCCTTCGTATCACATGCCCGCAACTGTTCACAAAATTTTGCTACACGGAGCAGAAGTAATAGAAAGTGCATCCTTGCCAGTTGGATCACTTTCAGAAGAGGCCCAAGAATGCAGGAATAAGGACTACAAGCACTATAGAACTCACCACTCCAGGAAGTTTTCTCGGTTATCAACGAATGAGCATATATGCCATATGATCCTGATATCATCCGATCCGTTTATAACCCAATTAAGACCTGAACCAAAGAAAAAACATCTTCCTTTGAGTGAAGAAGCTCTTGAATTAATTAAATACCTTGTTAATATTATTGATTCTGTGTACTCATTTATTTATTTATTTATTTCTTATATTTGGTATATGCTTGTGTTATTATGTATGTATTTGATTATTTAGCTCAAAAACAAAACAAACACAAAAAAAGAAATTAAAAAAAATTATTTCGATATAAGTCAATAAACCTTGTTAATCCGAAAAATGTCAATAACTTTTCTCTCAATGATTTTTTTTTAACCAAACTTTGTCAAAATGTGTGTAAGCCCAGTCCAAACATGTGTGCAATTCCGTTGAATTCCGTTACATGGTTCAGATTTTACAGATTTTTTTCCGCTCTCCCATACAAACGGCACCACTGTGCGCCGTCTTGTTGAAACCACAGCTCCTGCACATCAGGGTTGTTCAATTGATGAACGAAAAAGTCAGTAATCATGGCTCTATAGCGGTCACCATTGACTGTAACGTTCTGGCCAGCATCGTTTTTAAAGAAGTACGGACCAATTATTTCACCAACCCATAAAGCACATCAACCAGTCAGTTTTTGTGGATGTAACGGTGCCTCAATATACACTTGGGGATTATCATCACTCCAACAAAAAGTGAGCTGCATCGCTTAACAAAATTCGCTTATGAACATTGGGATCAACGGCAATCTTGTTTGGGGCCCATTCACCGAATCTATGCTTTGCTAGGTGATCCTGTGGCTTCAATTGTTGCACGAGTTGCATTTTATAAGCACATAAACCAAGATCTTTCCGCAAAATCTTCCATAAAGTGGATGGACACAGCCAATTCCGGTCTTCCTCTATTCGCCGCTCTACAGCAGCAATGACTTCTTCTGTACGCACTGTACGACGTCTTTCTGGATGCGTATTATCATTTAGAGTAAACGTGGTGCGAAAACGTTCCATAGTTAATCGAATTAATTGCTCTGATGGACGATTACGTTGACCGTAAAATGGACGTAGTGCGCGATACCTATTTCGAACAAAACCATGATTTTCAAAATAAATTTGCACAAATTGGAAGCGTTTTTCAGGCATCAGTCTATTCATTTTAAAATGCCAAAATTAAAACTAAAAATATATATATCACTTGACAGCTGACAAAATGGCCGCCAGTTAAAATAGTGTTACCAGCTTAAAGTTCTATACCTCTAAGAAAACTATCAATGACCGATATTGTACCAACAATTCGGAAGCGATTCAAGTACTTAAGGTCAATATCATCCAAGTAATCCGTGAGCTACACCCCGAAACCATCAACTGAACAAAATCTCGAGTTAATTTTTTTTACTAATGCTTTAGTTGGCACATAGTACCCTTTATAGTATTAAAAAAAAATAAAATGCACGTCTGGGTCGCACGAACTTGCTTCTATGTAATAGAAAATAAAATTTGGTACGCCAACTTTAAGTTTTTACTATTGTACGTTTTTGAAATTTTTTAAGTTTTGAAAGGCAATGTTTTTTAAACTTTTTAGGAGCTTCTCTATAAAAATTTCATTTAAATCCGTCATTTCGATAATGAGTAATTCAAAATTTGAAAAAAAAAATGTCTATGGTAGGTACATACAAGCTGTAATATCTTGATTTCAAAATCTTTTTTTATTAAATTAAACATCGTAAAAATTAATTGAAAAAAAAAATTTATCAAAATCTTAAGCGCCGTTTTCGAGAATAATACGATTTTTGAAAACCATTTTTTAACATTTGTATGGTGGGTACCTTTATTTTTAGGTAAAATAATTTTTATTTTCTCACATCTTTTATTTATCAAGTTTAAAAAAAAATATAGCATGTGGTTTTTGAAATATTGAGTTTTGAAAAAAAAATTTTGAAATTTTTTTTAAAACCCAAAATTTTTTTTTTTTGAAAATTTTAATACACAATTCTATTTAAGTTTTTGGGGAGCCTTAGCAAAAAAAAATGATCAAAATCGGTTGTATCGTTTTCGAGAAAATCAAAAACAAAAAAAAATGGTTCCATGGGAGGTACCCTCAATAACCAATTTTCGGGGAAATTTTTTCTACCATTACCTAGCTTTAACTAAATACAATTTTTTTGTATTTTTATTTTTTGAATATGTCGAACAGTTTTTGAAAAAAAAAAAAATATTTCTAAAATTTCTAAAAAAATGGTATGGCAGGTACCGTTATTTTTGGTCTTAAAAAAAAAGAAAAAAACGTGTGGGGGAAAAAATTAAAAATGATATCTACCAAGTTTAAAGAAAATCGATCGAGCCGTTTAGGCTGTAGTCGAACAGACAGACGGAGAGACAGAATTGCGAGACCCACTTTTTTAGTCTTCGCTATCATCGTAATGTCAACTTTGATCAAAATCTCGAGTTCGATTTTTTTACGAAGGCATAACTTAGCTTATAGTACCTAAAAGTCGCAAGTAAGAAAAAACAAATGGCACATTTTTTTTAAGAATTCCGTTCCTTTTACAACCAACAATAAAAACACTACCTATAATTAACTGAGTAATTAGTTTTTATAAATTCTAAAAGCGTAATTCTAACTGGACAAAAGGGTTGGTATTTCGTTAAGAGATAGACTGTTGGCGCCTCAAAGCATAGTTGAAACAAAAATTTAAGAATTTACGGGAGCCAATAAATAAAACTAAATCATCACCTATCCTATTTATAACTGTACAAGTGATTGAAGAAAATTTAAAAGCTTTTTTACAACAAAAGAAATTCATAAGAACCATACAAGCAAATTTATAAATAAAACATTTGTACTTTCTTTGAAAATAAAAATGTTTTCTTTTTTATTTTTAAAATTTCTCAACAAAATCCCCCTTAAACATGATATTATAATTCTCTCACCACTTCTGGGAAATACAAAACCAAAATCACAACACATCCCCCGTCTCTATTTATATCTGAGGAGCACATAAAGTGCATTACTTGACTATGTCAAGTCAAACAGAATTGATCGCCTCCTCAGATGGAATAATTCTCAAAAGGGAAAATTCGAACCATTTGCAGTTCCCCAACATGGTCAACACAAAAACATAACGAAAATAAAACACGAAAAAAAAAAATGGCAAAAGAAAATTCTAAAAGCATTGTTCGAACGGTTTTGTGTTTTTGTCTCTTTGTTAAATTTTCCAACTCCAGAATGTCGAATGGCCGTAGGCTGAAATGGCTCACACAGAGGCCCCAACCGATGTACACCAAACAATCGAACACATCCAATAATGGTCTGCCTTGCCTATACACAACAAACCAGGATCTACGAAGAGCACACAAACCGAAGTGTTTGTCCCAGCGACCCATTTCGTTCTCCTCCTACTCCCGATTCCGACATGGAATCCACTTTACTTCGCTCCAATTCACATCACAACAATCCAACTACATGACACACAATTTCGAGATATTGATTTCCCACGCGATATAAGAACAGACACAGGAGCATCAGGTTCAGGACCAAAAACAAAACAAAAAAATATAAATTTCGGACAGTCTTAAATTTGTCCCCCATTCTCGGTGTGCCATAAAAACGGGGGACTTCCTTTTATTAAGACATTATCCTCAATATCGATATTGTGTTATATTCCTATTACTATTAATGATTTTATTTGGTTTAACTTTGAGACAAGGATTCTTCCCAGCGCGGTCCTTCAACAACAACAAAAAAAATAAAAAGGACAACACAACAAATTTCTGGAAATAAAGGATGTCCACTATGCCTAGAATAGACTCGAATCTGAAGCATCAGCCAAACACCAAAGGACCAAGGACGGAGGTGAACGTGTTCAACATCGAAGGGGCGGAGAACTTCGGTTAAGTGGTTCCAATCATGTCCTTTTGTTATAATAGGACATGGGAACGCATTAAATGAATGTGCACGTTATAAGCATTTTGTGTGAAGTGTCCTGTTTTGTCTTTTTCATATTGGGGTTGGTTAGGATGATGACGATGTTGATGCTCTTATACGTGTGGTGGGTGTTATTGGTGGACCCATCATCATCATCATCGATTCATCGATGGCTCTTATGAATGGGAATAAATAAATATACCAACACAAACAAAAAATATCGGATATCATCAAGGATTTGAAACGATTTATACCGTTCACATCCAGCTAGATACACACATGTACGGCTTGTACACTCGATATGCTATTCTATTTTGTTGTTGATGTCTGATATGTGAAACAGGACATATGTTGCTATTTGAAATAAATATTTGCCAAAAGGATAATTGAATATTGCTGTTGTTTCGTGTATAAACGTAGATTGATTTGTTTAATATACTGTAACAGATTTTCTTTTTTTTTTTTTTTTGCAAAAGGATAAAGTTAATTCTACACATATGTATAGCATTTTAGAACTATTGACAGGGTTGGCAAATAAAAGGCAAACACATTTTAATGTATGTACATATGTAGGTACGATGCGGAAAAGTGATGGCAATTAAGTGTTTGCAACAAAGTGGCTAAAGAAGAGTGATATTTGATCAATTTTTATTTTTTTTTGCAATCAAATAATATGAGTCAGTGTTTATTCAATGCAAATGTGGAAATTATCGAACTTCCAGCACTTTAAGTAACATAACTTTAAGGAAAGCTCGGATGAAGAGTTTTTTTTTTTTTTGTTAGAAGTGCATGAAGTTGGTGAAGTTTAACCAGGAATAAACGCAAAATATTACCCTCTCCAAGCAGATACAGATGCAAAATCCCTTTTTAAATTTCGAACTTCCTTATTGCTTGCGATATAATACGATTCGGTACTATATGCAGTGGCGTAGCGTGGGTGGGGCGGAAGTGATTCCAAAATAATTATATGATTCCTCCATCTAGAATCGTGCGTGGCCCAGAATTGTCCTCCGGCCAATATTCATGGGAATGCATAACTTATTTTACAGGCAGAAGAAGAAGACGTGCCTGCCGTCGAAGTTGGAAGTCGTTCTGGTCCCACCACGGAGCAGGGTCAAGAAGAAGTCGACTCACCAGAAGTACCTCAAGCATCTAGTCACAAGCCTGCAGAAGAAGTGAACTTCGATGTTGCCAAAGAAGACATAATTGAAATCGAGCCTTCTGCTCCTGCCGAAGCCAAAGATGTGATTCTCGACGATTAGCTTGCTGGCCTTCTGCTATGACCGACGAAGCCAGAACACTTCTAGTACGTCGTGGATCTGACTCAGTACAACACATAAAGTCCAAATTTGCCGATGTTGTTCGATCAGGGACTTCAACGAAAGGCGGGACCCGAAAACTAACCAGAGAGTGGTTCCACAAACCATTATCTAATGGTGAAAAGGTTCTCCGAACATGGATGATGGTGTACCGCCTTTGAAGCAATTCTTGTATTGTTTCTGTTGCAAGCTGTTTGGCTCAAACTTCGCATCTGAAGAACGATTCAACAAATCCAAGAATCGGAGACCATGAGAACAGCCTGGACCAGAGCAGAGCAGAGCTTCTTGAAATGGAAGGAGTTGGAAGTTCGCCTGAACCGTAAAGCAACCATCGATGAGAAACTACAAGAAGTTTTCGAAAGTAAGGAGAATAAGTGGAGGGATGTACTGTACCGGTTGCTGAATATTATCCAATTCTTAGCTAAACAGAATCTGGCCTTCAGAGGACATCGAGAAGACAGTCGAGGAGATGATAGTGGCGATCGCGGGAACCCTCTAGACTTAGTGCACCTCCTAGCTAAATATGACCCTCTTTTAATGGAACACCTCACAAAAATAAGGCTGGGAGCAAGAGTCCCAGTTTCGTATCTATCTCCAGAAACCCAGAATAATAAACTTACTGGGACATCAAGTTCGATCCACCATTATCCGTCGCATTCAAGAAGCTAAATATTATTACGTAATCTTCTACAGCACACCAGACATCTCCCACAAAGACCAAATAAGCCAGGTTCTGCGATATGTACATATCACATACATAGGAAAAAAGGTCGCCGTGATAGAATCTTTCATCGACTTCTTCGAACCAAAAGGAAAAAATGCAGAAGATCTCAGCAACGATATAATCGCGAAAATAACATCAGACGGACTGGACATACAGTACTTGAGAGTACAGGCTTATGACAACGCTGCCAAAATTTCAGGGATCCACAATGGAGTTCAAGCCCGGATTAAAGCACTGAATCCGAAAGCTATTTTCGTTGCATGCACAAACCACTCACTCAACTTGGCTGGGGTACACGCTGCTTTTGAATCAGTGAATTCCGTGACGTTTTTTGGAACTCTGGAGACGCTATTTGCCTTCTTTTCTGCATCAACTGCTCGGTTGAACGCTTTTGTTGCCATCACATGTCAAGCAGTGAAACGAGTCACTGAAACGCGCTGGAGCGCTATAAATGAAACTGTCAAGACGCTTAAAAATAAGTTTGTGAAAGTTCTTGAGGTACTGGAAGAATTGACGGATTCATCTCAAACTTCCGACACAAGATCGGAAGCCAGTCTTCTTCTGACAGCCTAAACTCATTCAACTTCCTCACTTTTTCTGGCTTTTGGGTTGCAGTGCTACCTGAAGTAGATTTTTTTTTTTTTATAATCTACTCACGCTCAAGGGATTATGATTACCCTTTTAATGTTTCAACACAGCGTGGGCGTGAAGTTACGCACAGATTTACCTGTAGCAACGAGGACTGAGTGTGGATAAGTGTGTTCAGAAACTCTGCGCTTTAAAAGCTCTACTAGTGGATAGCAGAGACCATTTCGACCAAGCCGCAATCGACTTTGCTAAGACTCTCAGCGAAAAACTCGGAATCTAACTCAAAACGAGAAGAATGCATGCATGGCGAAGAATCCGCAGATTCAGCTTTGTCTCACGAGCATGAACTCCGTCGAGAGGTGTTCGGATCATTTGAGAAGATTATTCAAGAAATGACGACTCGATTCCAGCAAGTTCAAGAAATAGCGGACAAGTTTGGATTTTTGACGCCTGCGAAACTTTTGGACAGCAAGTACGAGTGTGATCTTTCCCATGTATTAGAAGACATCGACGAGGACGAGTTTCAGATGGAGCGAAGCGTCTCCAGCAGTTTGTCGCCAGTTCTGAATTAGAGGAAGGTATAGGGGGCAAAGGACCACTGGAGCTCCTCCAGTTCATTCAAAAACTGAATCTGGGAATTTCGGTTTCAAATATAATCATCTTGATTCGCATATATTTGACTTTGGCATTTAGTGTCGCTAGTTGTGAGTGAAGTTTTTCGAAGTTGAAACTAATCAAAAATTATCTCAGATCCACTATGAGCTCTACTATAGACTATCAAACTTGGCTATATTTTCGATTGAACAAGAATTGGCTGCAAATATTGATTTTGACAAAGACATTTCTGACTTCCCTGCTCGTAAGACCCGTATAATCCGTTTGTTAAACCGCTGATTCTATTTTACCTTCAATAAAAGATACCTCATTGCCTGTGAAATGATGTCTCGAAATTTAATTTTAATTTAGTATTGAATGGGGGCGGCAAAATGAGTCTCCCGCCAGTGGCGTATCCAGAAAAAATTTTGGGGGGGGCCATAATCTATATATATAAAAATCAATGCCACTTTTCGTTGTGTTTTTATAACTCAAGAACGGGCTCACCTATCCGAGCCAAATGTTTAGGCTTTGTTCGGACTATGTAGTAGATGGTTTATGTGAAGTTTGCACAAAATCGGTCGAGCGGTTCTTCATTTATCACATTTTTTGTAACAAATGAATTCAATAAACGTCGGATCATTTTGTTAGTGGAGATTTTGCTGTCAAATTGAAACTTTTTTCATATATGGATTGTGCTGTCAAATTGAATCGTTCAAATGTACTATGTACATATATGTGTGCGTGTACTTTTCTCAGTTTTTTTGCGATATTGATACACCACTATTAATGTAGCAATTTGTTTTTAATTTGATTTATTCTTTTTTATATGAAGGAATAATGCCACGAGCCGGGCGAGCAAATATAGGTCGGCGAACGCGTAATGCAAATGATGTGGCATTACTAAGACGATCACAGACTGCAGATGAACGCGCATATGCTAATGCATCGCAGCGTGAACGTAATGCACGAAATAGATCTGTTGACCCTGTACCTGTACTGAATCTTGCACGGCGATCACGAATACGTCGTGCTCCTTTGGCTGAAATGATGCGTGCTGCTTTTAATTACAACAGTCAAATTAATTATAGTATGTACGGATACATTGGAATGATGGACGCAATAATGTCCACATTGTGATGCGGCTAACTTTCCAGGTGAAACGCCCGGCATCAGGGTTCGAACCTGAATCATAAAATGTCGGAGCAAATTTGAAAAAAAAGTCGAGCAAATGCAAGATTTTCGGAGTAGATTTGAAACAAAAAGAAAATCCTTACTTTTCAGGAAAATTAAAATATATATATGTATGTATGAACATAAAAAAATAGTATTAGCAAAAAAGAAAAATAAATCACAGGTTTGATTGGAAAACTTAGTATTATTTTCAAAAATTGTTTTGTAAAAATAAACAAATTACAAATTCAGAAAGAATTTTTAACAAAGGTTTAATGGTTTTTTTCAACAATGTCATATTTGTATATAAATAAGACAATTTGTCTGTGTGGAAAAAGTGGAGTGAATCTCGAAAAATCGGAGCGTAGGAGTAGATTTAGGTTCGAACCCTGCCCGGCATGTGTTGTGCTAATGGCAAAGTGAGATTGCCAGCATTAGAAACTCCACCCGAAGCATTGCATTCACTTATTTTTGGGACATTTCAAACGTTGAATCCCTTTTTGAGTCATATTGAACTATACAATTCGGCATTTCAAATGACTTCTTTTGGAGCTACTAAAATTATTAGAGATAATTTTATGCCGACGTTTAAATACTTCAACAGGACTGTCCCATCTTTATATAAATCTGAATCATAAAGTATTCGATAGTTTTAAAAATTCTGATCCAACATCTACCTAAAATTGCATACTTACATGTTACAGATTCAGGGCCAGATTTATCATCAAGCTGGTTCGTTATTGCCATACCCCGACGCTGATAATCAATTTTTGCACACTCTACATTAAAATTGCCATTGAATGCACAGGTGATTGAAACTACAACTTGCAATATTTCGAGAAATTCTGCTATAGCAAAAGTTCTGCGATTAACGTCAATTATTTTATGGGATGAGTGTACAATGGCGAATAAAAAATCACTAGAAGCATTTAATCGAACAATACAAGATTTACGTGGTAATCAACAGCTTTTTGGTGGTGCTTTGATAATACTGTCAGGGGATTTTCATCAAATATTGCCTGTCATTCCTCGATCAACTCCTGCTGATGAAATAAATGCCTGTTTGAAGTCATCAATTCTTTGGAGATATGTACGAGTATGTACAAAAATTGACACTGAACATTAATATGCGTATTCACCTACAAAATGATCTAGCTGCCCATGAATTTTCAAAACAATTGTTAGAAATTGATGATGGCAAAATATAAATCGACAGTACCAAACAATTTTTGTACAATTGCCCAATCGATAGATGAATTGATTGAATGTGTTTTTCCGAATATTCTTCAGAATTACAGAAATTATGATTTGTTGAGAAAACGCGCCATTTTAGCACCCAAGAACATTCATATCAATGCCAATAATTTTCAAATTCAAGCGAAACTGCCAGTTGCCAACTGACAGTGTCATGTATCAAGATGAATTATCCAATTGAATTTTTAACTTCATTGGAACCGGCCGGTATACCACCGCATTGCTTGAATCTGAAAGTTGGTTCTTTGATTATATTGTTGCGAAATATTAATCCACCAAAACTGTGTAATTGGCAGTGAAAAAGTTGTTGCCAAATTTGATTGAAGCTACGATCCTAACTGCTAAATCAACAGGAGAAGTTTGTTTGATACCGCGTATCCCTACGATTCCAACTGATATGAAAAAACCAAAAATATTGTTTATCCAAATGTTTTGGATTAAGTTTTAAAATAGCTAGCAATTAATAAAATATTTTTTTGTTTGAATAAATGAATAATTTGATGTTACAATTAAATTGTTTTATTATTTCACTTTATACGTAGCGAAGCACGTCCGGGCCGCTAGTATTAATATATAGATAATAATAATTTTTCAATAATTTTATTTTACTTTTTATTTTTTTGCAGTGCTTTTAAGTTAGTAAAATAATTAAATCTAGCATTTTTGTGTACCCTAAGAAACCTTAACTTGCGTAATCAGTAAAATTAAACTTTTTTCGAATTTTTTTTATTAATTTGTTTTTTTTTTTTTTTATAATAAAGACAAGAAATAATAATTTAAACAGGTTTTGGAGGGAAAAGTACGAAACATTTTTCTCTCTCTCCTCTTTGATCGAGAGTGAAGCGCAGTGCTGCCTGCTGCGGTTCTGTTGAAAGTACTATAGTATCATTTTACTGCTCTCGGCAATTTCGTACTACCGTCTCCTCGTTTCACATTCGAAAAACTATTTTTTCAATGTTCTTGTATCCTAAACATTTTACACAAACAGCAAGGTGTAAAGTCAACCTAAAAAAAAAATTTATTTCGTTTTTAAATTTAATGTAAATATTGAAGCAAGATTTTTAAATATGAATGTTTTTAATATTGCAATTCTTGTTGCAATAATTCAAACTAAAATGGAAGATAAATTTCTGGTTGTTAGTAAATTCAAATTGAAAGTACTTAGTCAACATTTAATATTTTATAGAAAGTTATGATTTATTCAAACGAAATGTTTGGTCAGTGTTTTACTGACAAATATTATTAACTGCGAATAACTTTTTCTGTTTTTTGTTGAATATTTAAAATGATCAATGTTTTTGTATCTTTGTTATGCTATGTTATTTTTTAGTTAAAATCACGTATTGTATAAGTTTTGTGCTTATTTTCTTAAGACGCTTTATTAACAATAATTGTTATTTTGAATGCATAATATTAATCTAAAGAATTCCGAACGATTTATCGAATTATGTGGTTTGACTCAAAAATCTTAACGTCAGCTAGGGATCTAATTCAAACAAACACAAACAACCGTTTCAGAACTTGGGAAGCTCGAGAATCTGAGCTCCCTCTAAATCTCTAAGATTTACGAAAAAGTTTCAGTTAATCATGTACATTATGATGAAATTACCTTAATAATAATTGATCTTTGAGGCTTGGGGGGGCCCGGGCCCCCTGGGCCCCCCCCTCAATACGCCACTGTCTCCCGCCGAGATTGCACGCTACGCCACTGTATGGCAAGTTATGGCACGAGTACGATAACTTGGCCGCCAAGATTTGATGACGGGTTTTTGTAGAGGGGTCAAAAATAAGCACTTTTTACTATGGGAGGGGGGGGTCTATCTCCCCCCGCTTAGGAGGTAGGGGCACTTTTAGAAAAAATGGTTTAAATTGAAAAAAAAAAAAATATTAAAAACAACGGCAACACTTATAATAAAGTGCTATACTGCGTTTGAAAGCCAGAAGATTTTTCTATAATCCTGCATTTAAATTAAATTACTCATATCAATAGTTTTTGAGAAATTCGCATTTAAAGTCCAAATTTTGATTAAAAAAAACGTGAAAAAAAAAGTTTAGACCGGTTGTTTTCAAAATTGTGAAATGAAATTGTAAATTAACTTACATGTGTTTCATGTATATATCAGTTTTCAATCGAACACAAGAAGCCGCATGGTTCTATGTCTTCTGGTTTTTGAGAAAATCGAAAATAACTAAAACTACTTTCCTACAAAATGTTTGATATTTTTTGCTTCCTTACATAAATAAATCAGTGCTAGCTTCCAACATTACAATATATAAACAGTAAAGTATGTATGGGGGGGCATGCTGCCCCCCTGCAACCCCCCTGCTTGGGCACACTATAGGATTTGGGGTAGGTGCGAGGTTGGGTGCATGCAAAGTTTGTTTTGCATTCACAGAATCTGTATTTAAAAAAATTCAAATTTATTTTATTTATCCAATGTCCACTAAATACATATAAAATACAATAAACGATCTTGAAAACCAAAACAAACTTCCGACCATGTTCACCAATACATGGCACTATTTTTCTATCGAAAATACTGCCTAGAAAGGAAATATAAGGACGACTGGGGTTCGCAAATAATAGAGTTTTTATCGATGTAAAAAAAGTTTACCCTTGTTATACCGATGGTGATATATGTGAGGGTTTACAGTTAAAAGACATCGATCCTCCCACCCTTCAGAGCGAAAATTTAGAAAGTGTTTGACCACCAAAACATCCTCGGCTTCCCACCATAAAAGAGTAACTCAACGAACTCGACAGTTATAGTACGGACGATGGCTTTTTGACGAGACTTACACACCTTTTTAATACATTTTGACCTTTTTTAACTAACTATGACTGACTAACTGACAAAATAACTGACCCAGATGCAATTCTACCTCCTCATGGTGCATTCTGGGTAACGCTTAATGAATTGCGGTACTGAACTAACAAAGATTCATTATGTTTATTAACATTAATCCTTAAAATGGAATCACCGTCACCACCAAAAATCAAAAAAAGCAGTTTTGGTAATTTTCGATTTTCTCAAAAACTACAAGACATAGAACCATGCGGTTTTTTGTGTTCGATTAAAAACTGATAGATACATGGAACACATATAAGCTAACTTACAATTTCATTTCACAATTTTGAAAACAATCGGTCTAAACTTTTTTTTTCAAGTTATTTTATCAAAATTTGGACTTTAAATGCAAATTTCTCAAAAATCATTGACATGAGTAATTTAATTTAAATGCAGGATTATAGAAAAATCTTCTGGCTTTCAAACGCGGTATAGCACTTTATTGTAAGTGTTGCCGTTGTTTTTTAATATTTTTTTTTTCAATTTAAACCATTTTTTCTAAAAGTGCCCCTACCTCCTAAGCGGGGGGAGATAGACCCCCCCCTCCCGTAGTAAAAAGTGCTTGTTTTTGACCCCTCTACAAAAATCCGTCATCAAATCTTGGCGGCCAAGTTATCGTACTCTCCCCCAAGTTATACATTCGTAAAAAAATCGAACTCGAGATTTTGATCAAACTTGACATTTCGAAACTTGACTTGATCAAACTTGACGAAACAAGTGGATGTCTCAATTTGATCTGTCCATCTGTTCGAATACATAAAACTTCGAATCATAAATGTGACAGGAATTCCACACCCAAGATGGCAAGGCATGTGACAGCGCATAACGCCAGTTATCAAACGAAAATTGCCAAGATGCCAGCTTGTAAACCAAACCACCGAGAGCCCAACATAGTATGTCCGTCAAGTAAGTACTACCCCTTCAAATTTTTAAAGATGTAATAATTGGATTAAGTGTCGTGAATTTGTCGTGAAACGATAAAATTTGTCGCGCTCGTTTCTTAAAAATTAACCCCTGGTAATGTTAACTTAACAGTCAAGTTAGCACTAAAACCCCTTAAAATAGGATAAAATGAAATAGAAAAATAAAAAACACAGCGTAAATAACTTTCGTAAACACCTATATCGTACAAGAAAAAATGTCGCATCCATCTTCTCAAAAAACTCCTTGAAAATGCAAGTCTTTAAAATAGCATTTTATCATAAAACCTAGCACTACCACATTTTTACAAAACTATATCTTATAACAATTTGTTGCTATGAACTTTATTTAAACAATTGTCGTAGGACTTCTTTGAATAAGTTCCGTCGTAAAATAAGACTTCCTGCGACTATTGTTTAAATAAATTGCAAAGCAAAAAATAAGATATCAGAGATAGGAGTTTTTCATTTTCAAGGCATTTTTTTTTTGAGAAAAAAGGATGCGATATTTTTTACGATATATTTACGACAAATTTACGACAGTTATTTAGGCTGTTCTTTTTCATTTTCCAGTTCATTTTATACTATTTTGAGAGGTGGTAGTGCTAACTTGACTGTCAAGTTAGCATTACTACATGTTATTTTTTTTTAATTAGCGCGACAAAATTTTTGATTTCACAACATTTTTATGACAAATTCACGACAATTTATCCAATTATTACCTACATCTTTAAAATTTTGAAGTGGAAGTGCTAACTTGACCGACATCAAATAGTGACGGTGAAAGCAAAACGAAGGTGAATTTGTTGATTCCTCAAATCACCCAATTATGTCAAAATGTCTACGGTTTTAAGGAATTGTAACTTTTAGCTTGAAATAGAATATGGTAAATGGTGGGAGTGCATCCGTCGTAGATACTTTTCTTCATCTAAGTCTTGTGGGTTGGGGTCGGAGACGTTGCTCGTGTAAATATGATTTTTCGTTTGGCTTTCAACTGTAGAATTCGTTATTTGAGCTACGAGTATATCCATTTGATCCCTTTAATTAGGGACTAGGTTTATAAATGAGAGGGTCGACTGGGTTCAAAGACGGAGCAAGCTGCGGTTTTGCGTCATACCCATGACCGAACACCGCCACTACAGAGTAAGATAAAAAGAGAGCACAAGAATGAGAGAAATCGAAAATGAACAAGGGGGGCCAAATATATAACACGATAGATCTTCTTTTCTAATCTTGTGTTTCCCGAAAATACGGTATTTTTTGATATAATGGCTTTGTGATCACAACCATTCTTCCGAAAACGCTTCAAAATCAATAAAATGCACGACTGGATCGCACACCCTTGATCTTATGTAAAAGTACTTTGGAATTTAAAATTTTTTTATAAACAAATTTACTGAGATTAAAATTTTCAAATGCATAAAATTGCCGTCTGATTTTTCGAAAATTATGAATTTATGCAAACAAAGTTTAAAACTCGTTTTATTATTAAATTAATTTTTTATATAAGAAATTTCTTTAAAATATTTCTAGACAAAAAATTTGGGTTTTCAATTTAAGTATTTAATAATATAAATGTTAGAAAATAATTTCAAAAACTAATCGTTCACACGTTTTCAAGATATTGATTTTCAAAAAAAAAAAAAAAAAAAAATTGTTTTTTTGTTTTTTTTTTTATCAACAAATATTTTCTCGAATATTTTTATAAACAATATTATTTTAAATTCAAAGAAGCTCCCGTATAATTTTTACCTGCGACTTATAGGTACTATAAGGCAAGTTATGCATTCGAAAAAAAATCGAGATTTTGATCAAAGTTGACATTACGATGATAGCGAAGACTAAAAAAGTGGGTCTCGCAATTCTGTCTGTCGGTCTGTCTGTCTGTCGGTTTGACTACAGCCTAAATGGCTCGGTCGATTTTCTTCAAACTTGGTAGATATCATTTTTAATTTTTTCCTTTTTTTTTAAGACCAAAAATAACGGTACCTGCCATACGAATTTTTTAAGAAATTTTGTAAATATTTTTTTTTCTTAAAAACTGCACGACAGATTAGAAAAAAAAGATACAAAAAAATTTTATTTTTTTAAAGCTAGGTACTGAATGAAAAAATTTTTCCGAAGAATGGATATTAAGGGTACCCCCCAAAGAACTATTTTTTTAGTTTTTGATTTTCTCAAAAACGGTACAACGGATTTTGATCATTTTTTTTGTGCTAAAGCTCCCCAAAAGATTTAATAGAATTATGTATTCAAATTTTCAAAAAAATTTGTTTTGGATTTTTAAAAAAAATTAGAGTTTAAATTGGATTGTCAATCTGGCAGACGGCAAATGCCATGCTCAAACGATTTTATGTATTCTAATTATTGTATTAAATCTCTTAAAAATATGAACCAATAAATCAAATCTAATCTAAAAAAAAATCTAATCTAAAACAAATTTCAAAATTTTTTTTTCAAAACTCAATATTTCGAAAACCTTATATTAGATTTTTTTTCAAACTTGATAAATAAAAGTTTATCAACATAGTCTACAAGATGTTTTATTTTACCTAGAAATAAAGGTACCCACCATACAAATGTACAAAAAATGACTTCAAAAATCGTATTTTTCTCGAAAACGGAGCCTAGAATTTTGATAAAAATTTGTTTGTTTCAATTAATTTTAACGATCTTTAATTTAATAAAAAAAAAAGTTGAAATTAAGATATTACAGCTTGTACCTACTATTGTACTATTTTTTTAAATTTTGAATTATGTACTCATTATCGACATGACGGATTTTAATGAAATTTTTTGTAGAGATGCTTCTAAAAAGTCTAAAATCCATTGCATTTCAAAACTTTTTAAAAAAGATTTTTTTGAATTTTTGAAAAAAAAAAATATTTTTTTTTTTGAAAAATTCGATATTTCATAAACGGTGCAATATTTTTTTTTGGAAATTTAATTTCCATTTCAAGAACTTATAATTTTTGTTCTTGCATAAATTCATATTAGCATAGCATTCTGTTTTTGTCTCTAAAAGAATTTAAAAAATTAATTTTATCCTTATGAACAGTTTTCTCTAATAACATTCGTTTTTAAAATTCCTAGTCTATTACATAGTAGCAAGTTCGTGCGACCCAGTCGTGCATTTTATTTTTGTCAAAATCGTTAGTCTTTATTTAGAAAGACGAAAAAAAAAAAAAACGATCTTTACAGGTACCGTTAATAACATGCCGATTAAAGCACATTTATTTTTTTGTATCAAAATCGTTAGAGCCGTTTTGGAGAAAAATAAGATTTAATGACTGTATGGCAGCTACCGTTAAGTTTGGAGCTAAAAACAATTTAAATATCTCCTCTAGGGAATCACCGAAGTAGTTAAGGCTGTACACTCAGAAAAAAAAACGAGCTAAATTCAAGAAAATAGGTGTTAAAGCAAGCCTATTCGTTGACGAAAGTCTGTCAACCTCGAAAATTCTTAATCCGTGCCCAAAATTCTTGTTTTTAGCCTATTTTTTATAATTATCAAATTCTGATTTCAAGAATGTTCTCACCTTAATATAAGATTATTTAAGCTCAATTATAAGAATACAAAAGCTTAATGTCAGACTATTACAACTTAAAATTAAGATCACGTATTCTTAAATATACCTACCAGGGATAAGAATAAAACATACTTAAATCAAGTTTTTTATATTTCTAAATTAAGCATTAACAAACTTGAAACAAGAACAAAAATTGATTTGTTTTAGTTGCTTTCGGATCGTTTCTATCTCGTTTAATCTTGAATTTAGACTGAAATTAAGCATTAAATAAAAAAATAAATAAATAAATTTGGTGGTGCAACAGCTCGGAGTGAACCAGGACCTAGTGACTTACAACTCTCAACCATTCCTGGGTGCGTGTTACCAGGAACGGAGGGGACCTACAATTTTCTGCCGATTCCGAACGGCTAATGAGCAGCACTTTCCATGACAAGAGATACTTTTGGAGAATTTGTCAATTCCTCGCCAGAGGCAGTACACCCCTGAAAAAAACTTTCTTGCAGCGGCTGAGAATCGAACTCCAGACCAGCGTTACCACTTCCGGAAAAAAAGTCGAAGTAGATTTGAAGAAAAAAGGGAAGTAAATTGTGAAAAATCGAAGTAGATTTCAAAATGACTTTTTACTTGCTTTTAGAAAAATTTTAACTCAAGATTTTCATTAGTTAACATTACAACACGAAAAAGTAGTCTGTCTGAAGGTCTGAACCTGCAGCCTAGAGAAGAAATTGCAATGGTTTGTCTTTTTTTTAGCTCCGTTCCTTCCATAAAGCCATTATGAAGTATCATATTTATTTCAAAAACGACTCTAATAATTTTTATTAAAAAAAAATATGTGTAGACCATACCAACAATGGGATCTATATTTTGGTCAAAAAAAAAAGTTATTAACGGTACCTGTGATAGAACCTTTTTTGATTTTCTACTTTCTCATTTCCAACTCTACCGCTTGCGATCAAAATTTTTATATCGGAGCTTCTTTCATTTGGAAATAAAGCTGTATACAAAAAAATTTTTCCTTAAATTTCTATTTTTAATTACTTAAAATTGTCTATACATTTTTTTTAATTTTAAAGAAATTTGTATTTGAAGAATGAATTTATTAATAAACTTTTTTTTTATAAAGAATAACATTAAAAAAAACACACGCCAGCGAAATTTTTATAAGATTCATATAGTTCTATACTTTTAAAACTACTAGCTAATTTGTGTATTTATTGTCTTGACATTAATTTTTTTGGTAATTCTGGTGCTATTTACAACCTAGAGTGAAATGGGAAAAAAAGTAGATTTGGGCTTTTTTTGGTAAAATTGAAGTAGTTTGAAACAGGGATTTTCAAAATGAAGTAGATTTCAGTATTTTGCTGATGGTGCGTAGTAGGAAGTAGATTTTAAAATATTTTGAAAAAAAGAAGTAGATCTACTTCAATTGAAGTAAAGTGGTACCACTGCTCCAGACCTTCCGCATGACAGGCCAACGCACTAATCATTATGCCAAGGGGTACGATGGAAATTAAGCATTAACGAACTTGAAATAAGAACAAAAACTCTTTTATTTAAGTATCCTTCGGATAGCTTCTAGCTTATTAAATCATGATTCAAGATTTGAAGCTCTTACCTTCAGAATCAATCCACTCGTACCCACCCTTTGTCCCCATCATTCGTCCCCAAAATCACTTAATCACTCAATAAGAATATCACGTCCGAACCGGAATAAAGCACGCTTCAAAGTGAAACAACGATCTAAGCTTCTTCTAAACTTCTTTCTAATCAAGCTGCATCATAAAAGTTTAAGATCGTTTCGGCTTAATTTGAGAATAATAATCTTAGCTTAAGATCATATCGGATCGTTTAAGATCGTATCAGATCGTTTAAGATCGTATCGGCTCGTTTTAACATTCAATAATCTTAAATTAAGAATGTTTTGTTCTTAATAAAAAACGAAACTAAATCAAGATAATGACGAACTTAATTTAAGAACGTATATCTTATTATAACTTTAAACAAATCCTATATTAAGAATGTCATACTCAAATCAAGTTTTGTGTTCCTATTTTCGGGATAAAAACTTGTTTTTAGAATAAAATTCTTGAATTATGAATAAAACGTATCGTTTTTGAGATAACAAAACTAAGAATACAAAAAAAATAGAACTAAGCTTGCTCGTACTTGATTTTAGCCTGCCTTTTTTCTCTGAGTGAGGTCGAAGTACAGCAGACAGACAGACGAATTTGCGGTACCCACTTTTTTCGTGTTCTCTATCGTTGTAATGTCAACTTTGATGAAGAGCTCGAGTTCGATTTGTGTTTTTTTCAAATGCACAACTTACCCTATAGTTCCTATACAGCTAATGAAAATTATAAATCGTTGTAGCGTTTTTTTTATTTTTTACTATTTCCCTTGCAAAAATTGAATTTCAAAAAAATATTTTTTTTTAAATTAAAAATCTTCATTTTTCTAAGTTTAAAATGTAATATTTTTTGAACTTTTTAGAATCTTCTAACAAATTTCATTAAAATCCGTTATGCATACCGTAGGTAACGGTTCTATAGTAGGTAGGTATGTTATCTACCCAGTTTAAAGAAAATCGGCCGAGCCGTCTAGGCTGTTGTCGAACAGACATACATGAGAGAATCGCGAGACAGATAATGTGAAGACTATTTGTTATTCCTGGAACCAGATTTAGCGCTATTATTAAAAAAAAAAATAAGATTCTATCTTTAAGCGTCTAATAGAGGAAATAAATTTGGACCGTGTGTCTTAATTTTTTTCGGAGCTGAAAAAGTGTAAAATGGAGTGAAATTCAGATTTTTTTTCAAATTTTTCTAAAACTATTATTTTTTTTAAATCAATGTAAAATTGTTTGCTAATTTTATTCTACAAAAAAAAATGAATTCCTTTTCTCGTACAAGCGATAGATTTTGAGAAAAACTTGCAAAATCTTTACTTCCTAGACATCCCGTGTGTCCCAAGCCACCTTAAATTTTTTCCTTAGACCTTTTCAAATATTCACCGTTGGCAATCTCCGAGAACCTCCTCCCTCTCTGAAGACAAAGACATCGACATTGTTTCAAAATGCACAACGTCACGAAACAGTTTAAAATTTGCAATTTAAACGGATGTATAGATATTCCACGATATGTGATCTAAAATTTAAGACATTCCCTTGAATAGACAACACTATCGACATTGAACGCCCAAGCCGAATTTAACGGTGCCGAGAATAGCTTCTTTGAACAACAAAACGAAAAAGGACGAAACAAATCGAAAATTCTAACATGAAAAAGTGTCACGACACAAAACGTGTGTAAAGATATGTTTCATCGTGGAATTTCAAAAAGCAAAAAAGGACATTTCATTCATTTTCGAACCTGTTTTTTGTCAAATGGATTTGAAGAACGTTTACATACCAATGTGTAGCTCAGTGTATTCAGAGAGGTATATTGTTCTTGTTGCTCTTGCTGCAACGATGTTTGTCAATTCCATTTAACTACAATTGTCTGTATGTTTGAGCGCGTGTGTGAGTGTGTCTCTGGTTATTCTTGAATAATGTATTCCATTGAAAGCCCAGCAAGATAGAAAAACAAGACGAAAGGATATAAAATTCATGTAAACACGCCACCGCTCGAATTCGAGACTGTGTACGTATAGAAACACAAATCCATCTCAAGGAAGTAGGAGTAGAAGAACATTCTTCGGATGGGTAGTATATGTTATCCTCATGGCCAAGGAAGAACAACCAAAAAGGACCAAATGTCGATTACTTGTCATAGCAATACGAAAAACAGCCCAACAAAAAACTAGAATGTCCCTAAAACACAAAACGACATCAAATTGAAGAAGAAGCATAATACAAAATGGCCAAGGACATCGACTATGATGATGAGGAGGACGACTATCCTCTGAAGGAACGTTTCGACAAACATTTAGCACTGGCACTTATAATTCAGACACAGTATAGCACTTTGCATTACGTGACTCGATTGCTGAAGGCACAACAAAAAAAAGAAAAGAAAATTCTACAAAAACCAACACGGAAGACACACGACAAACGGACTATACAGTACACACAACAGCACCAAGTCACGGTATCGATGATGTCTGTCCTTCGAGATCGGGAGTGATCCTTTTTTTTTTGACCAAAAAAAGTGCCGACTGGTGGGTGAAGTTGGAAGGAAGAGAAAATTTCCAAGTCATGGTTCTTAATATTCTTTTTATTTTCTCCAAAGAGAATGAGCATTTTATTGCCCCGAATCCTCCCAAAAGGATCTGCACCTAAGTTTCGAATTCCGTATGTCCTCTACGACGACGCTTCAGACAAGTTTATCTACCTACAGAGAGACAGCAACACAAAACAAAAAAAAAAGACTCATATTATATGTAAAGCAGGATACTTCGACCAAAATAATGTGCACTCACGTTGTCGGTGATAATCGGAAATTTAATTTGTCTATAAGTTCCTGCTTTTATCATGATGCCAAGAGGATAAAGGATATATTCCATTTCGAAACCATTGATATCTTTTTAGTTGAATTTAAGAACCTCAAAATTTATTTGAACTTATACTGAGTGTTTCCTGTTGTCTATTAATATCAAAGTCCATTTTTGTTTTTGTTGAAGGGACATGCAAGGAGTCCTAATTGGTGTGACTTAAGGCAGGCAGGTATACGAGTAGGAATATATTGGAAGACAGAAAGACAACCATCTAAGGAAAATGTGTCATTCTACTTAAACAATGAAGCACTTTAGAAAAACGACACACATTCGGAAAGACATCAGGGGAAAGGTTTGTAGTTCTTAGAAGGCATAACGGCAGATGATATGTCGGTTTATGGCAAAAAGGTATTGAAAACCAATTATTTTTGATGTCTCTGTTTTTCACCTGCAGTCCTTGGGCTGGTATACATTTTTATATTTTTTTTTTTGCTGGCTGCAGAACAATGAAATAGAAGAGAAAGGAAAGCCTACAGATTTATCTGTTCTTAAAAGATCAAAAAGTGGCCGATAGTTACCAATAGGTAATGACAGGTTTACTTGACAAAGAAAACCAATTAACAATTTGGATAAATGTGCTGCAAAATGGGATTACAATTATTGGGAATAACACACTGCCACACAATGGGAATTATTTGAGAACGAAAATAGAAACAGGAAAAAGACATATTCAATTATGAGCAGGGTATGAATATACGATCGTTTAGTTTTAGAAACTATGTGTATATGTATATCAGGTATATAAGGGAAAGCAATCTTGATCTTGAATAACTCCAATTAAAATATTGCATTCATTGGCTTCGCTTTGAAACTGCGACATCAAATTCTGCAATCACCAACCATTTGGCATTAAAGAGATTGCAATCTTTTTGTTCACATTCATATATACTGCCATCAATTGAATGCAATCTTTTGAGTATTCATTCATTCTTAACATTGTTTTGCACTGTTTTCGCATTTGATTTTTGCATTCTTTTGCTCAAAAATGTAGAGATAAATTCATAGAATCGGAAATAATACACATTCTTTATATTATTTGTAATGTAATGAATGAAAAGAATCCCAAAGCAAGCGAAGAATGCATGAATTTTTAAGAGATTGAGTTCAATTGATTGTTGTATAATGAATGGGGGGAAAAGTGATTTCAATCATTTCAATGTCAAAGTAAAATTATGATTGCGCTCTTAAAATGAATTCAACGAATGCAATCTTTCAATTTGAATCAACAAACAATTTTTTAAAGATTTTATTCACAAAAGATTGCATTCTTTTAAGACCCTGATAGAATAGAGTATATGGCATGTTATGAATTCGAATGAAAAAATTGATTATTCAGGTTTTCGATTTACTTTTAACTAAATTCATAAGATATTAATATCAAAAGTTGTTGCTGTTGATGTGGTTGCTGCCGTTGGTGCTGCCGTTGTTGCTGTTGGAAGCGATCGTGAAGGTGCTGCTAATGTTTTTGATGATGGTGTTGACAGTGGTGTCGTTCTCAATGTTTTGCCTTCGGTTGGTGTTGGTGTGACTGCTGATGTGGGCAGTGATGTCGGTGTTGTCAATGTTGATTCTGGGACTACGACTACGAACCAAAAAGGGACTCTCACAAAGGATGCAAGTCGAAAGAAAAACTTAAATGGTCATCGTTCGAAAAAAAACAATGTTTGGTACTGCTGCTGTTGCTGAAGATGAGCTCACACTAAATTCTGTTCCCTCACCAGGGTTGCGAATTTTTGAATTAAAAAATCCTTAAGTCATAAGTCTATAGATGACTTGTGAATTAAAAAAATTTAATTCATAAGATATTTGGTGACTTATGAATTAAAAAAAAATTAATTCACAACCCCCAAAGTGACTTATGAATTAAAAAAAATTTAAATCCTAAGCTACTAGGTGACTTATGAATTAAAAAAAATTTATTCACCACATACCAAGTGACTTATGAATTAAAAAAAATTAAGTCATCAGGGAGTAAGTGACTTATGAATTAAAAAAAATTTAAGTCATGAACAACAAAGTGGCTTATGAATTAAAAAAAATTTAATTCACCACCTACTAAGTGACTTGTGAATTAAAAAAAATCAAGTCATCAGGGAGTAAGTGACTTATGAATTAAAAAAAATTTAATTCACAAGTCAGTTGGTGACTTGTGAATTAAAAAAAATTTAATTCATAAGTTAGTTGGTAGATTGGAAATTTTTAAGCTTGTTTTGACTACATAATTATTTAATTATTAACGAAAGTTTTCAAATCTAGTTTTTAAATCATAAGATTATCACGCTAGCTTATAAATTATTCATTTCATAATTTTTCTAATCAGCATTTATCCATTAACTTATGAATTAAATTTTTTTTAATTCATAAGTCACTAAGTTGGTTTTGAATTAAATTTTTTTAATTCATAAGTCACTTACTTGCTGATGATTTGAATTTTTTTAATTCATAAATCACTTACTTGCTCATGACTTGAATTTTTTTAATTCCTAAGTCACTTAGTAGCTTGGGAATTAAAATTTTTTAATTCATAAGTCACTTACTTGCCCATGACTTAAATTTTTTTAATTCATAAGTCACTTAGTAGGTTCTGAATTAATTTTTTTTAATTCATAAGTCACTAAGAAGCTTATGATTTAATTTTTTTTAATTCACAAGTCACCAACTGACTTGTGAATTAAATTTTTTTTAATTCATAAGTCAGTTAGTAGCTGCTGAATTAATTTTTTTTTAATTCATAAGTCACTCATTAGCTTGTGAATTAAAGCCAAGCTTAAGCTAACAAGTGACTTAAGCTTTTGCAACCCTGTCCCTCACTGCGGTTTCTGCATCTTTCTCGTTTGGCTAACAATGTGACTGAAGACAATATAATGGATTATGCTGCAATTAAATTAAATATTCCGAAAAGCTGTTTCTGTTGTTCGATGCTAATTGCGAAAGATGCTGATCCTAATTCACTTCGCTATGTCAATTTCAAGCTAGGGATTCCTGCAAACTATTTTGATATAGCCTTAGATCCATCAATCTGGCCTGTTAATGTGCAAATAAAAAAATTTGTAAATTTTCCAAAAAAGGACGACACTTCCAAGGTGAAATAATAGCATCTTCAACGCCTAGAGTAAATTTGTCTGAAGTTCGTGTTTATTTTCAAAATGCTGGTGGCCTGCGGACTAAAACTAACCAGCTTTTCTTATCTTCTTCAATCCATGAGTTTGATGTGATTATCATTGTTGAAACGTGGCTTAACTCAAATTTTAACTCATCGGAGCTTTTCAACTCTTCTTTCAACGTGTATCGCAAAGATCGTTCTTCTACAACAGGATGGGCTCGAGGAGGAGGCGTCTTGATTGACGTCCGAACAACATTTAGTAGCACGCAATACAATCTTTTGAATGACGGAGATGAAATTGAGCAACTTTGTGTTAGTGTAAGTTCCAACGATTCTGCTGATAGTAAAGATTTATTTTTTATTGTAAGTTATATTCGTCCCATGAGTGGAATAGAAGTATACAATGAACATGTTTCTAATGCTCAAGCAATAGCCAATGATTTAAATTCTAACCAATTCCCATGTATACTTGGCGATTTTAATTTAGGTGATATCGACTGGCAATACATGGAAGATGATCATGACAGTTGATTCTTTAAAAGGAAAGATTAAATTATTTAAAAAAAAACAGCTTTTGAACCATTGTTTTTTCATTTTTTTATATTGTTTATTATTGTAGAACTCAAAATAAAACAAACTTAATTAATACAAACTTCATAGAAAAGAAAAAACTACAAAAAATTAGACAAAATAGTAAATCATAGGTCAAAAAATTGCACGTACAGTGATATTAAACTTAATTATATTCATATTTTTAGTAGCGAGTGTGATAACCTTTCGCTTTTATCAAATCCTGAAGGCGATTCTTCATAGAGAGAACAAGTTTTCAAGTGGCTTCCAGAGAATTTTTGTTCCATTCTTCCAAGATAACGGCTTTGAATTGGTTTTTATTGGTAATTTTTGATTCTCGGACCCTTTTCCCCAAATAATCCCAAAGATGCTCAATGGGATTTAGGTCTGGGGATTGGGGAGGATGAGGCAATGTTGATTTAACATTATAGAGCAGCCTTAAAATTTGTAAATATTTCTTTTTATCCATTGTTATATCTATAAAAACCAAATTTCCCACACCATTGCACCCCATAGCTCCCCAGACCATGACATTTCCGCCTCCATGTTTCACCGTTGATTGCAAATTCTTCACAACTAATGCTGTGTTTGGTTTCCTCCACACAAATCTGCGACCGTCCGACCCGAATGCGTTAAGCTTGCTCTCGTCGAGAAATAAAACATTCTTCCAGAAATTATCTGTTTTCAAAACGTATGCTTTTGCATAGTTCAAACGTTTTAAATCGTTTGCCTTTGAAATATAAGGTTTTTTTTTTAAAAATATTGAACTGTTGATCGTGGTCTACCAATAGTTGCTGATATCTCAGCGTAACTTTTTCCATCATTTCTAAGTTTAAGAATAAGTTTTTTTACCTCAAGAGGAACTTTTTTATGCGTAGCTTCCATTTAAAAAAAAAAAAACTTCACAAAACTAAAAAAATCAATTAAATAGTTCAATACACCACAACGGACTGAGCTTAGATATCTCAATATCATGTTCAAATTTCATTTAAGTACTCATTTTACATTTCAAAAAGAACCGTTATTTCTATTTTGTCAGAGAAGAGAGCAGTGTACGTACATTTCTTTGATGTACGAACAATTGTTTGGCATTCCTGCAATAATTCTACTAACAGTAAAAAAAAAACATGAAGCAAAACTCTAATATTTTGTTGCAGTTTTGTTGCATATACTATTATACATAATAATTTTATCGAATAAAGTCGATAAGCTTACATCTTTGGTGGTAAATTCATAATATAAAGGAAACACGTCTATTTTCAATTGCTGTACGTGCAATTTTTTGATGTAGTGTATATGTACCTAAAAGGTTTTCATAAATTGTGTATGCAGAAGTTTGTATTGTACGAAAATTTTCAAAAAAATATCGTTGGATTTTTGAAAGCACACGTTAGAAATTTTTTGTTTAAAATTCAATATTTTGTTTTTTTTTTTGCTTGGCTTAAGTGGTTTTTTTAAGAATATTTTAAATATTAAAAATAAAACAACAAAAAAGTCTTAGACCCAAAAATAATGGCACTTTTAAGACAGCCGTTAAGGCAAATCACATTTTTCTCTAAAGCAGCTCCTGTGATGACAAAGAACTGTGTATGAGTTAGAATTAGCGCTGTACCTACTGTTGATAAGGCCTTAGTAAATATTAGATTAATAAGCCCTTATCAACGGTACCTTTTCACAGAACTATTTATTTTACTTTTGTTGAAGTGAAGAGGAATTTTTATTAATTATTTTCCAATACAGAAGTTTTTTTTTAAATAATATTGTATTACAAAATTGAAACGCTTTATTTTTTAAACGTAGCACGTTATTTCATATAAAACAAAGCTATATTAATATGAGTTACGATAATAAACTTCGCCTACGAGATTTAGCTTAGAAATGAACCGGGGAAAATCGGTAGGAATCTAACTCCAGCCTATGACTAGTCCAAGAGAAAAACAAATGAACCCGCTGCTAATAAGTAAGACGGGAAAAACCGTAAATCGCGATTGATTCGGTCTTTGTGACCCGTTCACCAAAAAGATTGATTGATTGCAATCAAAGTAGACCAAATCAATCAATTCTAATTTCTAATGTCAATCTCTTGCCACTGAAGACTGAAACCGATGAACATAAAGTGAACGAAACTAACGAAAAAAGTTATGTTTCGTTCATTCAACTTTTTCTCAAGTATTTCACAAAATCACAATACCAAATTAGAATGGACATGAAACAGAATGTATATTCCTCATTTTATATACAATGGAGAAAGATGGCGTGAACGAAGTCAAAAAAAGCCAAACTTTCGTTCATGTTCACATTGTTTCGGTCTGGGTCTGAACGAAACGATTGGAAAAAAAAGTATTTTAGTTGAATGAACGATTGAAAACATTTCGTGTCGGTCTTTATCTCGTTCGTAACAAAACGGCTGGATAAATAATAATTTTGATTGAATGAACGATTGATTGAAAAGATCGAATCCTTGAACAAATCAATCAATGATTGATTCGATCTTTCAAAATGAGCTATTGGCACAGCTCTAGTAGAGATCTAATTCCAGCATACAACACACTAAAGTGAAAGTGGAGTAACAAAAGAACGTTTTTTTTAACCAAAAAGGTAAGCCTTATTGATATATGAATGAACCACGAAAGGAACTTGAAGTCCTGAAGATATCACAGTTGCTATAAACTGAAATAAGCCAAAAACTTATACTCTTCTCTTCAAGAGAATTTTTTTTCAAGGGGTTATCATTAGCCTTTTAAATGTTTCAACACAGCGCGGGCGTGAAGTTAAGGAAGAGAAAGAAGGATAGGAAAGACGTGTGGCACGATGTTCTGAGACTCAGATTTTTATCTCCAGGGATGGCGGCTGAACTAATGCGGAGAAATGCCGTGTCTTATTTGTATGTCCCTTATAATTTGCATTTTATTCGTATTCATATTTGTTGGACATACTTGTTTTTTAACGCAATTACAGGTTGAACAACATGTAGTGAGTAAACCAGCAACCCATTGATGACAACTTTTTTAGAAGGTTTTAATGGAATTAAGACGACATAGACGAAAGCAGGGATCGAACCTGTGATCATGAGGTTGACAGGCGAGCACACAACCATCGCCCCACGGCCACCCCCGAACCAATAAGCTTACAATTGATGGTATTTCGTGCATCGTCTTGTTGTGTTTGTGGTATTAACACACTGTGAATTATAAAGGTGATGAAGGGAAAACAATTATTTCGAGTGATGACTTCGGGTTTGATGAATTGGTTCTCTGTTTCATAGTGGTATCGGTGTGTTCTGGAAGATTGGCGTATTCGGATTGTATTGTAGGGTGCTGGTGAATAGCGTTTATGCATATCGGATGATGATGTCAGGGGCTGATGGCAGTTTCGGCGGCGGTGAGCATTTACATAAGATATAAGTATTGGGTCTGTGGTTCGAAGTGTAACGCTTCGTTACACTATGATAGCGAAGACTAAGAAAGTGGTTCTCGCTATTCTGTTCGATTGCGGCTTAAACGGCTCGTCCGAATTTATTTAAACTTAATAAATATCGTTTTGAAATTTTCCCTCTTCACTGTTTTTTTTTTCTCTTTTTTATAACCAATAACAGAAAATATGATTTTTTTTTTCAAAAACTGCTTCACAAAACCAAAAATTATTCTTCACATTTTGATAATTTTTTTTATTTCAAAGCTGTTTAGAAGTTTGAATAGTATTTTGTGTTAAAATTTTCTAACATTGGATTTTTTAAAAAAAGATTCCAATTTTTTTGAACTCAATAACCACATGCCTAATCTTTTCAGAACTTAACATTTTTTCAATAATATCTACAAGATGTAGGCAAAGAAATCGAATTTTTTCAAAAAAAAAAAAACAGTTTCCATCCATGGTTTTCGAAAATCAATTTTTTTGAATCGATTTGGATTAAGGTTGAATTATCAATTAGACCTTAATGCTTTTCGGTTAAAAAAATTTCCGAATGATATGGATTAGAAGTACCTACGAAGATATATAAAAATCTTAAACGTTCTTTTTCTCCAAAATTAAGGTAGAACTATAATACAATGCGTCAAGTTCCTATAGATTTAACTCGTCGTAAACCTCTTAAAACAAAACCACTATGCCGATGACGATGATACGACGAAAACCACTTTTTTAAACTTCGTTATGTTACTCGTAAGTTACTTTATATCCTCAAAATTTGTTATGACGCAAAATCAATACTTTCCGTAGAACAAAGCAATGAAAAAGTCAATTAACTAGACTTATTCTTAAAAGCTGCTTTTCGTTTTTATTGTGATTAAATTTTACAAAATCCCTTGGATATACGAACCATTGTTTTTTTTTACAACTTTATAGAGTTGAATGCATTCATTATATTCCAAATACGCCCATCCATCGGATGTAACAAATTGTATAAATTGGACTGTGTTATGCACCACCAATCGGTTGCGATTAGCATCATAACTAATACATAATTTCATTCAACAAGAGAGTTAATAAGCATATCGAAAAGTTAGTCTCCCATGACTGTTATCAGATTTATAAATTTAAATTAATTTTTTATAATTTGTAAGCTAGCTACCTAGACTCTTAAAATATATTTTCGTGTGTAACACTTTTTTCACTTCTGGTTTTAATTATTTTGTTGGTAAAAGAAAAGAAAAGAAACTCAATCTGAGCCATACACCGAAATTCCTATTTCAAATGTCACATAAATTTCAATCCCAAACAAGCGAACACGAGAAGTGTCACCACTAAAAGCCATCTATAACATCTTATTCCCGTATCTCTACACAACACACATGTTCAACATTTCTCCAACAAGAACAAAAATTTGTAGATACTATTTTTGCCAATGTGCAAGAATAGATTGTTTTTATATTTTTTTTTTAACTACAACTACGACTCCCATCCATCTGGATATGGCAGCACCTATTTTTGGTGTTCCTTTTATAATTTCTTTGAAGTCAGCCGAGGTGATAGAGAGGTACATAGTATAGAAAAGTGGAGGTGTGCCAATCCAAGCTGTACTAACTCGTTGTTGGGTATAGGGTGATTCAGAAAAAAAAAATGCCATTAGAAAATTTTAAGTGATTTTTTAAACGCATACATAAAATTTAATTTGTTTCGTTTATAAAAATGTAAATAATATTTTAGGAGCCTTAAATCAAAGTAACTTACACTTAACTCTGCGGTCCCACAAGCAATTCGAATTTTTATTTCAAAAATGATTGGAGAAATGTTTTATTTCTGAATTTAGTCTAGTCTAGTTTTCAACCGAATCGTAACTGAAAAAGTGAAAATCCCCCTTACTTTTTGTCACAGATGAAATAAGAAGTGTCCGCAATGAATAGTGACAATATTACAATGCTTAAAGTGTTATACTTTTCAAAGCCCTTTGGCACTCTTAACCATTCAGTTCTTTGTAAAAAAAAAAACATGCGGAACTTATTTGAGTATTCTTCATAATCATACAAATTTACAGTGCGTGGTGGCAACTTTCGGGGTTTTGAACGTATTTGCTGGAGCCATACAGGTATGTATTCTTGGACCGATTCTATTATCTTTTCAAATAAATGATATACTATGAAATTCACATAAATCAGCTTCTGATAAGAAGACGTTCTCGGAAGAAAAATTAAGCCATAATGTTAATGAATGAGGACCTGATTCACATTTCACGTTGGTTTACAAAGAATCATATTTAACTTAAACCTATTAAGTCAGAAGCCAACCACATCCATCGCATAACCTTAGATTTATTAGTTTTTAACCCACTGAAGTTTGATGATGAAAATATTGATATTTAATCCAAATTTAAGCTTCTTAAGGTGTGTCCACACCAGAGAAACATTTCAAGAAACATTGTTTAAAAAACGTTTCTGAAATGTTTCCCATTTGTTTAAAAAACATTTCAGAAACATTTCAGAAATGTTTCTGATTCGTTTTTTTGGTGTAGACGCTTTAAGAAACATTTCTGAAATGTTTCTTTGTTTCCCATTGTTTCCAGATTCAGTTGTCTGTAATTTTGTTCCTCTCTTTTTTCCACTTTAAGCGCATGAAGTTTTTCTACTTCATCTTTATCGCAATTTATATTTTCAAATATATAATCGGCTTTTTTAATTTTATTTTTAATATTTTTCGTCAAGAGTCGATCCCATTCGGAATGGGAAACAGAAAAACATTTCATAAACATTTCAGAAATGTTTCGCGAGTGTCCAGACCAAAGAAACATTTTTGAAACATTTCAGAAACATTTAAGAAACATTTCAGAAAGGTTTCTCTGTTTCTGAAATGTTTTTTAAATGTTTCTGAAATGTTTCTTAAATGTTTCTGAAATGTTTTAAAAATGTTTCTTTGGTCTGGACACACCTTTATAAGAAATTTTGATTTTATTTGTTTTAAATTTATTAATTTATAAAAATCTTCTTTTGATCTTCATTTTTTGTTTTAAACTTTTTTTATTTTCCGTCTAACATCTTTCAACAGTTTTTCATTAACTATAAAAATTTAGTTTGATTTTTAAAAATTATATTTTATTTTGAATCACCCTATACCCTACTTGAGCATACCGAAGACCGAACTACAAATGAGAACTGAGACTGGTTCTCTGTGAACAATTGACATAGATGAATTCATTGAATTGAATTTTGAGTCTGAAAAGAACTTTACTTTATGTGGTTTTCTACGTAAAAAAAATTAATTACAATTTTTTAAACCATTTGCAAAGAAAATAAGTTTTTGTGTGGTTTTCCTAAAAATTTGTATTAGTTTAGTATGAATATCTTAGCATGAAAACCTCTTTATTAAGTTTGCTTTTAAACTGCTAGCAATTTACTCCAAAGATTTATAAATCATTTGAAAAGTTTCGTGAAGCTGAAATTATTCCATATTTTTATAATAGGCTATATTATCATTGTGGGGTATTTAAATTCTTGTTTTTTGACAACCATGCTAAGCATGCTGTTTGAAATGAATGGAGGTTAAGGTTGCAGCGAGTGAAAAGAAAAATTATAGTACAAATACACACTTAACCAAATTTCTATTAATTGACTTCGTTGGGTCAATGAATAGATAGTCGTTAATACGTTAATCTATAGCTCTTCGTTTAATAACAAAGAGTTCGTTGAATCAAAAATCAATTTATTACCTATAAATTAACGTACAATTCGTTGTTTATCCTTCTTTTATACCGCTGAAATAAATAAAACTATATAATTTAATTATTTTTGATTTTCTATTATTGATTACAATTTTAATCTTGGTTGGATATACGAGTAGTTCACATTGGATGTTTGTCAAGAAATCGATATAAGATGAATTGAATTTAACAAAAATTGCGTCACAGTCAACTGATGAGCCCATGTAAGATCGCCGGGACGAAACGCCAATTTTTGTAGACTTTAAGGCCGACAAAAATAAGCGATTAAATTAATTTTTACTTACGACTTATAGGTACTATAACTCGTAACTCGGGATTTTGATAAAAATTGAGATTTCGTTCATGAAAAAAGTGGGTCTCGCAATTCTACCTGTCTGTCTGTTCGACTACAACCTAAGCGGCTCCGCCGATTTTCTTAAAACTCGGTAGAAAGCATTTTTAAATGCGTTTGTTTTTAAAGACCAAAAATAACGAAATTTTATAAAATATTTTTTTTTTCTCAAAAACTGTTACATTGAATAAATTAGGAAAAAAATTATTTAGGTAATGCTTCAAAAAAATTTCCGAATGGTAAGCCCCTTAGAACTATTCTTTTCATTTTTTGATTTTTGTCAGAAACGGTGCAACGGATATTCATCATTTGTTTAATGCTATAGCTTCCCAAAAGTTCGGATACTATTGTGCATTACAATTTTCAAAAAAAGTTTTCAACTTTTTTTTTAAAACTCAATATTTCGAACCCCATGCTCGATTTTTGTAAAACTCGACAATTAAAAAGGTTTTTAATACAATTTACAAGAACGAGAGAAACAAATGTTTTTTTATCTAAAAATAACGGTGCCCACGGTTCGTTAAAAATGATTTTCGAAAATCGTATTTTTTCCGAAAAGGGCACACAGAATTATGAAGGAATTTTTTTCTTTCGGTTAATTTTTACGACCTATATTTTAATAAAAAAAAATAAATTAAGAAGTTTTTTCGAATCTCATTATCGGCATAACGGATTTTAATCAAATTTTATATAGAAAAGCTTCTAAAATGTTTGGAAAACTTTGCATTTTAAAACTTAAAAAAAAAAAATATTTTGTTAGTTCTTGAAAAAAAATCATTTTTTTTAGTTGCGATATACTCGTATGTATATGTATGTACATAATATATGTATAGTTCTGCATTTGGAAAAAAACCGAACTCGAGATTTTGATCAAAGCTGACATTACAATAATAAAGATGTACATATGCCTGTAACTCTCCCTACACCCTAAGCAACTGGAGCTATTTTTTTTTTCGGGAGCGTTGCCATATCCCTTAAAACATAATCCCGCATAAGCATAACGAAATCCCGCAGAGTAACATTCTGCAAAAAGCATGTTATCTTAACAGAAAAATATTGTAAAAACGAAATCCCATAAAACGAAAACGCGCAAATTTGATAATATTTAGCAGAATTTTTAATACTTTTCCAAATAATATATCATACTTTTGGAAAAAAATACAGTATTGGACAACGAAAAAGAGTTTTTAAGCAGTAGTGGTTCCGGCTTTCGGATCAAACTTCAGTTCTTCTTAGAACTCCGTAGAGGTAAGACCTCGCGAAGAGATAGGAATTTGATTACGTTGTGGTATGGACTATGGAGTGTTTAGTAGACGGGCTGGTTGGATGACTGTTTTGTTGAACGATGGGCTAGTTGGTGACTAGCCTGTGGGGGCGACGACTGGCTGGTTAGTGACTGGCTAGTTTGACGACGGGCTGGCTGATGATATTTTGATTTAATTATTTTGTAAATCGATTTTAAGTCGGAAATGAATTTTAAGCTTGAAACAAATTTTGAAATTTCCTCCAGGAAGTACAATACCCTCAAGAAATTCTTTGCCAAATAGCTTAAAACGCTGTTAAAATGACTTTTACATATAAAAAGTTCTTTTTAGAGCTAAAAAAAAGACTGTTAAGAGAAACGAAACAAAAGCAGGTATTTTGATTGAGAAAACTATTGCCACAGGCGCCTGCCTGGTGACTGAATATACTCGAAGCGGAGCAACGAAGTTGCTTGAACGGGTGTGAACCCGAAAAAGTGATTTAAAATCCGCGAAGCAGTCGACGCAAGGTCCTGTTGCACATAAAAACTGTTGTCATAGGCGACAGTTTATACTCTAAATGGAGCAATAAGGGAATTTAAATCTCTGCTTTTGCTTAACAAAAATGGAAAACAAATTTCTCTAAGAAATTATGACAACGCTTAAAACCTTTTTAGGCTTGGAAACAAATAAAAAATTACTTAAGCCCGGAACCCCTCGCCCTAAACCACCTCAACCAAACTCCCTACCAACCATCCCGCCAACCCTCGCCAAAACCTACCTCAACCAAACAACATACCAAATAACCAGTTTTAATGAGGTCTTCTGATGTATAATTAACATAGCCTTCCTTGATTCTCATTGGTTAATCTAAAATTAAATGAAACAGTGTCGTTTCCAAAATAGTAGCAACCTTCGTCCACGTTGATTCTCATTGATTAGTGTCTCAAAACACTATGGGAATACAAATAATTATACTGCGCTGTCGCTTTATATCAAAGAAAATAGTATTTTACGGGATTTCGTTACACGGGATATTGTTATGCGGGCTTCTGTTTTACGCGATTTTGTTTTGCAGGATTCTGTTACGCGGGAGTTCATTTTGCAGGATTTCGTACCCAAACTATTTTTTCAAAACTCGGTACTTATGGGTCTTGGGTGATTCCCTAGAAGAGAAAACAAAATTTTTTGTTTAGCTTCAAAACTAACGGTACCCCTCATACACCCGTAATGCAGAATCTTATTTATCTCGAAAACGACTTTCACATCGACGGCTCTAACGATCTTAACAAAATCTTCCTTACATTTAAAATAATATTGCATAAGGCGTTTTTCTTTTTTAGTTCAGTATAGAGCTCCGAACAGAGTCCGAGCATGTCGAGCATGTTCCGAACATCCTCTGAACCAAGCGTGCTCTGAGCGCTCTGAGTATTTTTTGAAACACACCTGAACACTTAGCTGTCGACATTTTTTTTTTTAATTTCCATCTGTCAAATGCCTGTGTTAAGCATTGTACTCTGTCTGCTCAATTATTTTATTCTGAGCTTATAGAGCGCACTCTGAACACGCTCAGAACATGCTCAGAACGAAAAAAGAAACACATTTACGAAGCTCTGAACGCTCTGAACTAAAAAAGAAACACAATTTATTTTTTGACAACTCAGGCTCTGTTCTGAACTAAAAAAGAAAAACGCCTATATAAAAATATTCGAACAAATATTTTGAGTTTTTTGAAAAAAAAAAAAATCCAATTTTTTTGTTTTTGAAAAATCAATACCTTCAAAACATGTGAACGATTATTTTTTTAAATTATTTTCTAAAATCTATACTACTAAATACTTAAAATTGGCATACCAAATTTTTTTCTTGAAAAATTTTTAAGAAATTTCTAATATAAAAAATTAATTTAATTTAATAATAAAACGATTTTTAAACATTGTTTTCACAATTCATACTTTTCTAGAAATCCGACGGCAATTTTATGCATTTAATAATTTTAATCTCATTTAATCCATGTTTTAAGCGATCCAATTGTCAGTTTAGTTTTTTAACAGCAGGACTAAATTTTTTAGAATTTGTTTCTTAAGAATGTTTATTGAATAGTGTAGTGCAGTGGCGTAGATAGGGGGGGGGGGATCAGGGGGATATATCCCCCCCATTGGGATCGATAATTGTTCAATATAACCAGTCATGAACCAAATAAGTTAAAGAAACGCACTCTGACATTTTTTTTTACGTCTCCCACCAATTGATAAAATAGGTAAACGTGCAAGAAAAAGCGCTTCCATCCAGCTACATATATATATTTTATTAAAGATATTAGCTACACTGCCGGTTTCAATGTCAACTCCCGAAAGAACTTTCTCCAGTCAGTAAAGAGAATAAAAACAATACAAAGAAGCATGACCAACGAAGTGAGATTATTAAAAATATGTCCATTTTAATAACAATGTGATAAGCTTTGGATGTTTACTTATTTGCAGGATCGCTTGAATGGTTTGGCTGCTCTAGCTATTCATCGCGAAATACCTATACTAGCAGACCAGATTATAAGTGTTTTATCTAAAAAGAACAGAAAACTGGATTTTATTTTGTGATTTATTTTTTAAATTAATATTATTTTACTTACTACAGTGCCTTACATAAGTATAACCTGTATCCTAAAATGGGAATGACACCCTACTATTTTTTATTGAATGGCATCACTAATTAAGTAAATTGAGAAGAAAAAAAAGTTCCGTTAGTTTCTCTTCTGGTGTTTAAAAATTAAAACAGATTTTTTTTTGTATTGCAAAAGTATAACCGCTTTTTTATTTTGATCTGTTTTTTTTTTTTAATTTTAAGTACATTTTTTCGGCTAAATTAGTAAAGGACATTGCTGCCCCTATTTTCGACCAATCTAAAAATTGTTTTTGACATACTGTTGACAAGGTTATTTAATATGGAATCGTCTATACAGTTCCATTCTTCCACAATCGTCTCTCGCAGCTCAGCAACACTGTATAATTGCCTATTATGGGCATACTATAGCAGGTCAAAATTCCCCAAAGATTTTTAATAGGGTTACAATCTGGAGAACGTGCCGGGAACACCATAAAATGTATGTTATTCTATTCGTACCATCCCAAACTTTGACGACTAACGTGAATTGGGGCATTATCATGCTGGAAGACATGCCGAACTCGACGAAATCGCCTTAAGTAGGGTACCAAATTATCCTGAAGCACTTGGGTGCAAGCTGAACTGTTCATCTTTGCAGAGGTGAAGGCAAGTGCAATCTTACCACGGTCGCAGAAGGCCCCCCAAACCTTACAACTGCCACCGCCAAAGTTCCTCTTGAAAACAAACTTTTTTCCATTTTCAGATCGTGCCAATATCCGTTAAAACCACCAGACCCATCAAGATTAGACTTTGTTTCGCCACTGAAAGTAATCTAAAATAATCTAAAAAAAACATTCATTGAATTATGCCATTTGGAATAAAAAAAGTTAAGTGTAAATTAATGGAATGTTACTTATGGTTTTCCAATTCCGTTTCATGTTTTGCTGGGCAAAGTCTTACTTTTTTTTGTAGACTGTTGTCAAATTTGGAGCTGGCATCATTTTGCACCGAACAATCACTTTACTGCTTTTTAAGGCACGAAAAACCGTTGAAACCGAAATTCCTAAGCCCAATTCGTCACGAACGTTTGGCAAAGAATGCGCCGAATTGGATGCAGCATTTATTAAACGCCTCTTATCTCGAAGTGTCAGCTTCTGCAGATGCCCGGGTCTTATTTTCGTCTCATAAGATTCTGGATCTTGTAAAAAATTTCGGACGACACGATCGGATCTTTAAATTTTCCTACCAATAGCCCTTAAGCTTAGGTCAGTTAACCGAAAAGCTTGAATGTTAACTTTTTCCGTATCGCTTAAGTGTTTACCACACGGCATTGTTTCTTGTAATTTCGAAGCACAAAACTGAATGAAGCTTCAGAGAGGTTTGCATTGTGCGGTTATACTTTTGCAATATATAAATATCTGTTTTTAATTTTTAAACACCAGAAGAGAAAATAACGGAGCGTTTTTTCTTCTCAATTTACTTGATTAGTGATGCCATTCAATAAAAAAAATAGTAAAGTGTCATTCCCATTTTAATTTTCTACAAAACGCATTTTTACAGGTGCGGTTATACTTATGCAAGGCACTGTATATCAATATTTATTCTACACTGAAAATAAAATCTAGGTGTATATGTATATGATAAAAATGTAGGTTGATCTGACAAAAATTTTGTCAATATACGTCCAACAAAAAGTTTTATCAAATTGACAAAAATTATAGAATTTTGTTGAGGTAACAAAAAATATTTTGTTGTATCCACAAAATTATTTTGTTATGCTAACAGATTATTTTGTTGAAATAATAAAAATATGACAACATTTCGTAGAATTTACAAAATTAATTTGTCATATTAACAATTATTCTTTTGTTGTATTAACAAATTTTTTTGTTATCGTTAAAAATTTGTTTTTTTTTTATTATTATCGGATTAACAAAATTTTTTTTGTTAAATTAACAAAATTATTTTGTTAAATTAACAAAACTTTTTTGTTAAATTAACAAAATATTTTGTCAATTCAACAAAATATTTTGTTAATTTTACAAATTTCATTTGTTGAATCCACAAAATTAATTTTGTCAAAATATTTTTTTTTTTGATTAAGTCCACAAAAATTGGCGTTTCGTCCCTACGATCTCACATGCAACCATTTGTGAGGGCGTATGGACAATACGCAATTTTTGTTAAGTTCAGTTAATCCTACATCGATTTTTTGACGAAAACTAAATGTGAACTATATCATAAACAAAAGAAAATGTCATGATCAAAAAAATATACGCGCAGAATTGTTTGGTTTCCTTACAAAATAGTTTTATCTATTTGATAATATTATTTTATCAATATTACAAAATAACTCAACCCCAGAACAAAATATTTGTCATTTTAACAAAAACGTTTTCATTTTTTATTAAATTGACAAAAAAACTAACAAGGACTTTGTGACATTGACAAACATTTACAAAACAGATTTTTTGTACATACAACAAACATTTTGTTAGCATCACAAAAAAGTTTGTGGATGTGACAAAAATCGCTGTTTTATTTTGTTATATTAACAAAACTTGGTTTGTTAAACTGACAATATTATTTGTAGGGCATATTTTGTTAAACTGACAAAAAATCATGCTGAATTATAAAAAAAATTGTGAAATCAACAAAATCATTCTTTCGTATTGACAAAAATTTAGTCAAAACGATAAAATTGTTTTGTTGAAGGTTAACAAAACGTTTTTATCAATATTACCTAGGAATTTATTTTTAGTGATAGTTCATATTCAAATTAATGCGTATAATATATTATCTTTAAAAAATATAATTTTTTTATGGCATACATAATGAATTCAATGAAGTCTTGTTATTTGTTTTTTTTTTAATTATTAAGACTTTAAAAAATATGAGCGAACTAGATCTATCCCCCCCCCCCATAGCGAAAAGCTATCTACGCCACTGGTGTAGTGTCAGCTTCAATTTTTTATCCAGAACAAATTTAATACAAAAACATTATAATCAAAGGTATATGTAGGTAGGCACTTAGTTTTATTAATTATTAAAAGTTTAGTTCTAACTTTATAATCGTTATGAAAATGGATTCATTGTGAAACCCAGTTTTTGTGCCTGCTATTATCACCGTATAGTTGTAAGGTTTGATTGAAATCCCGAGTTCGATGTTTCTACGATTACAAAACTTGGTCTATAGTGACTATAATCTACAGTACCATATATGTTTGTATGGAAGCAAACAACATCATTACATAAAGAATAATTACTATCACATTAATATACATAAGTAATTAATTAAAAAATTAAATATATGTAAGTAAGTATAAAAAGCACAATAATAATAATTACCTCCTTTAAAATTACAGCAAGGTTGCTCGTAGTAGGAACTCCATGTATTCTCATAGGAACAAGTTACATTGACGGTAAAAACCACCAACACTGCTATCAATAGCAGTCGGAACATATTTATTAAAAATATTTTATTTATTTTTATTCCACGAGGCAAACTTTGTATGGCACAGTTTTTTTTTTTTTTTTTTTTGTAAACAATTATTTCAATATGGATTGATATGTGCGAGTGTGTCGATATTTTTTTTTTAATTTTTTTGTAACATTAACACAAGTTATTCTTATTATATTTTGTGTTTCACTTTTTTTTTTATTGGATTTCCGTTAACACGTTATTAATATTATTTTTATTTTATAGGAACAATGATAAGCTAGCTGTGGGACATCAGAGAAAATATTTTTTTAATAAATTACATGAATTGCGGAATTATTATTTCTTGTTTGTATTATTTATTAAATTTCCCATTGAAATTTTATTTATTTTCAGGCTATGTATGGATAGATATATTGATTCTTGTTAAACAATAAATTAATGTGGGCAATGAATTTCAAACTATATACATAGATTAACAAAAACAAAAAAATCACGGCACAGATAAACGTTAATGATAAAAGTAAATAATTGTCAGAGTTTTATTTTTATATTTAATTAAATGTTTTGGTTTTATACATTTTATCGACACCTAGTTTCATGGATAAGGACAAAAACACAGACAACTAGATTGAATATTTAAATTTAACTTTAAGTAGCAAATTTTAAATTAAATTAAATTTTGCATACAAGTTTAAATATTAAATTTATTTTTTAAGTAAATAATTAATTTTCTTTTGATTATTTGTATTTTTATTTTGAGAAAGGACATCAGTTAAAATAATACAAACAAACAATTAGAATTTAAAAATTACGTTTTATTTATAATTAAATTTAAATTTAACTATAAAATAATCCTTTCTTCGTGACCCTTTTTTGGTTTTTTTTTTTTATAAAAAAAAGCTTGTCCTAAAATGGGCTTAAGATCACCTTGTTATCGTCACACTTAGATCAATGTTGATCCTTTGCGATACCCTAGAGATTGTGATTTCCAAGTTATGAAACCTGTGCTAACGCCTATGTCATTCAAGCCCGTTAAAGGATTTGATGAGTTTCAGCAAGCTATAGCCTGAAAGTACTGAGGGTACTTCTTAGTCATTGAAGAAATGTCTGTCGTCACATAATCGCCTGGTTGAGGTGACTTGGTGATAACAGCGTGATCCTTTTCTTTACCCCCAATTGAGAAATCATCACTCCCCCAGGCCTGTAGGAGCATGTGGCTCCTTGAAACGTCTGGTTAATGAGTTTGATGGGTCACTGGTTGGTGTGTGTGTCCCATGTTTGGTCGGGATTGCTGAATAAGTCGAAGGGGTTGTTGCCTTTCTTCAAGAGGATTTTACCAGTCTTAGGGAGAGGTGGCCACATCAACTCACTGACGCTCGTCTTCACCGTAGGAGTGTCAATAGCTAGTGTATAGGCAAGGTGCCCATTCTCCGTGTGTTGCTGCTCCTACAAAAACACGTGTATCGTTTACGTTTAGTCGTTTTATAGTTCATTCTATCATTGTCGTCCTAGATCATTTTTTATGTCTTTGGACTGTGGTTGGAGGTGATTTCGAATCTCATAGTCGGCTCAGGAATTTTCAAGCTATTTGGTGTTGTTAATAAATTTCAACAGGTTTTTCATTAGAATATCAGAGAGGTCCTCCAAGTTGACGAAGTGTCTCCCAACGATCCTGTTTCTGAGATAGTATAATATAAGAACTAGGTATAGGTTTTTGAAATATTTAGTTTCTTCCCTAAGTATGAGGTGGTATTTAAGTAGATAAGGAAATGCATTTGGCTTGTCGCATTTTCTTCTGAAAGACTTAACCATGTAGGCAGGTAACATCTGCTATACTTCTGAATGCAAGAATAGCTCTTTGAGTTGACTGACGTCATAGCTCGTAGACTTAAGATTTCATTTAACGATTACACATTTTTCTTATTATAATTTTTTTTGCTCATTCATGTTTGAAAATAAAATATTTTTTTTTTCTGAATTTTCCATTTAAAAAAAATAGAAGAAATACATCTCAATTGCACATTATTGTGAGTATGTATGTGCTTGCAGAAACAAAGAATAGAAAAAGAAAATGAGAAAAAAAAATATTGTAAATTAGAACGGATGTAGCGTAGGTCTGGATTTGGATGCTGGCGATAAATGGGATTGGCGGGAAAGCATGTGTTTGTGAAGATAACGAGCTACGCGATAGACTAAAGCCAGATGCAATAGCTACTTTGTTATTTTCTATTTCTTAAAAAAAAAGCAATTTTTATGTACATTCATATATATATAGGTACATATGTATGAAAATTCGTTCATAATATAAAATTTGCTTTATTTCTATTTTTATAGGATTTTCCGATAATTTTGCGGGAGGAAAAGTTGATACATCAAACGAATGGATACTGTTGGAGATATTGCAATAATTTGTTTTGAATGATGATGAATCTGATGACCCACGAGAGCTTTTAAAGTGCTTTGTTTTCTGATTTCTGATTTTGGAAAGAAATAATGAATATTAATTTACTTAAAAAAATGAAACAAAAATGTATATATGAACATTGAAGCTATTTAGAATGATTGAGCCGAACTGCAGAGCATTCCTAGCGAAACGGGTATTATCACGGGTCAATTGGTTCAAGGAATGAATTTATGATAATTCTGTTTCCTATCAGTTTTTACGCTCTCCTCTGGATTCTATCTAATTAATGAAGAGAAGTTTAGGCAGCAACTACCCAAAGATATGAGTTTTACTCAAGTTTTGGACGTATAAACGGCCTAAAAATTGAAACCATATCAGTAGTTGTCAAACATAGAAATATCAAGAATTCAGCAGCGTTTTTGGTGGTCTCGAAAATGTAGTCATTCCAAACTAAGGTCGTCGGTTACATACATACAGATTACTGAGAACTTATCGGCTTCTTCGATTCGAGTGACATTAAAGGCAAATGGCATTGCTTCAATGATATTAGACAGCATTGAGTTTTCGAAGCATTAAACGCTACACAATTTTGTATACCCCATTTAACAATGCTGTAAAGGCTGGGGTTTAATGGTACAGTTGCTACTCCACTTCCGAAGGAAATGGACGTGAATTTGAGAACGACTATGAAAAGCTGGGATAGGGTCTTCGGCCAAACAATGAAGAGAATTAGAAGTTTCAGACAAGAAATCAGTTATGTATACAAAATTAAGAATAAAGTCGTAGAAAAAACGGAGCCCTGGGGAACACCAACATTTATTTTGTGAAGATCAGACTTGAAACCGTCCAATACAAGAAACATTGAACGATCCAGAAGGTAGTTTCTAATCCAAAGAATAAGGGTTTAATTGATACCAAACGCCTGGTGCAAATAGGAGTGGATACGAAACTAAGACGAGACTACTTCCTACGGCCCCTCTACACAATGGGCCATTGATGGCCCATCAGATGAGATTGTCGATGAGATGGATATCCAATGGTTGTGTCGCATTTAAAAAATGGCTGAGACATATGGATGTCGTCAATGATGCAATGTGTACCTATACAGAGCAGTGGGCCACATGTGACCGCATCAGTGGCCCAAAATCAGTGGCAATCCAAAACGACATAAGCCATCCGACGCCATCAACTATTAGAATTTCATTCCAGTTAGTGGCTCTGCTTACTCAATTAACATACTCTGGTTACGGCATCAATCTCACGTCTTTATAGTGAACTTTCTAAGTAAAAGGCTCGATTAAGGGATATTTTATTGGGGGCTATCGTGAACAAAATTTCCCTCGGAATTTTCCCCATCTTCGAAAATTGGAAAGGTCAATACTTCTGCACTGTTCATTGTAAGCTGTCGACTGGCCTTTTTAAATAAGAGCCAAAGTCACTATGAAACTTAATTCCCAAGTGAGAGAGAGAGCTTTGAGCTGTTAAGACGTGTTTAGAAGTTGGTCCGATAGTAATTTGTTTAATAAAAAAAAAAGAAGAAGAAAATTTATAATAATATTAAAGAAAATGGAAGAAAATTGTAAAAAATGTGTTCAGCGGTTCGTTTCGAAATCGATTAAAATTAAATGTTTCGGTTTTTGTAAAGGCTTATTCCATGATAAGTGTACGAATGTGCCGGCATATGAACTAAATGCAGTGTCAACACAAAGAAATGTTGTTTTTGTATGTGATGAATGCTTAGACAATGAAAATGTTATAAACAATAATTTACATGAAGTGTTAAAATTAGTGAATGATAATAACCAAAATTTGTTAAAGCAAGAAAAGGCAATAAAAGATATTCTAGATAAAGTAAAAGTGTTAAAACAAAATGAAAGTAACAAAATACAAAGTGGAAATAAAAAAGAAGAATCTTATGCAAGCCAATTAAAGAAAGGTCAGCCAGTTGTGCTAAAACCAAAAGCCCCGCAATGTGGTGAAAAAACAAAGCAAGATTTAAAGGAAAAAGTTGATCCATCTAATCTAAAGTTTAGTAGCATTTCAGAAAAAAGCAATGGGGGAGAGTACGATAACTTAGGCGCCAAAAATTGATGACGGATTTTTATAGAAGGGTCAAATACAAGCGTTTTTTACTATGGGAGGGGGGGTCTATCTCGCCCCGTTTAGGAGGTAGGGGCGATTTTAGAAAAAATGACTTAAATTGAAAAAAAAAATATTAAAAAACAACGGCAACACTTACAATAAAATACTATACCGGTTTTGAAAGCCAGAAGTCTGTTCTATAATCGTAAATTTAAATTAAATTATTTATGTCAATAGTTTTTGAAAAATTTGCATGCAAACTCAAAATTTTGTTAAAAAAAATGAAAAAAAAAAGTTTAGACCAATTTTTTTCAAAATTGTAAAATGAAGTGCTTAATTGGCTTTTTGTGGTCAATGCTACTATTAATTCTGAATCGAACACAAAAAACCGAATGGTTTTGTCCCTTCTAGTTTTTGAGAAAATCGAAAATTACTAAAACTACTTTTTATGAAATTTTTGATTTTTGGTATTTAACTACGGTGATTTCAGGAGGAGGATTAATGTTAATGTGGTTCATTTGTAGGTAAAGTACAGCAAATCATTTAGGGTTACCAAGAATGCACCAGAGGAGGTAGAATTGCATGGCATTTCGCGTCTCAGTCAGTCAGTTTGTGAGTAAGTCAGGTGTTGCTTAAAAATAGTCAAGTCAATTTTTCAATGTTCAATGTATTAAAACCGTGTTTACAGGCATTTTGATCACAAAAAAAAAATTATAGCAAGCACCTCCCGAATCTCTAGCCAATATTGAGGCCATGGAAAAATGTGCCGATAGATGGGTTTATTGCTCTGAGATTAACTTTTATATGGATTGCACCAGAGAAACTTTTAAATCATTAGTTTTAAGCAAAATTTAAGTAAGGTTATTTATTAAAATAAAAGATTAACTATGTAAATCATTTAAATGTAATTTGAATTTTATATACCCACCTACAAATTTGTAACTATATATTTACTTATGTATCTTAGTCTCTAAGATTATAATATGCTCTGGTTGATGAATAAATAATAATAATAATATTGTATTCTTACAATTTTTGTCACCTTTTTGAGTTGGAGTTGAGGGGAGTTGACGCTTTAGTTGGAATTAGACCAATTTCTTCTAAGAACGCGATGCTTTTGAAATATTTTTTTTTGAAATATTGAAAAGTTATTTAATTTAGGATGAAGTAGTGGATGCTTAGTCGCCATTCTTTATTCCAAGAAAAAAATACTTCACTCTTACAAAGGTTGAATAACGAATGACCTTGGTAAACAATAACCTGTACCATATTAGCATTAAAAACAAACAATAAACATACATATTAATTAAGAAATTATATAAATTTGCTGCATTCGTACAGTAGTACCTAGGTAATGTGAATTTTTCATAATGTATTAAATTTTCATGTCTGAACATTTTAAATGTGCAACTTTGGGCTACGTACATACATATATTTAGTAGACATTGGATATAGACCTTAGGGTAAATTCAAAGTTTCTTTAAATCCAGATTCTGTAATTGCAAAAGAAACCTTGCATACACCCAACCTCGCACCTACCCCAAATCCTATAGTGTGCCCAGGCAGGGGGGTTGCAGGGGGGCAGCATGCCCCCCCATACATATCTCACTGTTTATACGCCGTAATGCGTAAGCAAGCAAAAAAAGCAAATATCCCATAAAAAAGTAGTTTTCGTTATTTTCAATTTTCTCAAAAACTAGACGACATAAAATCATCTAGTTTTCAGTTTTGGAATAAGAATATATTAGAGCAACGAATTTTAGGAAAAATAATAATATATAACTTTGCAGTTTTGAAAAATTAAACTTTAAACTTTTTTTTTTATGTTTTTTTTCACCAAAATTTGAGTTTAAAACTCATTTTTTCAAAAACTGTGCATAGATTCTACTTGATTTAAAAATTATCTAATAGATCAGAGTATTGGCTTTAAAAAAAGGTATAATACTTAATTGTAAGTATTACCGTTATTTTTTAATATTTTTGTTTCCATTTTAGTACCTTTTTTATAAAATTGCCCCTCCCGCCCAAACGGGGGGAGATAGACCCCCCCCTTCCATAGTAAAAAATGCTTGTATTGAACTGTTCTACAAAAAACCGTTATAATTTCTTGGCGCCTAAGTTATCGTACTCTTGCCAAGCAATGGAGTGGTTGAAATTATTTGTGAAAGTGAAGGGGAAAGAGATGAAATCAAAAGTGCAGTACAAGAAAAATTGGGTGAATCATATGACATAAAAGTACCGTCAATTAAAAAACCAAAATTATTTATAACTGGAATGAGTGAAGAGATAAGTGAAGAGCAAATTGAGAAGAGTTTAAAATTACAAAATCTAAGTCTGAAAGAGAGTGAAATAAAATGTGTAAAAGTAAGAAAAGCTCTGAAGAAAAGAAATGGTAAAGATTATGTTTATTGGAACTCAGTGGTAGAAGTGGACCTAAAAAGTTTTCAAGAGGTAGTGAATGTTGGAAAAGTTAACATTGGGTGGGATAGATGCAATGTATATGAAGAAAATAGGGTAAAGAGATGCTATAAATGTTTAGGATTCAATCATGAGGCTAAAGAATGTAGAAACAAAAATTGTTGCAGAAAATGTTGTGAAGATCATGATACAAGAAATTGTGACAAACCAATAAAAAATGAGTGCGTGAACTGTAAAATGCAAAATGAAAAATTAAATCTGAATTTGGATATTAATCATAATCCATTCGATTATAATTGTCCAGTGTATTTAAAAAAGCTATCAGCTATGAGGAGCCGTATGTGGTATTAGCAATTAAATAAGCAGTGCTATCAAGAAAATGTGAAAAATTGCCTTGAAGGCTTATTTCTTAATGTAAAGGGACTCACTGGAAATTTTGAATTGATAGAAGATGCTGTGAGAAAATATAATTTTGACTTTTTATTACTTACTGAAACTCATCTTACTGATGCAGTACATAAAAGTGAAGTGTTTTTAACGGGTTATAAGAGCTTTGACTGTTTATCAAGTTCCAGACATACAGGAGGAGTAACAGCATACGTCAAAAAGAATTTAAATTCATCTGTTAAGAATACTTTTTTACAACAACAAAACCTATGGATTGCAGCAATTAGAATTGCTTATAAAAAAGAAGTATGGAATATTATTTTACTTTATAGATCAAGATCGCTTAGGGTAAGTGATTTCTTTGATATATTAAATGATTGGGTTCCAAGAAATATTGATAATAATAGTGAACATACAGTGATAGCGGGAGATTTTAATATTGACTTCAGCAATAGCAATAATTATGAAATCAGTTATGTTAACAACTTTCTATATAATATTGGTGTTAGACAGTTAATAAATGAACCAACAAGAATAACACCAACTTCAAGTACCTTGATTGATTATGTTCTTAGTGATTTTACCCTCAATATTGATGCTAGAGTGAATAGAGATTGTAAAATTTCTGATCATGAATCTGTATATTTGAAACTGTTTACAAAACAATCTACTAACTTTGAGCCTATACAAATCAAGTATATTAAATATGAAAAAAACACTTTTATTGATGAATATACAAAATTTATAATTGAAAATGAGTGTGTTAGTGAAGATCTAAATATTTGTGCGAGGTTATTTGAAGGTGCCATAAAACAAGGTCTTACGGTTTTGAGGAAAAGTTTTACTTTTAAAGAAAGATGTGCAGAGTGGTTCAATAATGAACTAAGCAATCTTAGAAATAATAAAGTTAGTTTATACAATAAAGCTTTATATACAAAATTACGCGTGGACTGGAACAATTATAAAATTGCTAGAAATCACTACAAAAATCAGTGTAAAAAAGCGAAAAGTGCATATATTGAAGCGAAAATTAGGGAAAAAGCTGGTGATCAGATAGGTCTTTGGAAAACATTAAAAAAGTATATTCTTAATGAAGAAAGAAGTGTTGTTAAAGAACTGGAAATAAATGGTGTTATTGTAAGATCAGATTATGATAAAGCCGACTCCTTGAACAAATATTTTATTGAAAGCATTGTAGACATAAGCAGAAGTATTCCCACAGTGATGTATTCGGATAACATTCCAACATATGAAGATATTTTTCAATTTCAACAAATTAGTTTAAATGATCTTAAAGAAGTGGTAAAGCTTATGAATAAAAAGAATGATTGCATGGGTTTAAACTGCAATATTTTATCAGATTGCAGTGATATTATTCTTCCTTCGCTTCTTAAAATAATAAATTTATCACTACACCATGGAACGTTCCCAGAGAGTTGGAAAAATGCTGATATTATTCCTGTTGAAAAAGTAAAAAATGCTAGAAGAGCAGAAGAGTGGAGACCCATAAATATGCTACCTACTTATGAGAAGGTATTGGAGCATGTAGTATGTGATCAGTTGAAAACGTTCATTGAAAATAAAAATATTCTGTGTGAGGAACAATCAGGGTTTAGGCGTGGACATTCTTGTGAGACTTCCATATGCTGGATTATTAATGAATGGAAGAAAGAAAAAGAAAAAGGCAACACTGTACTAGCAGTTTTTCTAGATCTCAAACGTGCGTTCGAAACCATTGATAGAGATATACTCACAAGAAAACTTTACAAATATGGCATTCGTGGAAATGAGTTGAAGTGGTTCAAAAGTTTTTTGACGGATCGAACTCAGAATGTAAAAATTAATGAAATAACGTCCAGTCAACAAAAAGTGTCTATAGGAGTACCTCAAGGAGCTGAGCTTGGAGTTGTATTATTTTTACTATACATTAACGATTTTGGAAGATGTCTAATGCGTTCAAAAGTGTGCTTGTTTGCTGATGATACACTTATATATATTAGCGGCCCTAACTTACAGTTCTGCGAGCAAAAGATGCAAGCTGAGATGAATTCAGCGAATAATTGGTTGTGCAAAAACAAATTAAAGCTAAATGTAAATAAAACCAAGTGTATGTGTGTAAATAACATAGAGTCTAATGTAAATCTTTCTATAAATGCTGAAATAATTGAAAGTGTAAATACGGTCAAATATTTAGGAGTGTATATTGACAACAAACTGAAATTTGATTTCCATTTAAATAAACTTTGTAATAAAATTTCCAAAAAAATCGGTTTCTTATCTAGAATTAGAAGAAGCATATCACAAAGTTGTGCAATAACAATTTACAACACCATTGTATTTCCGCATTTCAACTACTGTTCATCAATTATATATATGAGCAATATTCGTGATCAAAATAGGCTTCAAATATTGCAAAATAAAGCAATGAGAACAATTTTGAAATGTAATAGGATGACACCAAGTACTCAAATGTTGCAATCTTTAAGATGGCTTAATGTTGAGCAGCGTCTTAAATATAATACTCTTATAATGATTTTTAAAATAAAACATAATGTATACCCAGTTTATTTACAGAAAAATGTGGAGTATATTACTAACCAAAGGTATCTGTTGAGAAATCTCGGTGACTTCCGGCTTCCCTTGTACAGAAGAGCACAAACTCAAAATAACTTACTTTATAAAGGTCTTCAGCTGTTCAATTTTCTTCCTAATGATGTGAAAATTATATCTAGTATAAATATATTTAAATCAAAAATTATCTACCTTCTAAAAAACAACTTAATTTAAGATTGAATTTGTAAATAGAATTAAGAGTTTTTTGAAAAAAAACTAATAAATAAATTACATTACATTACATTACATTACATTACATATCAATAAATTCCAAGGGAAACTTTCGACATTACTCGAAATGACAATTTTGAAAGTTCGGAACAATTCCCAGGGAAATTTTACTCACGATAGGCCCCATTATAGCCGGATCTATATGGATCCGAATCTGGATTAATTTTTAACATCTATTAAAAGAACAATTCGGGATCCTTTCTCTATATGGTTCTAAAGATTCAAAAATTAGTTCTTACTCTGGCAAGTAGATGGCTTTTTATGGAAAGGCAGTGTAAGCTACAGTGTAAAGAAAAAAGACAAAAAACATTTGAAAATCAACAAACATAAGCAAAGTAGAGATGAGCATACAACATACAACAATCACTATGATCCGTATCGTTTTATTTTCGAGGGTTAATCTATATGGATCATTGGCGATAATAAAACGCGGCTAATGTTAACAAAACTAAGCTTTAACAGTATTCAAAATCGATAATCTTTAAAAGTTCTAGAGGGTTTCTAGATTCTAGGGCTACGATACAACTCTCAACCATTCATGTGCGCGTGCTACCAGGAACGGAGGGGACCTACAATTTTCTGCCGATTCCGAACGGCTAATGAGCTGCACTTTCCATGACAAGAGATACTCTTGGAGGATTTGTCAATTCGTCGCAAGAGGCAGTACACCCCTGAAAAAAACTTTCTTGCAGCGGCCGAGAATCGAACTCGAGATCTTCCGCATGACAGTCCAACGCACCAAATTTTATGCCAAGGGGTACTATTTCCATTAAAGAAGCAATGCTAGAATTTAAATTTTTTTACAGTGAGCTAGAGGTCCTTATAGAATAGCTTAAGACCACTTTGGTAGGGAAACACTATACAAAATTATTACAAAACTACGGGTTTCAAAGATTTTAACTACTTTTTTTGGGTCTTCTGTCCCGTTTACGATACTCGGTCACTTTGCTTAGGACATGGGGTATGTTCAGTAACCAGACAGACACCTATGCCTACAGTATTCTAATATACCTACTATGACTTTATTATTATTCATTTAAGATTAGAAGAAGCAATTTTCTCATTCTTAACCTATGCTCAAAGTTCTTTGTTTTGTTGGAATCCAAAACAACAGCAAATTTATAATTTCCTAAATTAAAGGCAATTTATTAAGTTTAAACATTTCCTAACTAGTATCGTATTAGGCTAATTATTTTAATAAATTGCGTCTAGAGACACAAAACAACCTGTGCGCCCAAAAAAACTAAATGAACAGACCTTTCTTTGACATCTGGAAGTGTGGTTGGTACCTATTCCACCATTTTAACTTTAAAAAAATGTTAGAGATAGTATGATGGTAAATTCAACTAAAATGCTCCGCTATTGATATCATCACCTTATAGGTATTAACGGCACGAGTACGATAACTTGGCCGCCAAGATTTGATGACGGATTTTTGTAGGGGGGTCAAAAATAAGCACTTTTTACTATGGGAGGGGGGGTCTATCTCCCCCCGTTTAGGAGGTAGGGGCACTTTTAGAAAAAATGGTTTAAATTGAAAAAAAAAAATAATAAAAAACAACGGCAACACCTACAATAAAGTGCTATACCGCGTTTGAAAGCCAAAAGATTGTTCTATAATCCTGCATTTAAATTAAATTAGTCATATCAATAGTTTTTGAGAAATTCGCATTTAAACTCCAAATTTTGATAAAAAAACGTGAAAAAAAAAGTTTAGACCGGTTGTTTTCAAAATTGTGAAATGAAATTGTAAATTAGCTTATATGTGTTTCATGTATCTATCAGTTCTTAATCGAACACAAAAAACGGCATGGTTCTATGACTTCTGGTTTTTGAGAAAACCTCCGTTTAGGAGGTAGGGGCACTTTTAGAAAAAATGGTTTAAATTGAAAAAAAAAAAATATTAAAAAACAACGGCAATACTGACAATAAAGTGCTATACTGCGTTTGAAAGCCAGAAGATTGTTCTATAATCCTGCATTTAAATTTAAATTACTCGTGTCAATGGTTTTTGAGAAATTCGGATTTAAAGTCCAAATTTTGATAAAATAACGTGAAAAAAAAAGTTTAGACCAATTGTTTTCAAAATTGTGAAATGAAATTGTAAATTAGCTTACATGTGTTTCATGTATCTATCAGTTCTTAATCGAACACAAAAAACCGCATGGTTCTATGTCTTCTGGTTTTTGAGAAAATCGAAAATAACTAAAACTACTTTTCTACAAAATGTTTGATATTTTTTGCCTCCTTACATAAATAAATCAGTTCTAGCTTCCAACATTACAATATATAAACAGTAAAGTATGTATGGGGGGGCATGCTGCCCCCCTGCAACCCCCCTGCTTGGGCACACTATAGGATTTGGGGTAGGTGCAAGGTTGGGTGCATGCAAAGTTTCTTTTGCATTCACAGAATCTGTATTTAAAAAAATTCAAATTTATTCTATTTATCCAATGCCCACTAAATACATATAAAATACAATAAACGATCTTGAAAACCAAAACAAACTTCTGACCATGTTCACCAATACATGGCACTATTTTTCTATCGAAAATACTGCCTAGAAAGGAAATATAAGGACGATGGGGTTCGCAAATAATAGAGTTTTTATCAGATGTAAAAAAAGTTTACCCTTGTTATACCGATGGTGATATATGTGAGGGTTTACAGTTAAAAGACATCGATCCTCCCACCCTTCAGAGCAAAAATTTAGAAAGTGTTTTACCGCCAAAACATCCTCGGCTTCCCACCATAAAAGAGTAACTCAACGAACTCGACAGTTATAGTACGGACGATGGCTTTATTGACGAGACTTACACACCTTTTTAATACATTTTGACCATTTTTAACTAACTATGACTGACTAACTCCTGACTAACTGACAAAATAACTGACCCAGATGCAATTCTACCACCTCATGGTGCATTCTGGGTAACGCTAAATGAATTGCGGTACTGAACTAACAAAGATTCATTATGTTTCTTAACATTAATCCTTAAAATGGAATCACCGTCACCACCAAAAATCAAAAAAGGTAGTTTTGGTAATTTTCGATTTTCTCAAAAACTAGAAGACATAGAACCATGCGGTTTTTTGTGTTCGATTAAGAACTGATAGATACATGGATCACATATAAGTTAATTTACAATTTCATTTCAAAATTTTAAAAACAATCGGTCTAAACTTTTTTTTTTCACGTTATTTTATCAAAATTGGGACTTTAAATGCGAATTTCTCAAAAACCATTGACACGAGTAATTTAATTTAAATGCAGAATTATAGAACAATCTTCTGGCTTTCAAACACAGTATATAGACTTTATTGTAAGTGTTGCCGTTGTTTTTTAATATTTTTTTTTTCAATTTAAACCATTTTTTTTCTAAAAGTGCCCCTACCTCTTAAACGGAGGTTTTCTCAAAAACCAGAAGACATAGAACCATGCGGTTTTTTGTGTTTGATTAAGAACTGTTAGATACATGAAACACATATAAGCTAATTTACAATTACATTTCACAATTTTGAAAACAACCGGTCTAAACATTTTTTTTCACGTTTTTTTATCAAAGTTTGGAGTTTAAATGCGAATTTCTCAAAAACTATTGACATGAGTAATAAAATTTAAATGCAGGATTATAGAACTATCTTTTGGCTTTCAAACGCAGTATAGCACTTTATTGTAGGTGTTGCCGTTGTTTTTTAATATTTTTTTTTCAATTTAAACCATTTTTTCTAAAAGTGCCCCTACCTCCTAAACGGGGGGAGATAGACCCCCCCCTCCCATAGTAAAAAGTGCTTGTTTTTGACCCCCCTACAAAAACCCGTTATCAAATCTTGGCGGCCAAGTTATCGTACTCTCCCCGTATTAACCCTTCAGATTATGCAGGTAACACAGATTGAGGATCATTTAAGTATAGGAAGATCAAAGAGGTTCCTTATGTCACATTTTTCAAACTGTTTACCTTTGCTTCACGATAAAATCATAAATGAAAGAAATTATGGCTCTCGTTTCGTGCAAATCCACCAAAATACCTTTATAACTACCTATTTGCCCTTACACTGAGCATCCACTTGAAATAAGTGTTTGCAAGAAATGTGTCATGTAGCCAATATTTCTTGTGGAGCCCCCTTATGTCTCGATTTTTGTTATTTTTAGACATAATTTTTTCTATTTATTTCTTGTCTTCGTAGAAGAAATAAATGCAGATATAAATTTTGACGTTTCGTGACACCCCAACTTCACTAGACACAAATTTCTCACAAGACGTCGAGTCTTGACACCAATTCCCACATTTTCATGTAACATTCCTTCATTTCATTGACAAACTCATTTTATGTTTTCATTTCGTGTAGAAATTATGTCCTGTGAAGCCAAGATTTAATTTTTCTACCATTTAATGTCTTGAAGTACATACATAATGTTGTTTGGTTGTTTGCAAGCCAAAAAAAGAATTAAACATTGAAGATAGTAAGTATTTTGTTTAATTTTTTTTTTTCAATTAGTTAGGGCATTCAGAGACCTTCCATGCTTGTGGGACTACTCAATGTCTAGGAGTAAATGTTCTTCAAGGTCGTGCAAATCTCTTTTGCTCAAAAATGGATTGACCCAAAACCTGTGCTTCCTTTTGTATTCTTCCCGTTTTGCCTCTTCCAGCTTTTCCAATGCGTTTATCGCTAAAATCAAACTGTTAAAGAAATATAAACTTCAGATATAGTGTCTAACATAATGTCAGAAATAAATATTGCTAATGAAGGTGCGGCGTTATGTACCTAACCATTGTTTACAAATATCAGGTTTTATAAGAAACAAAAATGGCTGTAAACTGCAGGAAATATACGGCGATTTGTCAAATAGGTAGGTATATACATAAGCCTCCTTTCTCCATATCAGTACTTTCACATAAATTTGATTTTAGATATTCTCTACCATTGACCAGTTCTTTCAAGCCTGGCAACATCATCACATCATTCCACAAAGGTAAATAACAAATAAAAATGGAAAATATCCATCCGTTTGCTGCTGCTGCAACAACAACAAGAATCAATGAACTGTAAAAATTCACAATAAACACCACAACACCCCATCATCGTTTATTTCAAAGAAACTAGAAACCCTATTCAATTCCATGTGTTCAATTAAAAATATATTTTATGGCTAAATAAGCAGAAATGATTCAACTTCACTTCACACACGCATCCCATTTCCTATCGAAAAATAAAAGCCAAACCGACCGACGAAGACGATGGATGGATGATAGAGCGACGATCGAAGAGCAGCGCCTTATTGTTGTTTCTTTACTAAAATAAATGTTCACTGTACACTGGGTGTAAATACCTTTATATACTTCACAACCGTTGTCTGACAGACACACAAGAAAAAGAAACAAAAAAGACACATTAAAGTAAGCACCAGCACCAATCCAACGAACACCAAGGGCCACAAAGAAAAGAAAGATAAATCGGTTTAGAGACGGGAGATTGGGGAATTTCAATGGGAAATCTGAAGATTTGAAGAAATTTATTTCAATGATCTTTTATTATTTGTTCACAATTTATGAACGCAAATCAATAAATCATTACACTTTGCACGTAGATCAGCAAAACAATTCACAATAAACCGACCAGAACACGGAAAAACGAACGAAATATCAGTATTTTTTGTTTTAAATCTTTTATCCACAACCACAGCACTAAAATGCGTCAATCGAAGGCAACATCGCGGCGATCACTGTAAATGGAATGAAAAGAAAATTTTATGTATAATTCCTTAAACTCCTATCTCCCTCTGGCACGTTTCGTTGATGTATTCCTCAACTATCTTACTCCGACCTAACTCACATTAAATTCCAGTAAATGAAGTTGTTTACAAGTGCGTGAAGAAGGATGGATAGTTAATTGAAGGCTTGACCGACTGCGACCAAGGGAGACAGGTGATAGTTTAATATTGGAAAAATGAATGGAGGAATCAAGTGCATGTGGGTGGAATGGAATGATGGAATGAGAACGAATATGTTTTGTTGATCTTTTAGTTTTATGAAAGTAAAAAAATGTTTTTTTACAGGGAAGTGTATTATTATTTCTTGTGAACTTATTTTATGCAGCAAATCTTTTCTACAATGTATCTACATTCAATTGGTGTAGTAAAAATAATAAAAATGGAAAATTAAAAGATAATTATTAGTGCTCGTAGTATCTAAAGGTTGTTTTTTGTTGATGTTATTGGTTTCAATCTAAGTTCGTTCCATCTTTTGGTTGCTTGTACAAAATTTCTTCGAATAAATATGGGAAATTTTTGAGTTTATCATTGCCAGAACAACTTTTAATTTTAATTAAGTTTTTCAATATTATTATTGAAATTGATGCCATAAGGCTTGGCAATTATTTAATTGGACTTGCGCATTCAAATTAATAAACGTTGAATAGCGAAGGGTTAGGCTAATTGTTGAATATTATTTATAAAACAAAATTTCCACAAAGTGACGTTTACTAAGATTAACCACCGAAGAAGGTGGTTTAGCAAAGGAATAAGAGCCAGATGTACCAGTTTTATTCTGAAATTGAAAATAAAAGTGAAGATTTCAAATTTAATTTTGAAAAAAAAGAATGTCTGCTAGTTCTAAATGAGGATAAGTTCAGGAAGAAATGAGATAGTTTTTTCAAGGAAAATATGACAATATAAAAGTTATGGCTTCCATCAGATACTGGGGTCGTAATGAGGTTCGACTATTGACTTTATATACTTAATCATAATTTTGAATACATCACTTACATAAATAAGGTACAAGGAGATTGTGCTGATATTCATGGATTTACCCAAGGCATTTGCTTCGAGAGCTAGGCAGTTAATTAAAATGCCCAAAACAATTTTCGAACAACTATCCACCATGCAAATATTTAAGAAAAATACGTGGATTTCTAAAAGTCATTGGCGCAATTGACTGCACCCATAGGTATAAGAATTTAAAATAAAATGCACGACTGGCAGTGCCGAATTAAGCCAGCGCGGGGCCTGTAGCAAATTCTATCAAGGGGCCCTTAGACTGTTTTAGGTTAGGTACTTATCAAGTTTATGGTATTAAATAAAACAAAACTGTTACAAACAAACTTTTCTTGATTTAATTTGGGAAAATTTATAAATAATGCTGTTGATATCGACTTCTCGGAGTAAATCATGTTCAAAATTCATTAAAGTGAGGTGATCAAGACGCTGTTGGCTCATCGTGTTCCTCAATTCATTTTAAACACGTTTTAATATTGAGAAAGATCGTTCACCATTGCAGTTGGTGATCATGAGAGACAAATAAATGCGCAAAGCAATTTCAACGTTCGGGAAACAAGATTGTAAAAAGTTATTTATCAACAGCTTGATTCCTGCTGTCAATAATACCAGCCACATCAGAATTGAGCATTGAAGCGAACTGCTCTAATTCGTTGCCCAGACTGTCCTCCATCTGCGTGGGCACTTACTATGGTTGCAGATTTTTTCAAAATTTCTTCTGCTGGAAGAGATTTTATATGAAGGTTTTTATAATACAAATTCTATATACTACTGAAATAAATCAGCCAAGCAGAAGACTTAGCACTATTAATGGACTTGTTGAATTATTGATTCAAAAAAGCTTTTATGGCCTTTAGTCCACAAAAATTGGCGTTTCGTCCGAGTGATCGCACATGGACTCATCAGTTGACTGTGAGGACCTTGTCAATACGCAATTTTTATTAAATTCAGTTCATCTTACATCGATTTTTTGACAAAAATCCAGTGTGAACTATATCCAACCAAGATTAAAATTGTACTCATTAAAGTTGGAATATTTTGCCCGTGGCTCAGCTTTGATTCTATATGAAGGTTTTTATAATACAAATTCTATATACTACTGAAATAAATCAGACAGGTAGAAGACTTCACTATTAATGGACTTGTTGAATTATTGATTCAAAATGGCAAAATACGAGTATTCCAACGTTAATGATTACAATTTTAATCTTGGCTGGATATAGTCAAATTGGATTTTTGTCAAAAAATCGATGTAAGATGAACTGAATTTAATAAAAATTGCGTATTGACAAGGTCCTCACAGTCAACATGATGAGTCCATGTGCGATCACCCAAACGAAACGCCAATTTTTGCGGACTGTACAAAGGCCAAAATAGCTATTTTGAATCAGGAAGAGATTTTAGCTCTCGGAATATTCCGAAAATGCCAGCAATTTTATGATAACTGTTCTGTTCATACGTTTACCTAAAGCAGTGAGTACGTTATCAATGGTAACAATAAACACCTCAATTTCATACCGTTGTCCAATTTGTGTGTAGTGCGGTGCGAAACATGATTTTTGGTATGACCAGCAGATAGAAAAATAAAATTTTAGTTGATCATTTTGGTGCAAATATTTTCTTCTTAGTAATTGTGACTAAATCTAATATATAAATAATACTTTTTTATGGTCCGAAAACGTTGGTGCGCGGGGCCCCTAAATGCGCGGGGCCCGTAGCATTTGCTACTCTTGCTTCGTGGCTAATCCGGCACTGACGACTGGATCGCACGAACTTGCTCTTATGTAAAAGTACTTTGGAATTTAAGATACACTTATAAATATAAAACATGAATTTAAAATGAAATTGCGTCTGATTTCTAGAAAAGTATGAATTTATGCAAACAAACTTCAAAAAATCGTGTTATTATTAAATAAATAAATTTTTTATTTTAAAAAATTTCTTTAAAATTTTTCAAGAAAAAAAGTGGGATGCGAATTTTAAGTATTTAATAATATTGATTTTTGGAAATAATTTCAAAAAATAATTGTTCATAGGTTTTGAAGATATTGATTTTTCACAAAAAAAAATTTCAAAAAAACCCAACAAATAATTTTTCGAATATTTTTATATACAATATTATTTTAAACTTAGGGGGACTCCTGCTGAAAATTTTTGGTGAAAATCGTTAGAGCCGTTAATGAGAAAGTCGAAAATCAAAAAAACGGTTCTATGACAGGTACCGTTAATAACATTTTGCCCCAAATTTTTTTTTTACCAAAACGTAGTCCATATCCATAATATCACACCTAATTTTTTTTATCAAAATCGTTAGAGCCGTTTTCGAGATAAATAAGATTTTGCATTACGGGTGTATGGGGGGTACCGTTAGTTTTAGAGCTACAAAAAAAATTTCAATTTCTCCTCTAGGGAATCACCGTAGACCCATAACTACCGAGTTTGAAGAAAATAGGTCCAGTGGCTTAGGCTCTAGATCGAGGTACAGACATACAGACATACAGACAGACAGACAGACAGACAGTCATACAGACAGACTGACGGAATTGCCGGACCCACTTTATTCGTCTTCCCTATCATCGTATAATGTCAACTTTGATCAAAATCTCGAGTTCGATTTTTTTTTTCAAATGCAGAACTTGCCCTATAGTACCTACTTACATATATCGCAAGTAAAAAGGGAGGAGATAACGAACAATACTATGTCAACAGAAAAACTGTATCTTAAGTGAGTAGGAAGTTTACGATGCCTATTTAAAAAAAGTAATAATGGACCTTGTTTGTCACTGGCGTAGTATACCGCTTAGAAAAGGGCGGCTTTTAGATGGCGGTGGTTATGGTGTGTACCTTTCCCTTATTCAGCTACCCGTTCAGAACCCATCAAATTCTTTTGAAGAAAATTATAATATTGTCCAATAGCAATATCCTAGAACGAACATTTGAAGTTTAAAAATACAGATTAAGGATTTTGTTAACAGGAATGAGAGGCCTACTTAGGAATGTTATTAGTTGTGGCTTTAACCGTTTAATATAATTTGGCTATTCAATAAAGCGAAGAATTTTTAATAGGATTTTTTTCAAGCGCTCAAGGGTATAAATGTTAAGGGACCGGCTAATAATGTGAAACACAGCACGAGTGATGGGGGAATTAGTAGGGAAGAGAAAGGAGGTGTCGATGAACATTGGATTTAATTGCTTGTAAATTGAAATGGCAAGGAAAAACCGTGCTGGGTAAGTTTTCCCATAATCGTGTTGTGTGACTAAGAAAACGAATCTCTATTTTTGACGGTACGACCAAAATTAGGCTCAAGGGTGAACTGATGAGCATTCCTAGTATCACGATTGAACTGATAAAGGGAAGTGAGAATTGCTTGTGAGAGAAGCGATAAAACAAGGAAATATATGAATCATTCCGACAGTGTTCAAGAGATGGGAATGAATCCATGATAGCTCCTTTTCTTTTGTTTTAAATTCTATCCAATAATTGCAGAGAAGTTTGTCTGGACCTGCCCAAAGGTGTGAGTTATACTCAAGTTTTGGACGTATAAACGCCTTATAAATTGTAGCCAGATCCAAAGAGGTGAAAAATTTCTTACAACGATATAGAAATCCTAAGCATTTAGCAGCATTTTTGGCGGTCTCGAGAATGCGATCATTCCAACGAAGATCGTCGTTAACACACATACCGAGTACTGAGAGATTTTCGGTTTTTCGATGCAAGTGCCATTTAAGGACAATGGCATAGGGGGTATATTTTGCTTTAACGACAATAGACAGCATTGATTTTTTGTATCCCATTTAACAATGCTGTAAAGATCGGAGTTTAATGAACTTATCATACGATACCGTTGCAAATTCACTTCCGAAGGAGATGGACGTGAATTTGGGAACGAGTGCCAAAAGTTGAGAGTAGAGTCGTCGGCAAAACAATGAAGAGGATTAGAAGTTTCATACAAGAGATCATTTATAAAAATGGCGAAGAGATTCGGAGACAAAACGGAGCCTTGGGGAAGATCAGACTTAAAACCATCCAATACAACATTGTATTGGACGATCTAGAAGGTAATTTCTAATCCAAAGAATAAGGGTTTTGTTGATACCAAACGCACGCATTTTCGATAAGAGAGCCTGGTGCCTAACTCTATCAAATGCCTTAAAAATATCAAGCGCAAAATCTTACTTTCTCCAAATAATGTAAAGATCTGTTCCACTCTTCGGTGAAATATGCCATCAGATCACCAGTGGAACGATTGCTGCGAAAACCGTATTGCCGGTCATTAAGAAACTTTTGATCTTCGAGATATTTCTTGAGCTGGTGATTTAACAGCGATTCCATGATCTTGGAAAGAAGGGACGTAAGTGCAATCGGTTGATGGGAGGAAAGGCAGGAAGGGTCGCCCTTTTTAAGAACAGGCTGGACAAATTCTGATTTCCACCTTCTATGAAAGATTCCCGGATAGTAGGAGTAATGGAAAAGCTTACGCAATGGGTTTGCCAGCGATGAAGAATACTTATTCAGAAGAATCTGTGATATACCATCAGGATCAGCGGATTTGTTTATATCCAGATCTCGAAGGGCTCTTGCAACTGTACGAGTGAGGAAATATACCTCTACTATTGAATGATTTACGTTCTCAAATACAGGAGGGGTAATTTCTCTAACATGCAACGTAGAGCTAGCAGCAAAATGAGCTGCAAGTACATTTGCCTTATCGAAAGAGCTAGTTATCGGTTTGTCATTGTAGATGAGCGTCGAAGCCGAAGATGAAGTTGAATTTTTTACGTTCTCGACAAATGGCCGGAAATTTCTACTGCCTGTGGGATATTACAGGATGTTTTGCCTCAATTTCCGATCATGTTTGAATTTGGTTCTTTTTATTACAGCTTTGCATTGGTTTCTGACTTGTTTATACTTGTTCCTTACTTCTCTCAACCTAATAGCTTCTTCAAAGCTTGTATCGAATAAAGACTTTTCTTTAGGCTTTATAGTCTTGATTGTGTAAGGAACAAAAATACTCATCCCAAGAAAAATCACTTCTGTGACCATATCAGCACTGGCATCAACGTCACTATCGAGGCAACATAGTGACCAGTTACAAATTCTAAAAAAGTTATTCAGACAGTCAAAGCTGGCTTTCTCGTATTGCCAAACGGCTCTAGTAGTATGATTCTGTTTAACTGGATAAATGGGATACGAGAAATTGGCTGATATTACTCAATAGTCCAAAGTTCCGAATGGAGAGTTTATCTTCATGGTATAATTATCAGGGTTAGAAGCAAGAAACAAGTCGAGATTGTGGGCGTTTTGCCCAGCAACATCTGGTATATTCGAGTGGGCTCTCCAAGCTAAGTAAGGTGGTGCATTTCAGCAAAGATCTCAACATATCTTCCTTCGGGTGTTGTCTGTCTTGAATATCGGAGCCAACTTGAATTGTCTACATTGAAGTCGCCTGCAATTACGACTTCAGTTTGAGGGTATAAGAAAACAATTCGGGAAATGGAATCAGACAGCGCATCAAACTCACTAAGAGTTGAATTGCTGTCAAGATTTAGGCTCTTATAAATGAAACAATAACGGATGATGTGCTTGCGGACAGCAAATTTGAGCCACATGATGTTAAAGTTCGTATTAGAACAATGTCCGTATTGAGGAAGGCTCTGGCAAGCAACATCATTATCTAACATAGACTATAAAACGTGGTGATAGCGAAAAAGCAATGGCATTAGGTTATAACCAGGTAGGTGAAATTCTGAAAGATCAGTGTTCGCAGTATGTGTATATTCTTTTGTCGCGATTGATTAAGTTTCGTCAAAAATTCACAAAAACGTGGACGTCTCCTCCACGGACTATATTTTCTTGGCAGCATGATGTGTCATTCTATTGGTCACGTTTTTGCAATAAAAGTTCTGCCATTAAATTTTTGTCTTTCATAAAACACAATACAAAAACTGTTTTCTGAGCATTTGCCATTTTACCCACACCTCCCCTAAAATTCCAAAACAGAAAAAACGAAAACATTGTTAATAGTGGTGGCTAAGGTCTTGAACAAAAGGTATAATCACTATAATTATGTTATCGGAATTTATGTATTTACCAATGTAGCACAATTTAAAAACGAACTTTAATAACTGATAAACTAATTAAAGTTTCAAAAACAAATCCTCATTAAAAATGGTTCTTAGATAAATAGGTACATCTTTCGTCCCTATTCCCAGCGACCAGCCATTCGTCCATTTTTCCATTGCAACCATTTCCAACATTAATAGAATGATTCCAATTTACTTGGCGAAGTAATTAAAAATATCCAACATGCAATTTTGTCATTACTACACACACAACTATACACATACATATGTACGTATATCCTTCTATATCTAAAGTATCTATAACTTTGTTGCAGGACCACAATAATAATGCATCCTCATCCACATCACAAAACTAATCATAGTGAACTAGGTATATGTTATGCCGCGCTTTTCGTCTGCGACTTTTTTTCCACATTGTTTATAACCCTATACGCTACAGAACTTTAGATTGTGTGTATATTTGTGTGAGTATCCATCCATTGAAAGGAATAATTCCCAAGCTGGGTAGGTATCCCTCTGCTGTCCTTGTAATATTTTCCTCCAATTGAAACAAATAATCCCTGTCGAATTGGGGAGCATGAGTGGGGACGGGTGTGTCTCGAGTCTCGTCTCGCACTTGTCTCGTCGGTCGTCCTCGAATAATTGTATAGTCCTAGTCGTCTGGTTGTCTGGTAGGCGAGTTCACAGTTGCACCAGGAGCAACAGAAGCTTTCCCTGGAACTGGAAGAGTGTCCTTTGTTATTGCAGAATCCGCGAATTGTTCCATAGAACATTTGAATGAGGATTTGCGTGCCGCCATTTAGAACAAAGTTGCGAAACCTAAACAAAGTGAATTCGTAGGGGAACAGGAGGTGGATGAGTTAGTGGTGTTTGTGGAATTTCATTCATATTTCCCATCAGTTTACATCGGTAGTCTGCAATTTGTTAGCCTTCGTGCTATAGCCTAGCAGTCATGGTTAACGAATGAATGTTAAGGTTACGCTTTGAATTGTCTGTAGTTATGCCTCTTCTCCCCTTTTTTATCTGAGGGTTGTTATTGCTTATTTTTTTCCATTTTGTATGTAGGTATATTTCAGGATTCAGTGTAACAGCTGGGTTCAGATTTAATAATATCGGCAGAGGAGAGATTTTATGGAGGAGGAAGGTACATAGACTCGACTCCACCATTGAGCTTTATACCTACATAACTCTTGGAGTATTTGGATGCAGCACTATTTCGAGGGAATTTAAAATGATCCGGTCGTCGATTGTGTGTTGTTTCTTTGGTCGTTTTTTTTTTTTTGAGAATAAATTGAAAAACTTTTGCAATTTATGACAGACGACGGAATTTCGTCATCGTTGGCGATGGAATTAATAATTAGAGGTTTTTTTTTCCCTTAATTTTATTTTTGTCAAGGAAATAAGGTAATATAACTTTATGGCAAAAAGCGAGTCTTATGTAAATTTTGAACTCTAGGGTTAGTTGGTGAGGTTTGGTTTAGGAAAATTTGTCGAGAATTTTTGTTTACTTTTTTTTTAGTTGCCCTTTGAGGAAAACTTTGTGGAACTTTTTTGGATATGAAGTTATAGTAGTGGTTTCTACTTGAGATTGTCAAAATATATTATATTATTATTTCTATCACAATTAGGTAGGGTAGAGCCAAGGGCTCATACATAAACTTATATAGGTATTCGGGCATGTTTTTTCTTAATAATAAGCACAGTAATTGAGTTTGAATCAAAAAATCTCGTTCGACATCAACATCTAGTCGTTACCTTGCGTGCAAAACTGATAAAGTTTTTTTTATCGTAATATTGTATTTATTTTTATGGAAACATTCCTTTAGAAGATCAAGAAATATATGGACAAACTATGAGGAATTAGCGGAGCCTTTTTTGAATTAAATAATATTTTGAAAGCCGCACAGTTAATGTACAAAAATGTTGCATACATAAATACAAAAATGGCCGTTAATTGGCCAAGAAAGATTCTAATAATGAAGAAAATAGAAAACAATATTTTCTATTTTATCAAAACTTGCTTTAATATCTATACAATTCTCTAAGAGACTGAGTACAGACACGTTCTCGTTTTTAAGATTAGCATGTTTGACATTTGTCTTCTGTTCGAGCAACATTTAGCACACTTTCCGTCGATCAGTCGCATTTCTGGATGAAAATTTAAACAGGTACAACTAAGGAGCATCCCAATTCACAAGAGCTCCAAATAAATTGCAATAATGCACCTAGAGAAAGACAGGATCTTAAGGTGGCGGCATCATCGGTGCATATACTTATTTGAGAACGTTGGCCAGCCCATCGCCATCAGAGGCGTGCGCTATCTGTCGATGATAATCCGAATTGGATGATATGGACACCTACGACATGTTGATTCCCACACAAAACAATTCACATTTTGGCCAAACGATTTCCGAACATGATTATTTTACGTGGAGGCGATGTTAATTAGTGCGATTTAACCCCTTAAGGCTTCTTGTCGGGTTTTCTAAAGCTCATGGCCTATGCCACCAGTAAACCATACGTAAGCCACCACTGCCCTAAAAGCTAGCATATTAAATACTGTTGGTCAAATTCAGTCTGAAGTCGAGTAGTTACTCGTCAAGAAGAGTGAGCAATTCACTTCTTTTGCTTCGATTAGGGACAAAATTATCGGCGATTTTGTCTACAACTTTTTGGATTGTCAAAAAAAAAAAGACCTTTTATTAAATATTGGAATGTTTCTTTGGACATTACTTGATTGAATTTTTGGTTGACTTGGAGAAACGACGTCTTTTCAAATCAAAGTATAAATTTTGTATCTCTTAATTTCAGGTGAAAAAAGGAAAAAAAAAAAACAAAAACTTTGACATAAGTTAGAGCATTAAAAGTCACATCTCTGCATATATTTACAGTACTTTTTTCCATAATGAAACTAACATGTAAATTTCAACTGTAATTCAAAATCCAAATTTCGGGTTTGAAAACCCGGGCAAATCACCTCTATATGAATTCTGGCAAATATTAATTGCTACACATTAACCGATAAAAAGTTTTCATCAATCAATGTTCGAATTGACAAGTTACCAAAAAAATCTTGACGCTCTTCCGTATGCAATGAAATCATATAAAAACAACGATATTTTAATTTAAGTTTATTTATATTTAAGATCAAAATGGGTCGAAATATACCCAATCTGACAGAAAATTCTCAAAACTATATAAAAGCCTTTCCAAGTCAAAGTCACAAAAACGCAACCAATTATTGAGAGTTTTTTTTTAATATTTAATACTACAAACGAAAATTGATGAAAACCGACCATACCATTGGTCTACGGTTTAGACCAAAAATAACAGTACCCACCAGCCATAGCTTTTTTAAGAACAAAATTTTAGTAGGTACGCCAACTCTAAGTTTTTATTTTTGTAAGATAATTGATTTTTTTCAAACATCAGAAATATGCACATATATTGTTTTCGTCTCTACAAAAAAATTCATTAAAACACGTATTGTGTATTCAAATTGTCAATTTTGGTTAATTTTAACGATCTTTCGCTCAACGAAATAAATTTTGAAATTAAGACATTACTGACAGCAACTATCATAGAAACATTTTTACTTGCGACTTATAGGTGCTATAAGGCAAGTTATGCATTCTTAAAAAAAAATCGAACTCGAGATTTTGATCAAAGTTGACATTACCATGATAGCGGAGACCAAAAAAGTGGGTCTCGCAATTATGCATGTCTGTCTTTTCAACTACAGCCTAAACGGCTTGGCCGATTTTCTTTAAACTTGGTAGATATCGTTTTTAATTGTTTCCCCATATGTTTTTTTCTTTTTTTTTTTAAGACCAAAAATAACGAATTTTTTCGAAATTTTATAAATATTTTTTTTCTCAAAAACTGTCCCATAGAATTTAAAAAAAAATTCATTTAGTTAAAGAAAGGAAATGGTGGAAAAAAACATTCCAAAAAATGGTTATTTTTGGTAGCCCCCATTGAACCAAACAAAAAAATGGTTCCATGGGGGCTACCAAAAATAACCCTTTTTGATGTGTAAACATCTTTCCCGGCGGTAGAGTGAATCGAAAACGTGTGTAAAACTTATACGTCCCGTGTAACCCGTTACGGTTACACGTTACGGTTACACGTTTCGGTTACACGTTCCGGTTACACGTTCCGTGTAGCAATCTACCTTACCGACGATTGCATTTAACACCATGTTTACATTGTTAATATTGGGTACTTACGACATCGTGTTTACATTGGAGACTTTGAGTACTGAAATCTCGATTTTATTACTTTCCGTTGCTGGCTAGAACTTAATTCAATCCCTCAACATTTCTTCACCTCTCGACCAATTAGGCCTATTCTGCCACATTTGTTATTTTGCTATAGATTTTCTGTTATGAATCATAAAAGATTTCCACCTTGAAAGAACTTTTATGATTGGTATTCAGAGGTTCGAACTTTTATAAAAGTCTGTTAGGCTAGTAGCGAATTAATTTTAAACAATCATTTAGTTTGTGTCAAAATACAAACTTTTTAGTTGCTCGAATCGAGTTGCTCTAAGTGCGCGGTGTCCCATATAAGCCCATATGTTTCATTTTAGTAACTAAACAGTTGTGAAACTAAAAATTGAATGTGCGCGCCTGGCCTTAAAAGGATCGAAATAGTTCGTCGACACAATTTTTTATGTTGTTATTCGGTTTTAGTTGTTAAAATTTACAAATCGCCTGAAAAAGCAAGAATAGAATTCAATCTCCTTAAGCAACAATTCAATAAAGCTCTGATCAACACAAAAAAGTGGTTCTGGAGCATTAAAATTCAAATATTTTTCGGTCATTTTCACTTTTCATTTAAAATTTTACAACTCTACCATTTAACAGCTGACTTTGGCATGTACTTCTACGTCGGCGTATTGGTGTGTAAATGCCCATACAAAAGCGAAGTACTTTGTCGATTAGGTTGATCGATGTGGCGTGTGTGAGGGGTATATAACTTAAGTCACAAACTAGTACGATTGCATTGTATGTTTATTGGGTACGTTCGATAACAAAAATTCGGCACTCGGACGAACGTTGATGTTTACACATCTTAACCGTGAGTCCTGGCACTCACACTTTTTTTTTTGTTATTGATTTTCTTCAAAACTTTTATAGCTAAAGCTCCTCCAAAGTTTGAATATTATTACGTATTCAAATTTTCAATTTTTTTTTTTTTTTGGAAACTCAATATTTCGAAAACCCCATGCTCGATTTTTTCTAACTTGATAAATAAAAGTTTCTTAATATAATCTACAGGATTTGAGAAAAAAAAATTGTTTTACCTAAAATAACGGTATCCACCATACAAATGTTAAAAAATGGTTTTCAAAAATCATATTTTTCTCGAAAACGGTTCCGAGAATTTTGCTAAAATTTGTTTCCTTTTATTTAATTTTTAAGGATCTACAATTTAATAAAACAAATTTTGAAATCAAGATATTACTGACCTAAAATAGAACGATTTTTTCGAATATTGAAATTCTCACTATCGGCATAACGGATTTTAATGAAATTTTTATAGAGAAGCTTGAAATAAAAAATCTATTTTTTTTTTGGAAAATTCGATATCTCAAAAATGACTCAATATTTTTTTTTTTGTAAATTTAGTTTTTATTCGAAATATAATAAAAACTTTAGGTTGGCGTACCAAATTTTTTTCTTAAGAATGTTTTGATTTTTTTCAGAAACCACTACTACTAAAGGAGTTGTTTTAGTTATTTAAAAAAAATAATTTTATGCTTATGAACAGTTTTTCTCTAATAACATTCATTTTTGAAATTCTTAGTTTTTACATAAGAGCAAATTCATGCGACACAGTCGTGCATTTTATTTTGATCGTTTTCTTACTCAATATCGGCATAACAGATTATTATATGAAGCTTCTAACCCGTTTTAGAAACATTCTATATCAAAATCTAAAAAAAGTATTTGTTGGATTTTCTTAGAGGATTATTTTAAATAAATAAATAGAAGGTCTTTCCTCGTTAACAGATCGACAACAACTGATCAGATCATATCTTTATTCTCTCAGTATATTCTTCTACCTAACTGGTTGTCTCTTTCTATTAAATACAATCATAATAATCTTTCTTTCATTATATCTTCTTTCTGAACATTCATTTGTTTTTCTTTATTCTTTCTTTTGGAAGTGTTGCCACAATACAAACAATTTTTAAATTTAAAAGTACTTTTACATAAGAGCAAATACTGCTATTCAGTCTTTCATTTTATTTTAAAAGGTAAAGATTTATCAATGAAACTAAGTCGATTGCTTTTTTTAACTAAAAGCAATATTTTTTTTAAATAATTCTTAATTCTCTTGTAAATATGTAGTTCCTTTTAAATTAACCGTTAAGTTTTTGGAGTCAAGTATATTTTTTTCAAAATTCTAATATTTTCCTTCATAGAACTCAGACACTATTACGTTTTTTTTAGCCTCTCTTAAATATTTTATAATTTTTTTTAACCTTCAATTTTGCATCAGTTTTAAGTTGTATAGGTCGATTTAAGATGGTGAATTTATAGACGGCTTGCAGTCACAAAAGTAGGCATTTTCTTAAGGTAACTAGTACGGTCTAGAAATCGCAAAAAACGCACGATATTTGGGAATTTTTTTCTCGGAAACTTTATATCTAGAACGCCAAAAAACGCACGATTTTTGGGAATTTTTTTCTCAGAAACCTTATTAGGTAATAACATAATTTTTTTTTAAATAATGAATACATGTGTCAAGAGTACAAACAAAATTTGTTTGTCGAATTTCGGCCGAACTATAGAGGGCGCCAACGTCGACTCTTCAAAAAACACATTTTCCCATGGCGGACAGTTAATCTCCGGATCTACTGAACCGATTTTCAAAAAACTTGTTGCAACTAGATTGTTTTTATGTTTTCTAAGACAATTTACCACAATTTGACCAAAAAGTTATGAATGAAAAAAATGGCGACCCAAAAATGGCCAAAAAAAATTGCCAAAAAATTTTTTTTTTTTTCAAAGCTCGAGATTTTTTTTTTGTTTTGACTTTTCAAACAAATTGTGGTAAATTGTCTCGTAAGAAACCTTCCTTTAAATAACCCACTTTGTTTTTTTTCTTTCAGTCCAGCCAATCCTGAGATTAACTGTCCGCCATGGAACAATGTATTTTTTGATGAGTCGACGATGGGCCTTCTATAATTCGGCCAAAATTCTAAAATTAAAAAAAAAAAATTTTATTGTACTCTTGACGCATGTATTCATTATTGAAAAAAAATGATGTTATTACCTAATAAGGTTTCTGAGAAAAAAATTCCCAAAAATCGTGCGTTTTTTGGCGTTCTAGACCGTACTAGTACCTTAAAGGATTTTTTTTTATTTCTTGGTTATGATGATTGTGATTCATGACAAAACTCAAGAACAAGATTGATTAAATGATAACTAAAAGTTCAAGTGACCCCAACTCCAAAACGCCCAAGTACGATAGCAGGTTCATCAGTTAGATTCTCTCGTATCCTTCTAAGGCTCTAATATTGGTCGATGATGTTAATCTTTTGTTGTAAAAATCGTAGCACTGATATACTTATAAGAATGGCTAAAATATCGACCCATATTAATGTCGTGGAAGGGTATGACAGCATTTTACTGATGAGCCCGCTGTCATACTTGGCCGAAACGCATTTTGGAATTGAACTTTCGATTGAATTTTATTTAATCACTCTTTTAAATTTATTTTCATCTTTATGATATATGTACCTCTATGGACCGTAAAACTGTAACTTCCTCGCCAAACCATATGGTAAGTTAAAATAGCCATCTGAATACAATCCATCAATGGAACAAGAAGCCTAATTATGCAAATTTATATTCGCCTATAAAATGAGACATAATAATTATTCTTTTCAACGATATACGTAAGGTAGGTAGGTATGTAATTAAGAATAAATTTGAGCATGCCAGAAAAGAAAAACTGGATCTACTTGAAGACAGCTCAATTTGAATATCAACTTATTTGCATAGGTAGACATAAAATAAAAAAAAATACCTGTCTAGTCTAGTGTGTGTCTTGAAGACAATTTGTTTGCTCCCAAAAGAATAATAATCAAAAGCAACACATTTCAATCCACATAATAAGCTATGCATACAATAAATTATTGTTCGATTCTATTGACTAAGACTGGAGACAGGCTTCGCTACCATTTTAAAATAATAGGTATCACATCGCTTATTCGATTTAGTATAAATAACCTTTAACCTTGCAACAGTGAGTTCAGTAGAACTGATCATGATTAATTAAAGGAAATCCCTCGTAAAACTATAATATTAATGTACGGCAAAACTTTCGAATCACCATTCCCTCAATTTGACAAAGTAAAACGACCCATAACCAATACCTCCCAACCCAACATGATTAGAAGCTACTGGGGTTGTTAGATTTGCAAGGCAAGGTTAAATCAAAATTAATCACAGTTCTGATAGTTGTTTCGTTCGTTTAATGTCCTTTCAAATATCTTTAAGTATCCAGTCAAAATGAAACCCCAAATTACCTTTGCCATTCCGATATTAGTTATCCTTACTGCTTCCATTATACGAAAAACCACTTTATTGTATCCTTTCGCATAATGAGCGACGCTGTCTATACTATAGATACTCTATCCTTCTTTTTTTAGAAACGTGCTATTATGTTTGTTCAGCTCGTACAGTTCCATATAGACGAGCATACCCCATTCTAATAATATCGTCCCCTTGACGTTCGTCAAAACAACCATATAATGAAAATTGAAATCCACTACTATGACAGCATCATCCTTTAAATTTTAATTAAGAATTTCCTTGATGCTCGTTTGAAGCACGTCGCGTATAGATGTAGTCTCAAAGGTCCTCCTTGCTGATGGGGTCTCTGTCTATCTTTAGTTTTGCTAAATGCAAAAAGGTACATAATGCCACTTATAGTTTGTCATTATTAAAAACTTCACATACCTTAATAATGATACCTCTACTTCGTATGTAACGTCTCCTTCTTCATTCTTCTTGGTTGTTATAACAACTTCCATCTACAACTATAGTGAAGAAAAGTTTTGGCGAGGTATTTTTATTTGTGCGTGTTAGACACATATACAATGTCAATTTTAAAGATCTAAAGGTGAATTTCACGAGAAATTTTCCAAAAAAAAATCTTGGAAGAAAGTCGAATAAAGCTTTAAAGATTTTGACAAAACAAAGGTAGACTTTAACTTTCACCATTACATATCTTTGTTCACAACTTGTCTTAGACAAATTCAGACTTGTGACGAGATCTTTTTTAACTTACTTCGCTAATTGATCTCAATTTCAAGCATCCAAATCTCAGACTTTAGTTTTCTAAATCTAGAACTTATCTTGTAATTTTGCAGCCGATTCTATTGTGGATAGCTTCTAGCTTTAACTGAAAGTATGAGATTAAGGAAGTCATATAGCAAAAAAAAAAATATCGACACGAAAAATTCTATTCGGCTCAAAAGAAAAAAAAAAAAAAACAATAACCACCACCTTGTGCTCCTGAGAAATCAAATGTTGGCACAAGAATCATTTTATAGCCACTTCGCCCAAATTATGTGACTTTTTGAATTAAATTGAAAGATTTTATTTCACGTCATTTTCTTCAAACAAAAAATTAAGACATTTCGCTTTTTTTTATGATTTATTATATTATTATACTTATTATTTATTAATAGGATCTCAAAGAAAACTTTCATTTTCAACAACGATAAAACCAAATGGAACCATTCACAATAGATGTCAAATTAGAAGAGCATCCTCAGTTCTCCCAAATTTGAAAAGTTGACAACGGTTATATCGATTCATCAATTTATTGATGAAACCTTAAACATATTTCTGATAATTGACAACCGTAATAGGGGTAATTGTTTTTATATTACTGGTGCGAATTCAATCGCTTAAGACATTACTGGGTACGATGTTTAATTAAAATCGATAAAATCATTTTTGATCAAAAACGATAAAAACAAAATGTTGTATCGTGGGTTAAATAGTTGTAGATGCGCTAATAGAAAAATTCGAATGGAATTTTCGTCAAGAGCTACTATATCTTATCCCTCATTCTACAGTTCTTCAGCAAAATTAATTTCTTTGAGTTAATGTATAGAGTAATTTCAGAGATTGCAGCTGTTTCTCTTTAATCTAGTGACGTCCCAGATACCTATGTATGTATGTTTCTGATAATTATATCATATGTGCTCTGATGTTTTCTCATGAGTATTGCAAGATCTACATGCGGTATGCTTACCAATTCTGTCTGTCTGTCTGTCTTTTCGACTGCAGCCTAAACGCCTCAGCCGACTACTTGGTAGATATCATTTTTAATTTCCCCCCTCCATAAGTTTTTTTCGTTTTTTTTTAAGACCAAAAATAACGGTACCTGCCATACCATATTTTTTTCGAAATTTTATAAATATTTTTTTTTTCAAAATTGTCCCACAAAATTTTTAAAACAAAATTTCAAAAATTTCAATAAGTTAAAGCCATGTAATGGTTGAATGTTATCACATATTCAAATTTTCATTTTTTTATTTTTTGGGCACTCAATATTTCGAAAACACCATGCTCGATTTTCTTCAAACTTGGTAAAATAAACTTTTTAAATATAATCTACAAGATTTGGGAAAAAAAATCGTTTTACCTAAAACTATCGGTACCTTCCATACAAATGTTAAAAAATGGTTTTCGAAAATCGTATTTTTCTCAAAAACGGTTCCGAGAAATTTGCTAAAATTTTTTGTCTTTTGAATAATTTTTACGATCTATAACTTAACCCTGGATGGTTATCCTTCGTCGAATCGACGAACATCCTTTTTATTTTGTATGATTTCTTTTTATCTATTCATCAATTTTAATTCAATCTTCGAACAACATCAGTTGGTATTGATCTCTACCAGTAAGCGGACGTATGGTATCCTGCGATCAATGAAAATAGGTTTTTTTTACAGTTATGTTCGTCGAAACGACGAAGGATAACTTTTGTGTGATTTTTTTACGCATACGTTCTTTGATATTTGGAGTATTTTTTGTTGATTTTTTTGTGATAGAATAATAAAATAAGTTACGGTTAGCAGTAAGGTGATGATGAAGTCAAAAAATTTCCTGGAATGTGCAACGACGATGATTTTATTTCAGAAAACAGCGATATTTAAGAAGATTTTGGAAATAGTAGTGATGACAACTTTGGTATGGAGGATGCCGATGAGCTTGAAAGCGAAGCCTTATCTTCGGAGGATAGGTATTTCTGATTCGGATGAAGACAATATTCTCCTATTTTTTTTTCTTGTCATACTGTAATGAGGAAGGAACTATAAACCCAAGTTCAAAAAAGCCTCATATGGTTGAGTTTTACAATCAAATAAAGGGATCAGATGTGTTCTCGTAAAACCAATAAATGGCCTGTGTGTCAATTGTATGGCATGTTAGTCATGGCATTTACGAGTATCAATAGCTACGTAATATAGACTCATAATATGTTTGGCAGCAAACAGAAACCACTAAACCGCCGACATTATATGAAAAAGTTACATGGTGACCTAGTCGAAAAATATATTTCATTGAGATTGGAGACAACTACTCTAATTTCTACAACAAGGAGAAAAATAGAAAATATTTTAGCCGATGTTCAAGAAAAACGTCAAGAAAATACCCAAGTACCGTTGCTAGAAAAAAAAAAGAATTTGTGGATTTTGCCCATGCTTCAAAAGATGAATGTCAAAATCTTCGTGCACAAATGCTAAAAAAGCATCTGTGGGGAACACGAAATTAAAGCTTGTGCCTCTTGCATATAATTTTTTTTAAATTTTTTTTTTCTTAGTTTTTATAGTTGATATGAATACATTTTTTGTGTTTTTGCAATTATTTCCATAAGTGATATTATTTTATTATTTTTTGTAATTTTTTTTTTAAACCAATGGCTGTTTGTGTAGCAAAATAAACTAATAATTTTAATTTTATTTTCAAGTGCAGAAAACATGTCGATACTATTAATAAATCATATTTATTATTTAAAAAACACATATAAGAGCTTCATTTAAAATTTTCAGGATAGAGGTTACCTAAATTTAAGGATAGCGTAGGTTTAAAGGTTAACTTCGTCGATTCGACGAAGCATAACTTAAGTGTGCGTTAAATATGCATAACCATCCAGGGTTAAGAAAAAAACATTTGAAATAAAGATATTACTGACTGTACCCACCATAGAACCAATTTTTCGAATTTTGAATTTCTCATTATCGACATATAGGATTTTAATGAATTTTTAGCTTCCAAAAATTTTAAAAAATATTGCATTTCAAAACTTAAAAAAAAATATTTTTTGAATTTAAAAAAAAAAACTTTATTTTTATAAAAAAAAAACTTTATTTTTTTTTTCGGAAAATTCAATATCTCAAATACGGCTCATTTTTTTTTTGTAAATTTAATTTTTATTCGAACAATAATACAAACTTTAGATTGGCGTACCAACATTTTTTCTTAAAAATGTTTTAAAAAAATCTTATTTTTAAAGAACCCACTACAACGACTTATAATTTTTGTCCTTGCATAAACTTATAATAGTTGCTTGAATCACATGGCATATCCTGCTTTTAGCACCAATTACGAATGGTCATAGTCATTTAAAAAATGAATTTTATGCTTATGAACAGTTTTTTCCTAATAACATTCATTTTTGAATTTCTTAGTCTTTTACATAAGAGCAAATTCGTGCGACCCAGTCGTGCATTTCATTTTTAGCTCGCTTGAGGAAAACCATTTTCTTGGAATTCACCATCACCATATTATTAAGGTTAAATAAAATCAATAACTATTGAAGAAAATACATATACATATGTATTTATAAATAAAAACTTAATAATTGTTAATAAACTTGGCCTATGACACAAGAGAATAAGGTGGAAACGCTTAAAAATATACAGAACTAAAATAGTTTCTGAACAAAGTCCTTTAGCTTACCAGCAAAGAGAATATTTAAAGTCTCCAGAAAATAAACTAAAGGGTGTTTTTTAGAGGCGGAGAACGTTAATTTGAAATAAAGCACAGAAAAGCGGTTTTAATCAAAATGAAGTTGGCTTTATTTAAAAGATAATTTTTTGTCTATTGTGTTTGAATATGTACCGACGTGACTGGAGCGTGTTCTGTGCTCTCTGTATGATATGTTTTGGAGCCTCTACACCATGGATCATTGACGGTCGGTATGATGGCTGTAGAATTCTTGTGTCACATCCACACGATGTCTGTAGAAGATAAATGAAGACGCTATCGTAGTTCCTACAATGTATTTACAATGAGTAGTGGGTCACGTGTGGACGCGTATTGCCATCACTAGTTCACTATCTTTTGATACACAGACGAAAAAAACCAACAACAACGCTCTTCCCAGGCAATCGCATTTCTAATTTAAAATCTAATCTAATCGCCATAAGCCATCGGATGCCATCAATCCATCTACACGTTGGCCCATTATAGTGAGCAATGGTAATGGCTCCACTGTGTAGAGGAGCTATTAAGGGATGCATACTAGCGTTTAGAGTAAACGTTTTACGAAAACAATCCATAGTTTTTCGAATTAATAGCTCAGATGGACGATTTTGAGCACCATGAAATGCACGTAACACCCGATGTGTTCCTCGAACTGAACCATGTTTTTCAATAAAAATTTGAATAATTTGCAAACATAGCTCTGGCGCGGCGACGTGAGTGATATTCATGATGGATTTCCAAACCAAACTAATCTTAAGACAACCGAGAACTTTTAAATTCGCTGTCACAGAAAGCAACGTTGCCCATTTGAAGTTCTCCGCCTCTAAGAAACACCTTTTACTAAACAATCTCTCATACTAAAGTGAACACTTTGTTTAAAAAGGGATTTAGTTTGTTCTAGATCACAAATGCGAGTAGCTTGATTAGAGTAAGACTTATGCTTTTATTTTGAACTGGAGACAATAAATCGAGTTCAGATTCTTGCATTGTAACATTAGATTCATGGTCATCTTGAAGCACGTCTGTGACTAGTGGCACGATATTATCAGGAGCATCTTTCTCCATAATTTCCAACACTTTAATGTCAACTTAGTTCAGTCTTGACTCGGATCCACCGAAAGAACTCTTCTTTTTCCTGTTATTGATCTTGATCTTAATAAATAAAGGGAAAGCTAACTTATTTGATGATGCTGATGCACAATGAAGAAGTTACCATATCAAAGTAAGGAAAGTAAGTTTAGCTAACTGCATAATATCTAGAAAGACTTGGCCCACCTAAAATAGATCCCGAACACTTGATCTGATATGCAGACTCAGGCAAGACATATCCAGGATCGTAGCTACCTGTCCAATAGGAGAGCATGCAGCAAAGTTAGGCGTTGTTCCTCACAACACTCACTGTCAAAGCTGTAGGGACCAGCAGGGAAAGGAAACAGTCCTCCATTTCCTCATCAAATGCTCTGCTCTTGCCCATTTAAAGCACAATCAATAGTAATGGCATTTATTGACGACATTGACGAACTTTCGGAAATGAAGACCAAAAACTTGACAACTTTTCTCAATGCAACAAAATGGCTCTAGGAAAAACTTCGGTTATTTCTGGGCCGTGTTCTCGGTAAGACTCCTTAGATCCCGAACTAGCGAACTGAAGGCTTTGATGGAAGCTTACCGGATTGGTTACTGTTTTAGCACCAGTTAACAAGCTGCCTAACTTGGCAAAGTGTAGATTGTATCGGATAAATGTGGTTTTCCGGCTAAGTGAGTGATCGAATTTCCGGATGATTGTTCAAAAGCAAACACACAATAAAAGACATCAAAATCTACTAGATCAATATCTAAACTGGATAACTCCGTGAGAATGTGTACAATTTCCCATATCAATTACATCCACAGGTTCATACGCGTTATGGTATCAAAATTAAGCACTTCAGCGCTGATTGGGCCACAGTGCTGGACTGCCAGTGGTCACCATTTCTTCCTTCCTACCTAAGTCCACGTCTTTCCAGAGAAAAATCCGTTTTATGTACATAGATTTCAAGAAGTCAAATCGCTTCTCATGTACTTTGAATTCGACTAGAAGCTACAAGTCTACAAGTTCAGCACTAATAGGTTTATGAAACAGGCCCCAGAACTTCAAAACCAATGCATCGGTAAGTCCTCTTAAATCATTTCCTATATTCCTAACGTTTGCACTGTTAAACATTTTAAGGGTTGTCAAACTTTGAGTTTGATATTTTATATGTATATCTTACCGGAGAGGGTCCTCTGAGCTCACTCTATCTATAGTTTATTAACAAACATTTTTTCATTTTGATAAATTATTTGACAATTACATTTGGATTTTTGTCGATGCGCGCTAGTTCGAGACCCCTTCATAGTTTCGGAATTTAACCCGGTTTTTTTCTGGAACTTGTTTTCAGTCAGATAACTGATGAAAAATCTGGTTTAACTGAGCAGACATAAATGACACATGTAGGTCAAAAATCTATGGAAATCGAAGTTCGACTCTATGTAAAGGACAATTCCCAATTTCGACAGTTTGACCACAAAAATTTAAATTTGAAAAACTTTTAATAAGTTAAGTCGGGTCTTATTTATTTCGAGGATTGATTAACCTTGAGCTCAATAAGCATACTACAAACAAACTTGACCTTATTAGTTTATCTATATATAAGATGTTTAATTTTTTGATTATTATAAGATCAAATATGTCATAATATTAACTTTCAAAATAAAAACAAATTTTTCAACTTTAAAACTCCAATAAAACAAAATTGTGATTTATTTTCTATCAGATTGTAAGCTTATGAAATTCACTTTAAAATGAGAATTACTCGCAAGGGGAACATTAACCATCAGACACGTCTTCTCCTAAAAGTATGCTTCTAATTACAACAATTCTCATTTTCTGCCTTACCTGCTGCAACTATTAAGAAGTAAAAGATTCCGTAATGCTACAGTTTCCAGGCTCTACCCGCCCTTTTCGAATTTAATGTTTAAATTTTACGCGCGCCGTTAAAAAGTGGTGACTTGAATTCCTTTGAACATCAATGGCATACAGCATAAGGTGACATGTGCATTTAATCATCAATGGAATATGTAAGGGCGGAGTATGGAGATTATTATGGGACTTGGCCTTACCTTTTAGTTCTAAGCTTTTTCAAACTTAACGAATAGCGCAGGAGAGGTCCTGTGTGTTTTAATTTTAACCGTTTGTATATTATGTATGTCCATTTAAGTTCAGGCATTGTAATTACTGTCTAGAGCATCCTGGCCAGGCCATGTCATCATCATCATAAGCATTGACTAAAGGCATTAGGACAACGACAACGATGACGATGACGACAAAGGTACAAACTTAATACATTCGACTCGATCTACCCCTTTAAAAGGTTCTCTATTCATTTTGGCCGAAAAAGTAAAGCCAAGGAAATGGAAACTAGCTAGGGTGGTTGTTCTTCGGTCGAAGTGGTTTTTGGTGATGATGGCGGGCATGATGATGGTAACGACAACCAACGGCGACGTATGCCACACTTTATTGTCGCTTTGGGTGCTGTGTATTCTGCCACGTTTTTTGGAGGTGTCGACATCAAGAAAGAAAATTTATAAAGCTTGAGCGCACAATGCACAGAACAAAGGGTAGCCAAGCCATCCAAAGCAGCAGGAGCAGCAGCAACATCATAAGGACCCAACACAAAAAAAAAAAAAAAAACGTAGAAGGGACAAAACACTTTCGCATAATGGTCGCAACTATACCATCATTATGTAGCTTAATTAAGTGCTTTTAAGTCCTTAGACATGGGTTATGTCTCTGTGGCTCGTATAAATATCGTCAGGGAGAGTGTTGATCCCTGTAAGTGATGTTTTACTGTATTGTGTGTCCTTGGCTGGTTGTAGTTTTGCGGAAAATTTCGAGTACCCAGCAACTCCCATTCTTTAGCTGTGTAGGTATTTGTGTATAAACTTAAACGGTGTAAGCCAAAAATGATTTTTGTCAAGTAATCCTCTGTTGAAAGGATAAATTGAACAAAATATAGTAGTGTGGTAGGTATGTTTTGACAGAACCTCTCATTGAGGGCTTAACTGGCTTAGTTTATAATAGAACATAGTATAAGGTTTATTTTGATGTTTGTGTTGCTACAAATGTTATGACCTTGAAATACTACGTTTTCAGTTTTTATAATTAGAGAAACTTATACTTAATTTATTAAAGACCGTTTTTTTAAATATATGACTAGGAAAAAATATCAAAAATATTACAAAAGTACTTATTCGAAAGGTAATGCAAAAAAGGAACAAAAAAATAAATGACTGGGTCCCACAAACTTGTCGAAGAGGCTTATAATTAAAAATTTTTTTTGTATAAAAACTAGATTTTGTTAGAGAAAAATTTTCAGACACAGGAAACTCAGCTTTAATGCCTAAATGGCTAAGAGAACTCCTTTAGTTAGTAGTTTAAGCTTAGATTAAAAAATGTCATGCGATTACTTAATCAAATACAGGTTGCGTTGCATATTCTTTCAATAACTTTTAAATGAAATACCTACAATTTTGTAATTTATATTTTATTGATTGATTATATGGTCTTTAAGATTATGTTTAGAATATGATGCCGTTCAAGTAGGTGCCTCTGGCCGAGGTCCAAAGGTGCAGTCTTTTAGAATTTCTCGTAAAACTGGCACGAGCTGTGTGTGATGTGGCGCCCGTCTTGGTGGAACCATGTATGTTCTTTAGGCCTAATTGATCCGATTCGAACTGCTATAGCATTGCATATGGCAGGCTCGAAGAAATATGGCCCAATAACACCGCGTCGGTCGGTCTAAATGGCACTACACACAGTTACTCTTCGAAGATATAGTGGCAATTGGTGGATTTGTAGGGTTTTCAGTGCCCAAATAGCGTCTATTCTGCTTATTAAAAAAGCCAGCCAAGTCGAAATATACTCTGTCACTCATAGCGATTTTTTTTGCCAAAAATGGAGGTCATCTATAGTGAGCTTTAAAATTCGAGCACGACTTTAACAGTCATTTCCCTGAAACTGTAATAAATTTTTAACGACCACTCAAATGATGAACCGCAGCTCCGAGGAGTCTAAATCCATATCTTCAATTTCAGTAAAAAAAAAATCTGTTAACATGGATCTGTAAGGCTTGCCGTTGACCCAAACGTTGTTCCCAGCCTCATTTTCGAAGAAAAATGGTCAAATGATGCCACCAATCCACAACCCGCACCAAACTGTCACTCTCTATGCATTGGCATCTGGACAATAACGTCTAGATTTTCCGAGCCCGAAATGCGGCTTAAAATGCGCTTCCCTAGAAAAGATGATTTGTCGCCAAAAATCGTTGTCCAATTCAAGCTGCTCTAAGGCCCAAAATGCGAAGCGATAGCCAATTGAACCATGTAAGTGGATAAACCGAGATCTTTATGCAGAATTCTCTTCAGACTAGTGCTGGAAGTTTTGAGCTGTTGAGATCGAATGCCGATGTTCGTCTCAAACTCTCGACTACAGGAGCTATGTACATTCTCATCTGTGCGAACCTTACGATGACGAGGACCATGAGACTAGCCGCCCACTGGCAACTGTAATCGAAATCAAATAGTTTAATCACCAGTTGATAGAGCACCGCGCACTAGCAACTTTTTACTCACGCTCACACTCTTTTCTCTCTTAAATTTATAGAAAACAGCTCAACTGTTGCCAATTAATTTTAGGCAATCGTTTAGTTTGTGTCAAAACACAAACTTTTTAGTTGCTCGAATCGAGTTGCTCTAAGTGAGCGGTGTCCCATATAAGCCCTTATGTTTCATATGGGCTTATATGTGCGCGCCTGACCTGAGTGTTGTCCACTAGCATACCAGTCTCACGAACTTTTTGCACAAACTTGCGTACAGCAGGCGTGGTGGGCGCACCATTTCAGCCAAAGCTTCTTTTCAAAAAACGCAGTTTGGGCTAAACAGCACCCACTTTGGAAATAAATTTTCAATATTTCGCAACGTTGTTCAAGCGTAAAACGAATCATTTCGTTCCACGGAGGTATGATACGAGCTTTTTGTCACATATTCTAGTCTGGCCTTATGGCAGGCGTAATTTGGTGCCCAAACTTGACCACCGTATTCCGGAACGGGATGAACAAATTTTATGAAAAGCAGTTTTGTAACAAAAGAATCAGAAAATTGTCTTGACTCTCTCTTTGTCCAAACAAGAATTGAAACAAGAATTTGAATATTGTATGAATGTCGATGACCCATCAAGGGCAGACACATAGCTAACACGTGATAATGATACAACATTAAACAAATAATTAAAAGAAGTCATAGAAATTTCCCTTGTAAAATTCATTATCAATTATATCGATGTTAAGAAACAAACAGTTACGAACACATCATTCAAATAAAATGCACGACTGGATCGCACGAACTTGCTCTTATGTAAAAGTACTTTGGAATTTAAGATACATTTTATAAATATAAAACATGAATTTAAAATGAAATTGCCGTTTGATTTCTAGAAAAGTATGAATTTATGCAAACAAACTTTAAAAAATCGTTTTATTATTAAATAAATAAATTTTTTATATAAGAAATTTCTTTAAAATTTTTCAAGAAAAAAATGTGGGATGCGAATTTCAAGTATTTAATAATATTGATTTTAGGAAATAATTTCAAAAAATAATCGTTAATAGGTTTTGAGGACATTGATTTTTCAAAAAAAAATTTTTTTTTTTCAAAAAAACCCAATAAATTATTTTTCGAATATTTTTATATACAATATTATTTTAAACTTAGGGGGACTCCTGCTGAAAATTTTTGGTTAAAATCGTTAGAGCCGTTAATGAGAAAGTCGAAATCAAAAAAAAACGGTTCTATGACAGCTACCGTTAATAACATTTCGCCCCAAATTTTTTTACCAAAACGTAGTCCATGTCCATAATATCACACCTAATTTTTTTTATCAAAATCGTTAGAGCCGTTTTCGAGATAAATAAGATTTTGCATTACGGGTGTATGGGGGGTACCGTTAGTTTTGGACTAAACAAAAAAATTCAATTTCCCCTCTAGGGAATCACCGAAGACCCATAACTACCGAGTTTGAAGAAAATAGGTCCAGTGGCTTAGGCTCTAGATCGAGGTACAGACATACAGACAGACAGACAGACGGAATTGCCGGACCCACTTTATTCGTCTTCGCTATCATCGTAATGTCAACTTTGATCAAAATCTCTAGTTCGATTTTTTTTCCAAAGGCAGAACTTGCCCTATAGTACATATATCGCAAGTAAAAATGAATAAAGGCCACTTTGCAATATTCTTCACGAAAGACATTTATGAATGAAATAAAAAGTAGAGGGCCTAACTGGCTGCCCTGTGGTATTCCAGAGTAAAAATTAAAAGTTTTGGAGGTAGTGCATAAATAAGATTTTTTGTTTCATAATAATACACACTGGCAATGGGGAAATTAGAGAGGGGAGAGAAAGGAGGTGTAAATAAAAATTGGTCTTTACCGTGCCGTGTAAATTATTCCATAATCGTGTTTTGCGACTAATAAACAAATATCTATATTTGATGGAATGACTAAAATAAGGCTTGAAGGTGAACTGAACTGATGAGCATTCATAGTGAAACGGATATCACGAGTGAACTGATTGAGGGAGAAATGCTTCTTCGGATGAGTTTTGCCTGTGAAAGAAGCCTGCCATACAACAAAATGGCATATACTAATGAAGGTCAACGTGAAGAATTTACCTCACTCAGTTCAAGGGCAAATGCATGTACGTACATAAAACGCTGCCGTTGTGATGTAAAGATTAATTTGCTGAGGGACTTCAGTTCACTGTTCCAACTTTTTTCTAAGACCTTAGAACCACGCCTGTCGAGAAATATCATAAGATAGCTTAAGACAGATCCACTATTCAGGCTGTGAGGGTCATATCGAAGAGCGAGTAGTCCTTTCTTATTTATTTTCAATTTCCACATTCTTGAAAACTATCAGTTTATGAAGTCACTAAAGGAAAGTCCAAATAGGTTTGGTTAGGTTAGATTGTTGGGCTGACAATTGATGTCGCTATCGTCGCACTTAGATCAATGTAGATCCATTGTGTTACCTGTGAGTGTAATCACTCTTTTCTGATAAAAACCTATGTGTTCTGTTAATTAGTCAAGCCATTTTGAGGCATTGACGAAGTTCAATATGTGAATTCCTGAAATATTAGAAAGATCTTCTAGATTGTCAAAGAAGAATCTACCAAGCCATTTCCTTCTCTGGTGGCATAGTGAAGGGCAATGACAGAGAAAGTGTTAAGTGTCTTCATGTACCTCTTCATCACCACATCCTCTGCATAGGTCATCTGTATCTAGTTTCATTTTAAATTTATGATATTTCAGTAAATTATGTCCGGTGATTATGCTCGTAAGAAAGCGAAGGGACTTCTTACTAAGTTGCATAATTTTGTCAGTCCTCTGCTTGTTAAAGCAAGGCCATACTTTCCTAGTAGTATGACAGGTGTCAAGTAGACTCCGACTTTGATTGGATTTCTTTAGGATTAAATCTGAAATTTTCTGTTTAATGTTGCAGAGGATACTCACCATCTCTGCATGACTAGCGTCAAGCGCTGATCCCTGTCTTGCCAACTCATCGGCATTTTTAATACCTGATATGCCGCTGTCTCCGGGACCCGGGTACTCAGCAGAGTCTAATACTGTGCTGCGTGCCAAGAACCTTAAGCTCTTTTAGACAGCAAGAGACAAGCTTCGATTTTATCACAGTGGCAGAAATCGCTTTTATTGCCACTTGGCTGTCAATGTAAAAGGTGATATCAGCCCGTGGTATCGCCATCATTGATACCTGTCTAGCAGCTGTTGTCACTGCCAGGACCTCCGCTTGGAAGACACTGCTATGATCTGGGAGCCTAAGAGTGAGTTGTTTACCTCAAGAGGTTCTGAGAAAAAGCCTGTACCAACACCTGTGTCCATTTTGTAGCCATCAGTATAGATTGCTATTGCTGATTCACTGGCGTAGGGTTGGTTGTTCAGCCATTCTTCTCTGCTTGGGAAGGCAGTTTGGAATGGTTTATAAAAGTCAAGCTCGGGTGTTGTATAATCTGTAATGATACTATCACCCAAGTATTTCTGAAGAATTTGAGCATGTCCTATTGCACTGTTTTTCCAGGTATTAGTCTGGCTTAGCCTTAAGGCGCTATATACTGCGGATTCTTGTACGAAAAGGTCTAGGGGTTTCAGGTTGAGTATCGCGTCTAACCCTGCAGTTGGTGTGGATCTCATGGTACCCGTAATTCCAATGCAAGCAAATCTCTGAACTTTTGTCAGAGTTTTGAGGTTCGTGTTTATAAAGCGGTTTTTTAATACTAACGGGTGATTTTTTAAGAGCTTGAGAACTCTTTTTAAAAAAAAACGCATACAATTTGCAAAATCTCATCGATTCTTTATTTGAAACGTTAGATTGGTCCATGACATTTTTTAAAGATAATTTCATTTAAATGTTGACCGCGGCTGCGTCTTAGGTGGTCCATTCGGAAAGTCCAATTTTGGGTAACTTTTTCGAGCATTTCGGCCGGAATAGCCCGAATTTCTTCGGAAATGTTGTCTTCCAAAGCTGGAATAGTTGCTGGCTTATTTGTGTAGACTTTAGACTTGACGTAGCCCCACAAAAAATAGTCTAAAGGCGTCAAATCGCATGATCTTGGTGGCCAACTTACCGGTCCATTCCTTGAGATGAATTACATTACATTACATTACATATTACACTACTCCGTAGATAAATCTACGAAGTAGAGACACTTAAAGCACTGGCAACTGAGGCCATCGGCTTAGACAACACAACAGAGAGAGACAGACAGAAAGAAAGAACAACAGAGGAAAACACATGTCAACAGCACACGGTTGGTATTTGAACGGTCCCCCATCCAAGTACTAACCATGCGCAATGATGCTTGATTTCGCTGATCGATGGGAAGCGATGCTTTCATCAAAGCCAAGGCCGTTGACAGAGATGAATTGTTCTCCGAAGTTTTCCCTCAAAATGGCCATAGAATCGCGAGCTGTGTGGCATGTAGCGCCATCTTGTTGAAACCACATGTCAACCAAGTTCAGTTCTTCCATTTTTGGCAACAAAAAGTTTGTTAGCATTGAACGATAGCGATCGCCATTCACCGTAACGTTGCGTCCAACAGCATCTTTGAAAAAATACGGTCCAATGATTCCACCAGCGTACAAACCACACCAAACAGTGCATTTTTCGGGATGCATGGGCAGTTCTTGAACGGCTTCTGGTTGCTCTTCACTCCAAATGCGGCAATTTTGCTTATTTACGTAGCCATTCAACCAGAAATGAGCCTCATCGCTGAACAAAATTTGTCGATAAAAAAGCGGATTTTCTGCCAACTTTTCTAGGGCCCATTCACTGAAAATTCGACGTTGTGGCATCAGTAAGTCTATTCATGATGAAATGTCAAAGCATACTGAGCATCTTTCTCTTTGACACCATGTCTGAAATCCCGCGTGATCTGTCAAATACTAATGCATGAAAATCCTAACCTCAAAAAAATCACCCGTTATATCTAGGATACAACCAAAAGAAACATTCTTAATTTTTATTTATAATCCACATGCACTAAAGGGGTTTTCACTACTCATGAAATGCTAAACACAGTGCGAGAGTACCGATGCATATTGGCTTTAAATTCTAGATATTGAAATAGGAGAGAAAAACCGATCTGGAAAAATAATTCCGCATTCGTATTGTGCACTCCCTGTAGTGCGAGTATTACGGTTGAATTGATTCAGGAAACAAGTGGGTTATTAGAACACCTTCCCAAATAGGGGCATCCTATGCACAAGCTTTGGAAGAAGGGGTGAAAAAATTCTTACATCGTCGAAGGAAACCTAAGCACTTATTAGCAGCATTTGTGGCAACGTCGAATATGTGCCCCTTTCACACAAGGTTGTCTGGAGAACTGGAAGTTGTTCGGTTTCCCAATGCCAGTGCTGTTCATACATAGTAGCTAAGGGGGTGGGTTCCGCCTCCTCGACAGGAGACATCATTGAGTTTTTGAAGCATTAAATCCTAAGCAGTCTTTGATTCCTTATTGGACAATGCTGTTCAGATCATAATTTATTAAGCATATCTCTGATCTTCTAGTTCCACATCCGAAGAACAAGGATGTGAATTAAGACACAAATATGAAAAGCTGAGAATACTGTAGAACGCAAAACAATTTAATGGATTACAAGTTTAAGACCAGAAGATCATTCAAAGGGAGTCGGTGACAAAGCGGAGACAAAGCGGGGCCTTAGGGCTAAGGGGACTTTAAATAGTTTTTATGTGTACAAGTCTGAAAAAGGATTAAACATCATTGCATATTATATCATATATTTCAAAGAAATATGTTTTGAATTAAAAAAACAAGAAAACTAGGAAAAATAGGTTTCCTTATAGGTATACTCGTATGCTTAAAAAAAAAGTCCTTCGAAAGCTTAGTTATGGTGTCTGGGATAAAAAGCATTCTCTATTTAATTCTCATTTATAATTCAAATCTTTAAATGAAAATTTTTCAACCAAGAAGGCAAAGCGAAATAAAAAAAAAACCCATTCCTTCCCTGATCCGATGGCTCAAGAGGAGTATTGTATGCAAACATTTATATAGTTGTTGTTAACAAGTTCACAGAGAAGAAAAAAAAGTATATAAGTTGACTCGACGAGAGCAAAAACTATTTCAAACACAAGGAACCGGAAATTCCTTTGCCATTAAGAAGTGGTTCGTATTAAACCTATACCTCTATACACTCTACTCACTTTTTTATGAACGACTGCTCACATTCTTTTGTATACGAGTAGTAGAAGAGCAGACGAGTAGGTATTACGGGTGTAATCTGAGAATGGTGCAGCACCGTCAGCGCGGCAACGGCACATAAAGTAATCATACCATGAATAATGAAATACTATTCTTGCCGATTTGTTCTTAATCGTTTCAAACGAAAGAGGTTATGTGTAGAGAGAGAGAGAGAGGGAGAACATCTAAGCACACTCACTAATATTAAAAGAACGAGCATATTATTCAAAATTGAACTTTGACATTTTGATCCTTGAGAACACTGAAAAATTCAAGTGATATTCAATCTTAATCCTAATGGAATTTTAAGTTCTTAAGTTAAAATTAAGGAAGTAAGTAGTATCAGAAGAAAGGGGTTTTAAGTAACGACATATGTAGATATGTGTGAATTATATTCTTTCCTATTGTGATTTGCAGGGCCTCCAAAAATTCCTTGAAATTAATGGCCTCTTCTGTTTTCAGTTTGATGGGGAAATAAAGGCAAAGCAAAAATGCAGAAAAAATAACAAAAGTATTTAGCGAGAATAATAGTTATTTCAAAATTACAAAAGACAATTCAACAGTTAATGGTACATATATTTATATATTAAGAATTAAAAGTAAAGGTTTTAATCTAAGACTCGCCAGACGTATTTGACGTCCGAGTTCCACAACGATCTTAATAGTGATAGTCTCGTATACGCTTATTGTATTGGGAGGAATTTACTTCTCCTTCTTACGCTGTATATTCATCCTTTTCCCTCATTGATCATCGTTACAGTTTCGACCATCCTGACATTGTTCGTCGTCCTCGTCGAAGTCTAGATCAAGGTTAATCCAACGTTTCATTCGGTCCGCCGACCAGGTAGCTGAATATGGTTTCTGTGTCCTAGGAGCAAATGGCATATCAGCGACCTGATATCTATCGTGTGGAAGAATGGCAGTCACACAGTAGGGTCCCCGGTATCTGGTCTCAAGTTTGCGAGAGGTCCCGGTGGCTGCAATGCCATCGTTTAACGACATCACTAGATCGCCTACTTTATAGGTTCTTGCTTTCTTATGATTCATATCATGTTGGCGTTTTTGGGCTGTTTGTCGCTTTCCAATGGATTCGGCAGCCTCAGTTCGAAGAGTTTCAATACTAGAAATTGTTTGATTTAGATTTACGCATGGAGCGAGAGCATCTTTAAGTGGATCACGGGGAATGTATCCCATTAGCAACTGATGTGCAGTCTTACCAGTGGTTTCGTTTTGAGTATTATTTATTCCCCACTGCACATGTCGCACCTTCTGATCCCATCGGGTTTCATCGTCAACGGTTGCCAATAGCGCGTGGAGAATGGTGCGATTATATCGCTCCACTTGGCCGTTTGCACGAGGTGTTTTCGTAGCATTCTGGACGTGCTGAATTGAGTAGCCTTTAACAAATTCTTCAAAAGTGTGGGAGGTAAACGCTGCTCCTTTGTCTGAAATTATTCTACGTGGAATGCCAAACGTGAAGAATAAGTCCGTCAGAAAATTTATCACAGGCTTGCTCTGGGTATTGGGCAAAGCTTTGAGATTGATATATTTTGTAAAGCCGTCGACCAACACGATGAGGTAGGAGTTTCCTTTTGTTGACTTATGGAAAGGCCCGAGATGATCGATGTGGACGGTGTCGAATGGCACGTTTCCCTTCGGTATTGGAAAAAGCTCTCCCCGGGGTTGAATTTCCTTTTTGTTGTATGCACACTCGACACATGCTTTTAGGTATTTTTTTACAAATTGAGTCATTCTAGGGAACCAGTATCGTAATCGTAGATGCGTTAGGGTTTTCTTCTCGGAAAAATGTCCCATCAGATCGTAGCTATTTCGTAGGACTCTATTCCTCGATCCTTTTGGCACAAAGAGCCTAAACTCGCCATCCACTTTCCGATACAGTCGTCCGTGTTGGAGGGAGTAATCGTGATGTAATTGGATGTCAGTTTTACTGATTGGAGGGCACCGTAGGATTTTAACAATGTCAGCTACTTCTTTGTCCTGTAGTTGTAGAGAGTACACCCAATCCATTTCCTCGATGTTGATTTTAAGGACGTTCATGTCTACCACTTCAGGAGTATGTGCTGGCTCAATCAGATTTCTAGACAAGGTGTCAACGTGTACCATTTTCTTCCCAGCTCGATGGGAAACCTCATAGTCGTACTCCTGCATGCGTAACCACCATCGCGCTATGCGAGAAATCATTTCCTTTTTTTTCATGGATGTTTTCAGTGCTTCACAATCAGTTACTATGAGAAAATGCTTGCCAAGCAAGTACTGCCGGAATCGATCTGTTGCTTCAACCACAGCGAGGGCTTCAAGTTCGTAGCTGTGGTACATTGATTCTTCTCTAGTTGTTTTCCGGCTGTAGTAAGCAACTGGATGAAGACTTTCATTTTCTTTTTGCAGAAGGACTCCAGCGATGCCCTTACTACTGGCGTCTGTATGAAGTTCGTGTTCTGTATTTTGGTTATATAAAACCAATACTGGTTCACTTGCTAACGAATTTTTGAGTTTGTCAAACGCAGCTTGTTCTTTAGTTCCCCATATGAACTTTTGATTTTTCTTGGTCAGTTCTGTTAGTGGCGATGCAATCAGAGCATAATTCTTGATAAATTTTCGAAAGAAACTGGTGAGCCCTATAAACTGCCTCACTTGATGTTCGTTAGTGGGTGTTTCGAATTCTTGAACGGCAAGAGTCTTTGCTTTTCCAGGCCGAATTTTTCCATCCTTGATAACGTGGCCGAGGAACTCAATCTCGTTTTTGAAGAACTCACATTTCTTTAGATTCAGTGTTAAGTTGGCTTCACTAAGAATCGTAAGAAATTTCTCCAGCTTCCACATTCCATCCTGGAGGGATTTTACCGGAATAACAAAATCATCCATATAGCTAACGATTTTCTCGGGGAGCATTTTTTGCTTGATGATTCTCATCAACTTTTTGAAATATGCTGGGGCGTTGACCAAACCGAAAGGCATAACTTTAAACTCAAACAGTCCGTCCGGGGTAATGAAGGCTGTATAACTTTGCTGCTCATTTCTGATGGGAATTTGGTAGTACCCTGATGCCAGATCTAGAACAATAAAATAATGGTAGCCAACAAGATTGTTAAGCTCTTCTTCTATATGCGGAGACGGAGAGTTGACCTTTTTGGTGACGGTATTGAGGCGTCTATAGTCTATGCACATCCGGTCGTCGCCATTTTTCTTTTTAACCAGCACGACTGGTGCGGCAAAGTCGGACTTAGACTCCTGTATAATGTCGCACTCCAGTAGTGTTTTTACCATCGAACATAGAACTTCTCGTTTCGCATATGGAACTTTATATGGGTGTTGTGATATAGGATCAGGCTTAATTAATTCGATTTCCATTTCAATCAAGCTTGTTCGTCCGAGTTCTCCTTGTTCCATGGCGACGCACTTACGAAATTTATTCAGTAAGTTAACCAAACTTGTTGAATCGAAATCTTCGGTAATCTGCAGGTCCGTTGGTATTATTTCTTTAAGGCTCATTGTATCATTTTTTCTGATAACTAGCACTTCACCTTCCTTAGAAACGTCGCAGACCGGGTCACTAAGTATATCCTTTCCAATTAGAATTGGTTCGGATAATCTATCATCTGGCACAACTACCGCATCGACACGAAAGCTGGCTTCATCGATTCCCATGGTACACGATATTCGTCCCAATGCTATACAGTTTCCGCCTCCGAATCCATGAAGAGTGATACTGCAAGGACTTATCGGAATTCCTGTTTCTCTGACGACTGTCTGTGTCACCACTGTTTGTTCGCTTCCAGAGTCTAGTATTGCAGCATACTCTTTGCCTTTGATGGTTACTTTTTTGTTAAAACAATCGGATTTTTCTTGTCGATGGATAGTGTTTATTCGTATATTTTTATCGTTCTGGTTTTCGCGCTTTGCTGGATATTTAACACTATTTTCCTTGTTAGTGGCCCACGATCTCTTTCGAGTTTGTATGCATTGTCGTGCGAAGTGTCCGGATTGATTACAGTTATAACAGGTGAGTAAAGGCCGTTGATGTACGGGTGGTCGACAAGGTAAGGTCGTCCTTTCGTTTGTCATTAGCTGTCGACGCCAGTTAGGCTGTTCGGTGGCTGCTTGTCGATTCACGTTGCTTGTTCTGAGGATTACAGAGCTGGAAGTTGGCTTGAAACGAACATTTTCACGGACACTTTCACACCACTTTACTTTCTCAATAAGTTCCGCTATGGTGTTAAAATTTGTCGCAGCTAGACTGGAGCTTAATTGTGGGTTATTCAAGCCTGTTAGAATGTATTGCATAATAGTTCGATCTGCAAGATGGATTCTCTTTCCCATCATATTTACTTCAAAGCAGAAATTTTCAATCGATTCATTTTGTCGTCTAGTTCTGCGTGACATTTGTTGATGTATGTCGATTTCGTTCTGTTGATAAGGAAAATTCGCCTTGAGCCCCATCGCCAACTGTGCCCAGGACCCGGATACCTCTTGGGTAGTCTCCCACCAGAACCTTGCAGGACCTTTCATTTTTGATGCGGCTGCCATAAGGAGCGCTCGTTCATCCCATTCGTATATTTTTGTTAGAGTCTCCACTCGGTTCACCCAATTATCAGCCGACATTGATGTTGAATCGCCTGGGGTAAACGTCGGCAGCGCATCACCAATGTCTTTTATGCTGCAATGAATCCTTGGTCTTCGTGTATCAGCATTTACCGAGCTGGACCCTTCGAGACGTTTGAGTTTGTCGGCGAGTTCACGTTCTTTAATCAAAATAGTTCTTTCGTTCTCCAGTAGGTTCCTTTCTCTCCTAAGAATGTCCCACTCTCTTTCCCTCATTGCTCGGTCTTCACACGTTCCTGTTTCCGATACAGTTGGTATTTCATCAGTGGATGGAGCTCCGGAATCAGCGCCTGACAAGTTCTCAGTCGATTGAGGCATAGACTGATCTTGCTTCTCTTTATCGTAGGTGAGGATTCGTTTCACCAATATCCTCTTACTTCCCGATGTCGGCAACCCTCGATTCTTCAGCTCACTTTGCAGCTGTTTAGTGCTTAATTTTTCCATATTGTTCAATCTACAAAAGAAAAATGTATTTATCGTGTTTTCTTATTATTTCAGATTTAATTTAAATACAACATCTGACACTCAAGAGCTCTATTTTTCAAGAAGGTTCTTCTTTTATATAAAAAACAAATAAATCGTAAGAGCGACACTCATGAATCAAAATCATTAGTTTGTAGATAATAATACAAAAGTTTAACAAATAATATATTTACTCAACAACTTTTACCAGTAGTTGGACAATAAGCAACGTCATTATAATCATAAATATCAGGAAGTGATGAGTCAGAGTGTTTGCCAAAATCTCTTGTACGTTCTGCCCTAAGGAAGCTCATTCTTACCAAGAAATCTTTTACATAGCAGTGACTCCTTCAATCTGTCTATTGTTAGTGTAAAAATTTTGGTTAATCACACAAACTAACCCATCCTAGGAAGCAGCATGTACGAGTAATTGCCTGTGCACTCACATCTAAATTTTTATTTAAACTTCTCTTTTTTTTTTTTACATAGAAGATGCAACCATCTTCTTAAATTCGCTCGCCACATATCTACAACTGTTTCCCGAAAGTCAGCATTCATTTGCCCTCTTCTTATCTCTTACCAATACATCGCGTGTTACTCTTTCGTACACCGAAAGTCTACACGGTTGTATTTGTTTGTCCTCTTCAATTCCTTCCCAACACATCGTGTTATTCTTTCGTACACCAAAAGTTTACACGGCTGTATTATTTGTCCTTTTCACATTTCTTCCCCAATCGACTTGTGTTCATGAACATTGAATTCGAACTTTTCGTACACCGAAAATATCGTCTTCTACATGCACACTTTGTTGTCAACACGTTCATTATTCTTCTACTCTTCCGCACACATTGACACTATATACAGCTGCTTCCTTTTGCACGCATACCTTCACCGGTATAATGTCGAATAGACTGACCGTTACAATCCGCAACTGTTTGTCGCATTGTAACTTAAAAACGCCATAACTATTCCTACAATTTTGCAATCAATATTGGCATTGTAACTTAAAACGCCATAACTATTTCTACAATTTTGCAATCAATATTGCAACACTATCACTTGGATTATTATAATAATTTTTTTTAATCAACTTCAGCTACTGCTATGATTCAGTATTCAAATAAATATAATAAGTCTACCATTCACTTAACTTCACAATCTGTAGGTTTATCGCACTTCTGATTCTTTAGCGAGAATAATAGTTATTTCAAAATTACAAAAGACAATTCAACAGTTAATGGTACATATATTTATATATTAAGAATTAAAAGTAAAGGTTTTAATCTAAGACTCGCCAGACGTATTTGACGTCCGAGTTCCACAACGATCTTAATAGTGATAGTCTCGTATACGCTTATTGTATTGGGAGGAATTTACTTCTCCTTCTTACGCTGTATATTCATCCTTTTCCCTCATTGATCATCGTTACAAGTATAAAATAAGGATGTTGGTACAAAACGAGACAAGAAGGAAGACTACACAAATACCGTTTTCACCTAAAAATATTAATTTTACTTTAAACAGGGACAAAATGTATTTTCCATTTGTGGGTGCCGTCACAGAATTCGGAAACAAAACATACAAAACGGGACATGAGAAGAAAGTCAAAAAAAAAAAAAAAACAACAACAACAACAACAACAAAAACCAATACAATCAAAGAAAATGCCAGAAAACGAAAACAGGCGAAATGAAGTCCCTAAACAATGGCATAGTCGCCGGTTGATGCTGCTTTTACTTCTGTACAGCGCGGTTTTTTTTGTATTGTTTGTTGTCCTGAAAAGTTCAACTGAGAGAAGTTGTTGCCTCCATCAATGTGTTTCCTGTTGAAAGGACAACAACGATGGTACGATGGTAATGGTAGTATATTAGTCGTACTAGGGTAAGTGCACCAGTACCCGGCCACCTAACACATTTTCCTACTTTGAAGCTACATAATTAAGTCACATGATTATATACATCTATGTTATTAGTTTTGATGGATCATAAAACCTGTTAAGTATTGAAAAAAAAAATATAAACTTCGAATTCCTAAATCATATAATTAAATATGAAATTATTTTTAAAAAAAGTCAATTTTCACCAATACCCGGCCACCAAATTTCAGTAGCCGGCCACTTTTGATCTATTACCCGGCCAGGTGCTTTATACTCGAGGAAATCTATTTTTTAAATAAATTACACATTACTTCCAGTCTTCTGTTATTTTATTCAACTTTGTTAATAACATAGTTTTAAAAACAAGATGATTGTCTGCTCTCAGTTCTTTTTAATTTAAGAGATTGTTTGTTAATTAATGGAGAGTCTAAAGTGTTGGATCCTAGAGATTGAAGAATGTAATTGTCCAATGCTGGTAGGGACATAAGAGATCTTTTTGGTGAAGTTGGCGTTATCGGGCAAATTGGTGATGCAACCGTAGCAGAAGTAACCGTTGCTGTGGGCAAACGTTTCGGGAGAAATGAAAGAGTAGAGAAAGGATTTACTCCCGATTCAGTTCTGGTGCCTGGATTCATTGCTAGAATCTGAATTGGAAGTTATAAAGCTTTGCTTCCATATTCCGAAAACATTTGCTCGTTAAAATCTAAAGCTTCAGATAACTGTAGCGTCCCATCTTCGTTCAGGTCAAAAACCGTATTTAGAGGCAGATCCATGTCTTCTATGTTTTGAGACTCTTGTACAGGGGCTGATTTCGAATCTTTTAAGATATTTAGTATCTTAGAAATACTTATTCCATGCTCTTCTAGTTTGTCCTTGATCTCTATGATAACAGATGCTGCAATGGAGAACCGATCTTGTTCAGCTTGTTGCACTGATTGAACTGGTTCTGTATCTTCAACTTCTGCTGCCTGTATGGTATTGTTTTCCATGCTATCTTGAACGCATTTGCTATAATCAACAGCATCACTATTGAATGGAAACAGTCCACATTTTCGAAAACCGTTTTTAATTGTTTGCGTCAAATTAGTGTTTTTCGTAAGAATGGTTTCTAATAGTGGACATAAATCTTTACGGGTAAGTACCGTTCCAATATGTTGCGTGTGCCATTCGCCAACTGTTTTTTTCCAGTCTTCTTTTGAGGGGTTTGAATACGCTCACATCAGCTGGTTGAAGAATATGAGAATATGAGTAGTATTTGGAGGGAGAGCATACAAAATGATTTTGTTTTCATCACAAAGCTGGCTTAGTTGCATTGACAAGTGCGATCTGTGACCATCTACAAATAGGAAAATTGGTTTCTTAACTTTTTTGTTATCAATCCAGTTGATTACGCAATTAGCAATGTATTCGTAGAACGTTCCCTATTTGTACCTGGTTAACATTTTTAAAGCCCTTTGGTGCAACTACTTTCCCTACATGGAAAAGCTGGTTTCGTCTCCATTTAATATTCTACTGGAAAGAAAGCTCTCAAAATCACAAAACCATTTCTGAATACAATTTTTTGTCACAACGGCTCTCCCCTTAGAAATAGTTTTAGCTTCTCTAAGGCTCAAGTATGGATTACGTTTAAAAACAGCCTAAGCCACGTTCTTCCCGGTCTATCATCCTTAAACGGATTATTCCTTTTATCAGACTTAATAATTTTTTGGACGGTGTCTAAAAGCTCACTTTTTTTAATGGGAACCCACACTTTGCCATTTGAATACACCAATTTGTAATTAGTTTCTCCTCTTGTATCTGGCCCTTTCGTTTGGGAAGAGTCGTGAACCTTGCCATATAACCTATCCTGCAAAGTACTTCTCGGAATGTTGTATTTTATAGCTGCTTTTCGATTGTTTAATTTATTAGATCGAATGTCAATTAGAGCTAGTTCGATTTTTTCATTTCGCAAAAGGTCTTGTGTTTCGTTAATTTCATTTTCTTGAATCATTTCCTATAAAAAAGTATGGATTTACATACAATAAGTAAAGTGGCCGTATACTAGCGCAGATTGTTCTAAAAACCGGCCATAGCAATCTCCTGACCAAAAATAGTGGCCGGATACTGAAACTTAACACTTTGAACACATTTTTACTTATTATATGGGTAGATACAATAATTTTACTTCGTTTTAGCGTAAAAAATATAAATAAATCGATTTCAGGTAAAGTTCTAGTGTCCGGCCACCCTGGCCGGTTACTAGAACATCATATAAAAATTGTGTTCTAGTAACCGGCCACCATATTTTTGTTAATTTAAAACATTAAATCCCCATTATTTTTACATTTTATCGTCAATAATTATATTATCTACACAAATCAAGAATAACATAAGTTTTTATAACAAAAAGAACACTGAAACTTACTTCTTTTTGTTATTGCTTTGGCTATACCACTCGAGAACTTTTAAAAACACTTCTTGCTTTCCCAACGAACTTCACAGACTTTATATTTTTTTTGACACAGATTACCGATGTGTAGATCGGTCAAACTTTACCAAAACATTAGATAGACCTGAAGCTATCTTAAAAATGCATTTGCTCATGCAAACTATGTACATTTTTCTTATTTTTAACCATTAAATCGAAAGTGGCCGGATACTAGTGACTGGCCGGATACTGGTGCACCTACCCTACATATTTTGAAATGGCGCACAAGTAAAAAAAAATGAATACTAAAAAAAAGTTACAGGAGGAAAATTCATTTTGTACTTGTTGTGGAGCCAGAACTCTATTTGGCTTGATATACTTTTATTTGCTTAGCAGTCCCATTTAAATTTTTCAACTGATTTGCTTAGTAAATACCTATAGAACATACATACATAGATGAAATTTGGTCTTGAGTCAAGAATATTTTCATAAGCAAGTAGCTATAGATGTATAGCTGGTATGGAATATACCTACATGTGTATTGGATTTGTGTAAGCCTTGTAAGTTTTGTAAAAAATGTATTAGATTGTTGAGATTTCACAGTAACGAAATCCCAACGCTCGTGAGATTTTCTAATGAATTAAAAGCTGACTAACTGACAGATGAACGCACTGACAATTACTTCACAACTATAGATAAATCAACTGAAATAATTAAGCGGTTTGGATAACATTTCAAGCAGTGTATCTACTAGAACATGCTCCGATCCGTATCATAATGTCAATATCAAATGTAGTTCCAATAATAAAAAAAAGCAGAAGGCTCCTTTTGATCCTTCTAATTATAGACCCAAAATCTCCTGCCTAATATCGAAAAGGTATTTTAAGTAGTCATTAGTCTATTCTATTCGTTTGTGAAAAAAGCAGGTTATTTCGCGGAACCAATTTGGGTTTGATATTTGATAATTTGGCAGTGCACGCTATTACAAAATTGGTTCTAGATATCAAGTGGAATCTTAACGTCAGAAGATGTACAGCTATCTCTCTAGTAGATATCGAAAAAGACAATTGAATAGATTTGGAGTTTCAGACAGAAGATCATTGATGAATATCAGAAAGAGAGTCGAAGACAAAACGGAACTCTGTGGCAAACTAGCGTTTATTTAATGAATATCAGATTTGAAACAACTTGTACGAAAGGAAGTTTCTAATTCAACGAAGAGAGGGATTCATCAATAGCAAATTCACGCATTTTTGAAAAGAGTGCTTGATTTCAAACTATCTTCTATACTTTTGAAATATCAAGTACTATAATCCAACTGTCTCCGAAAAAATGTAAATATTTGTGTAACTGTTCGGTGAGATATACAATCAGTTCAACGGGGTATTGCTACGAAAGCCGTACAGCCGGTCACTGAGAATCTTTCGTTCTTCAATATATTTCTTGAGCTGATAATATATCAGCGTTTCCATGGCTATGGATAGAAGGGATGTAAGTGCAATCGGAAGATATTCAGAGGGGGAAGAAGATTTTCCTTTTTTAAGAACAGGCTATGGACAAATGCTGTTTTCCATCCACAAGGACTGAGACCAGTAGAAAAGGACAGATGAAAATGCTTACACAATGGTTTTGCCAGCGTTGAAGAGCACCTCTTCACAAAAATGAGAGGAATACTATCAAAGCCAGCAGATTTGCTTACAGCGATATCTTTCAGTACTCTTCAAACTGTACGAGTGTAAAAAAAGATTTGCCACATGACACTTTCTGACATCGTCGAATTAACAACAAACTGTGCTGCAAGCGAATTGGCATTTTCTTGTGAACTGATATTAACAGTGTAATTGAAGACGAGCGTAGGAACCTAAGGCGAATTAGTATTTCGTAATTTTTTAACAAATGACTTTATAACTTAGAGCTGAGCAAATACCAGGAATCTTTTTCTGAATTTTTTTGTTTTATGGCAGATATATAATGGGGTTATAAACCTTAGACATCCAACACTAAATAATTACGTGCACACCAGTTATCATGAAAATTGTTTAAATCAATTTATAGCTTTTCACAGTCCAGTTTATTAAAAATGGTTCCAAATATGTTGACATCATCAACGTTTATTATATAGTTTGAATATTTTTAAACTGATGCAAGATCATTAAAGAAAAATATAAAAAGAGTTGGGCAGAAATGACTGCCCTGAGGTACTCAAGAATAAACTTCTTGAAATTTCATAGAAATATATACAAGACTCTGGTAGCTGCACGAGAAAAGTGACTCCTTTCAAGAAACCATGTTGATTGGAGGATAATTGTCAATTTTATCTCTCCTCCTTTTTTTATAAGGAGAAATTATGAAAGATTGTTTCCATGCATAAGCAAACTTAAACAAAACAATGACTAATACAATTTTTCAAAACAGAAGTCAGTATCCCACCTTGACCAGATGTGTCGTTATCTTCTTAATTAGTTATAAATATTGTCGGGACTATACTCTGTCCAACAAAAATTGTTAGTACAGGCCTTATGGGAGAGCTTTTTCTAAAGCAGTGGCGCCTGATGCACCCTCACTACAGTGCGTTAGGAAAAATGCCACTAAAAAAAGAGCAAGCCACTGACTTTTCTTAAGGAATTGTTGTTGTAATTCTTTGCAAAAAGTTGTACACCCCAACACGACCGTCGTATCCCACTGCTGATGGGATACTGTCAAGATCAAGACAAGAGTGTCAAGTGTCACTCAATACTCATTATCATTCCCAATTGCAAGCAAGGAGCTTTTTCAGTGGTTTTTATTAAGGAGCTTTTGGGATTTGAAGCTTTTGAGAACACATTTTGAGAAGATGAGTATGTTGTGTGTTGTCGTATTGCTTTTCAACTAAAAAAAACGCGCCTATTATCTTACCGCTTGGCGTTGTGGGAAAAGGTAAATTGAATATTGTTTTCAGTCGTTTTGAATCGGCAGACGGTAGCCCTACGCGTTTTTTACTCTCATTTGCGGCGATTTATAATTTAAACTACGGAATCCCTGTGAGAGCTTTAAAAGGCGACACACTTATGCATGGCAATGCAACCAGAATGAGAGACAAATGTCCTATCTTCCCTGTACTGACAATTTTTGTTGGACAGAGTATAGTGCTAAAATTTATATCAGTCAAGTGAGAACATGATTTCAAATTACAAAATAGTTGATCAATTTCGTCAAGATTATTACCACAGATGCTAAAATCACAGATGTATGCACTTTGAAAAAAGCCTGAAAATAGTTATGTAATATTACGGAAGTGAGACATTGTTATGATTTAGGGAAGACGGATAAGGATTTATTTTTAATTTTACTTTGAACCCATTTGTATGTTATTGAGATATTTAAAACTAGACACTCTGTTGAAAATATCTCTGGCTTCACAATACAGTTTCTAATTCAGTTTCCTTATATTTTGATCAACAATTATTTCTGTGGTTTTCACTCTCCGATTAATGCATGACCAGTCAATCAAAGATAACAAACTATTCAAATAAACATAATCAGTTTCTTTGAAGATTTACAGAATCATGATCCAATCTTACTTAAAAATCTTAGATAATATCTAGATATCGTGAGTGTTGAACTGCTGGCCCCGTATTTCTTTCTATAGTAGTCATTATACTGCGGAACACACATTTTGTTGAAATCTCGACTGATGCTCCAACAATAGTCAGCCATCATACATTATGTATATGGGTGATTCTACAAACGATGGAATTTTCGGCGGCCCCAGAAATATTTTGAAATCCGTTCAATTATTTAATCTGATTTTTTTTATAAAATTAAATCTGACTACTATCTACCTGGCCTAACAATATTATTAGGGTGACCTTATTTTATATTGCTCAAAAAATTCTTCAAAGTGTCCGATTCTCAGTCCCCTGACGTGTCCCCAGTGCGTTTTCGCAAAGAAAAATTATTACCGTTCTTTTATTTCAGGTCTCATACTAAAATGAATCCCACCGAAGTTACGCCAAATAATATATCTTTGCTACGAAATAGATAAATATTTTTTAGTAATTGATTTTATTACAAAAAAACTTAATTAAACTTTGTCCCCCGCTTTTTGTATCAGTCCCCTGGCATATTGAAACAGTCGAAAATATTAATAACTAGGATGTCGATCAGATTTCCAGCACTGACAATTTGAAGAACCAAGTCTTCTTACAATAAAATCGTGGTGCAAATCGATTCTGTTTCTTAGGTTAGTATTGTGAAAAAGACATTTGTGCATGAAGTCGTGGATTGTCCTTTTAGTTTATCAGTCCTCTGGTGAGTTTTTACGAAACAAATTTGTATGCAAGTAGGCATCTTTTTTAGCAGTATAGTATAGGTTTGATAAAACCGTAATATTATATATATTTTTTTGATTTTTTAATTAAAACCTTAATATCGTTTTTGCGCAAAAACCATGAAAAACCTCAGTCCCCTGGTCTCAGTCCCCTGGCTAATAAATAAATAAATGATATTTTATTCAGAAAACTGAGAATTTTTAAGTTATGTTGAACTTCGAACTTCATACCGAAATATTTTTAAAATTTTTAAAAAGCATATAATTTATTTTAAATTGATTCTAAGTAGAAAAAAAAATTTATTATAATATATTTTTTTTTAATAAAATGCTAAGTTATTATGTATTAACCATGAATTTGTATGTTTTTGAAGGCTAATTAAATTTAATTTCTATATTTCAGTGTGTACCCAAGAGAAAATACAAAAAAACTAAAGACTTATTCAGTCCCCTTAAAAAAAAAACTCAGTCCCCTGAACATCCTTTTTCAAAAAATTTCCTTAAAATCGTCATTTTTAATTTTTTTTACTGGCCGCTTTCAACAACTCAAAGATACGTTCTAAGGATCAACTAGAACAATTCTTACGACTTTTGGCTTCCAAAAATGTCGTGCCGAAATTTGTATCATTTTATTCCATTGTTTGTAGAATCACCCATATACACCCCATCTACCTTGGTACCGTGCCTCCATGATCTTAAGATCTTGGTGGAGTATCTAATTATGCTCATCACTGTCTGTACCCCGATTTTTCAGGATAGCTTTGTAGAAAATATTGCTAAAGCTCTCTTAAAGTTGCTGGATAATTTCTGTCTAATTCTCTGATCGCGTATTCCCACGAAAGTTTTTAACAATGTTTTTGAATACCAACTAAGCATATTCTTTTGGAGTTCTGTCATTGTCCCGATAAAATGAGCTTTAACGAGCTGTCGAATCTGTGGACCGTCAAACACACCGGCCTTCATCTTTTCAAAAGACTGCTGAGGAAATGCTGAAGTGAGCTACTTGAAACAGTGTCCTCGAGTTGCCAAAGCTTTAACAAACTGCTTCATGAAAACCAGTTTTATGTTCGGAGGTGGAAATATAATACTCTTTCTGTTAAGAAGCGGCTGATGTAGAATATTTGGATCACCAGGTTTGAGTTCAGATCTAGGCAGCCAATTTGACTGTAACCATTGCTTCTCACGAGCTCTACAGTCCCACATACAAAAATAAAATGCACGACTGGGTCGCACGAACTTTCTCCTTTGTAATAGACTAGGAATTTTAAAAATGAAAGTTATCAAAGGAAACTGTTCATAAGGATAAAAATATTTTTTTTAAATTCTTTTAGTAGTAAAGAGAAGAACTAAAATTATAATAGATATTAATAAACTTTTATATACAAAATTTTATAAAACATTTTTTAGAAAAAAAATTGGTACGCCAACTTTAGGTTTTTATTAATGTACGAATAAAAATTAATCTTCCAAAAATGACATTGAGCCGTTTTTGAGATATCAAATTTTCCAAAAAAATGACTTTTCAAAAATCCAAAAAATATTGTTTTAAGTTTTGAAATGCAATGTTTCTTAAACTGTTTAGAAGCATCTCTATAAAAAAAATTCATAGAAATCCGTTATGTCGATAGTGAGAAATTCAAAATTAGAAAAAATTGTTCTATGGTAGGTACAAGCTGTAATATCTTAATTAAAAAAAAATATTAAATTAAAGATCGTAAGAATTAATTGAAAGAAAAATTTTTTTATATCAAAATTCTAGGCACCGTTTTCGAGAAAAATACGATTTTTGAAAACCATTTTTTAACATTTGTATGGTGGGTACCATTATTTTTAGGTGAAATAATTTTTTTTTCTCACATCTTGTAGATAGTTTATATTGAGAAACTTTTATTCACCAAGTTTAAAAAAATTTAGCTTGGGGTTTTCGAAATATTGAGTTCTGACAAAAAAAAATTGAAATTTCTTTAAAAATCCAAAACAAATATATTTTCAAAATTTGAATAAACAATACTATTCAAATTTTTGGGGGGCTAGGTATAGCGAAAAAAAATTATCAAAATCGGTCGTACCGTTTTTGAGAAAATCAAAAACAAAAAATAGTTCCATGGGGGGTACCCTCAATAACCATTTTTCGGAAATTTTTTTTCACCATTCCTTCATTAAATTCTAAATTAATTTTTTTATTTTTACTTGCGACTTATAGGTACTATAAGGCAAGTTATGCATTCGTAAAAAAAATCGAACTCGAGATTTTGATCAAAGTTGACATTACGATGATAGCGAAGACTAAAAAAGTGGGTCTCGCAATTCTGTCTGTCTGTCTGTCTGTCTGTCTGTCTGTCTGTCTGTCTGTTCGACTACAGGCTAAACGACTCAGCCGATTTTCTTTAAACTTTGTAGATATCATTTTTAATTTTTTCCCCCCACACGTTTTTTCTTTTTTTTTTTAAGACCAAAAATAACGGTACCCCCCATACGAATTTTTTTCGAAATTTTATAAACATTTTTTTTTCTCAAAAACTGTTAGACAGATTTTAAAAATAAAGATACAGAAAAATTTCATTTATTTAAATCTAGGTATTGGTTGAAAAAAAATTTCCGAAAAATGGTTATTGAGGGTACCCCCCATGGAACCATTTTTTTTGTTTTTGATTTTCTCAAAAACGGTTCAACCGATTTTGATCATTTTTTTTTTGCTAAAGCGCCCCAAAAATATAAATAGAATTGTGTACTCAAATTTTCAAAAAAAGTTTTTTTGGATTTTTAAAAAAAACTTCAAAATTTTTTTTTCAAAACTCAATATTTCGAAAACCCCATGCTAGATTTTTGTTAAACTTGATAAATAAAAGTTTCTCAATATAATCTACAAAATGTGAAAAAAAAAATTTTATTTTACCTAAAAATAAAGGTACCTACCATACAAATGCTAAAAAATTAAAAAAAATGGTTTTCAAAAATCGTATTTTTCTCGAAAACGGCACCTAGAATTTTGATAAAATTTTTTTTCTTTCAATTAATTTTTACGATCTTTAATTTAATAAAAAAAATTTTGAAATTAAGATATTACAGCTTGTACCTACCATAGAACCATTTTTTTCGAATTTTGAATTTCTCATTATCCACATAACGGATCTTAATGAAAATTTTTATAGAGAAGCTTCTAAAAAGTCTAAAACACATTGCATTTCAAAACTTTAAAATAAATATTTTTTGAATTTTTGAAAAAAAAAATCTATTTTTTTCTTATTTTTTGAAAATTCGATATCTCTGAAACGGGTCAATATTTCTTTTCGTAAATTTAATTTTTATTCGAACAATGATAAAAACTTTAAATTAGCGTACCAACATTTTTTCTTAAAAAGCTTTTAAAAAGTTTGTATATAAAAGCTTCTTTTAAAGAAACCACTACAAGGACTTATAAGTTTTGTTCTTGCATAAATTCATATTTGCATAGCATTCTGTTACTACTAAAAGAATTTAAAAATTAATTTTATCCTTATGAACAGTTTTCTCTAATAACATTCGTTTTTAAAATTCCCAGTCGATTACATAGGAGCAAGTTCGTGCGACCCAGTCGTGCATTTTATTTAATTCTGTCGATCAAAAAAGTATTTATAAAATTTCGAAAAAAAATCGTATGACAGGTACCGTTATTTTAGGTCTTAAAAAAAACGTGTTGGGGAAAAAATTAAAAATGATATCTACGAAGTTCAAAGAATATCGGCCGAGACGCTTAGGCTGTAGTCGAACAGACAGATTTGCGATACCTACCCACTTTTTTAGTCTTCGCTATCATGGCAATGCCAACTTTGATCAAAATCTCGAGTTCGATTTATTTTTTTTTCCGTATGTATAACTTGCCTTATAGTACCTAGAAGTAAAAATAGAAATACTTGGTGCAAACGCATTGCTGGCCAAGAATAACGCTCTTTATGCCACAATCTGAGTGGCCTATTGGGACAGGCCTATTGAAATCAGCGTACTTATTTAACAGCTGAAAAATCGAACTCAACAGAAATTTAAAATTTAAATTTTTTCCCCAGTGTTATTAATGTGTGGTAACAATGTATGTATCGACTACATTTTAAAGTTATCCTAACTGCTTTTCTCAATTTCAATACAAATAAATAAAATGAAAGTTTATTTAAGTTAAGAACAATATGCACAAAGATAAAGAAAATCATTCTTTAGAAATCTATGTTTGTTGATGCTTAAGTCCTTCTGAAGCAAACAAATTTGAAGCTCTTAACGTTTATCCATGTCGTAATGCTGTGCTACTACTATTTTTGTAAATTAAATTTTCCAAAATGAGTCGATAAAATACTTTACCATTGATATTAATTTAACATTTGATTTCTTTGCTAATTCAAAACAAAATAAAAACAAATAATCGGCATCGCCCGTTTGATCGTCGTCGTAAGGACATCGACATACATAATATTTCTCATCTTATAATTTTCAACAGCTTCTTAGAATTTTAGCTCACAAAGGACAACAGTTGCCTGCAAGGATAATGCCGCCACTAATAAATAAATTGGTTTTCTTTTTTCTCATTTCGTTTGCATCGGCATCGACATCGAAGCAACTCTGAAAACACGACAAACACACATTAACCGGATGTTAAACACGGGAAGAGACAAAACAAACGAAAATAACACGACATAAGGACGAACATAAAAACTAAATTCCAGAGAACACTTTTATATCCGAGAGCATAACATAACCCACCATCAGTTCAGTAGCTTAGAAGGATACAAAAAAAAATCTATTAAATGTTATCATCGAATCGAAGCCAAACGCGAGTATCCTTTCTTGTACGCATGCACCGAAAACAATTTTATACAAACGGGATAATAGAGAATAATAAACAAGGTGTAGTTTAACGGTATACCGGTCTAACGCCACTTGTGATGAAAACCGAACTGAGTCGGTAAAATCGCATTCGGGAAATATTGTCCTTGATTTTCCAGGATAATGGGTTGTATGCTGTGCTTGGCAATTGGGGAATAGAATTGAGGCTCTGACTTGATGGCAGTAGGTATATTTGGGGAGAAAATAGAAAGTGCTCAACGTGAGAATTTTTCTCCGAGGAATTTTTTTTTTTTTGTATAGGTATCTATTGGAAAAGAGAAAACTATGTTGGGAGAGCTGTTTTCCAGAGAACTGGATTTCAACATCGACAGAATACAAAAGAAAAACTGCTTGAAAAATTCTAGCAGTGCCTGTGTCTCATGGAGAGAAAAGAGTTTTCTACAAAATTTCCCGGCATGATGACCGTGACATAGAGTGAACCAGGAAGTGAATGTGAAATATTGAAACAGCTGGTTGGTATCTAAGTACTACTTAGGTTAGGGATAATAAATTTGGGATACTCCTTTTGTTCCTCAAAGGAAAAATGAAATTTCGAATTTTTTTGATTTTGAGAAGTTCGGTTAGGCGAAAAAAAAACAGTAAATAAACTTAAAAATTAATACGAAATTGTTTGGTGAAAATTATAAGCATGTTTTTAATTTGAAAGTTCCACCTAAGATAAATCCAAATGACGATATAATTTTTTGGAATGCATGGAGGTGGGTAGCTGTATTTATAGCTAAAACAGGTGACTTTCTGATATGTTACACGTAAGTCTATTCCTTGTATGCGGAGCTTATGTGTCGCAACTCCACCGAGCCAATTATCCTTGTCAGAACTTTAGAATTCTGTAAAGTTTTCCTTTGTGTGTTGACATGTTAGAGCAAACATTTTAAGAAGCTGTGAAAATTTAATTCAATCAAATTGTCAATAACTTTGAAATCCTAAAAGAATTTTAAGCTTCCATCGAACTTGATAGATAAAACTGCCATATGTTATCCTGCGGTGCAGTTAATAAGGAAGTCATTCTTTAGAAAGATTAGTTTGGTTTTAGATGAACCTAATAATTGCATTCATGGATTTCATGTTTGTAGATAGGTAATATTTGTATAATTCTTCCATTCCTTACCAGCCTTTTTTTTTTTAATTTTTGAAGGCATTTGGAATCTTTCTTCCGGTTCTTGATAGTTCCTAAACTACTTGAAATCTTCTTGTCTTAGTAAGTTTATTTTATTCTTTTTTGCGGCAAGCATCTTAGATTATATTTTGTATACAATGTTTGGGTCATGCCATGCGTTGTGGGTAACCGATTGAACGAATGGAATTAATTGTTTTGGGAATCCAGGAGCGTATCAATACATTTAAGCACTAAGGCATAAAACTAATAATAAAAATTGTATCGTAAAGTTATTTTAGGGCCAAACCCGACATACTTTGTGTCTGATTTAGTTATACTTATGTTTTTGTGTGTAATGTTGAGTATATTAAGAGTCAATTGTAGCAACGTTCGGGCTTCGAAAAATAAAATGCACGACTGGGTCGCACGAACTTGCTCCTATGTAATAGACAAGGAATTTTAAAAACGAAAGTTATTAAGGAAAACTGTTCATAAGGATAAAATAATTTTTTTTTTAAATTCTTTTAGTAGTAAGAGATAAGAACAGAATGCTATGTAAATATGAATTTATGCAACAACAAAAATTAAAGGTCGTTGTAGTGGATCCTTAAAAAAAAAACAAGCTTTTATGTACAAAATTTTTAAAACATTTTTAAGAAAAAAATTTGGTATGCCAACTTTAAGTTTTTATTACTGTATGAATAAGCGTTAAATTTCCAAAAAAAATATTAAGCCGTTTTTGAGACATCGAATTTTCCAAAAAAAAAAAACGACTTTTTTTCTAAAAATTGAAAAAATATTTTTTTTTAAGTTTTGAAATGCAATGTTTTTATAACTTTTTAGGAGCTTCTTTATAAAAAATTTCATTAAAATCCGTTATGCCGATAATGAGAAATTCAAAATTTTAAAAAAATCGTTCTATCGTAGGTACAGTCAGTAATATCTAAATTTCAATTTTTTTTATTAAATAATAGATCTTGAAAATTAATCAAAAGAAAAAAAAATTTAGCTTAATTCTCGGAACCGTTTTCGAGAAAAATACGACATTCGAAAACCATTTTTTAACATTTGTATGGAAGGTACCGTTAGTTTTAGATAAAACAATTTTTTTTTCTCAAATCTTGTAGATTATGTTAAGAAACTTTTATTTGTCGAGTTTGAAAAAAAATGATGTTGGGGTTTTCGAAATATTGAGTTTCCAAAAAAAAATTTTCATTTTTTTTTAAATCCAAAAAATAAAAAATTGAAAATTTGAATATGTTATAGTATTTAAACTTTGAAGAAGCTTTAGCATAAAAAAAATTATTTAAATCGGCTGTAACCCAGGGGGGCTACCAAAAATAATTTTTTTTTTTAATTTTTTTCAACCATTACCTAGTTTTAACTAAATGACATTTTTAAAATTTTTTTAAAAAAAATCTGTGGGACAGTATTTGAGAAAAAAAAAATATTTATAAAATTTCTAAATAAAACCGTATGGTAGGTACCGTTATTTTTGGTCTTAAGAAAAAAAAAACAAAAACTGTAAGGGGGGAAAAAATCAAAACCCATATCTAACAAGTTTGAAGAAAATCGGCCAAGCCGCTTAGGCTGTAGTCGAACCGACAGACAGACAGACAGAATTTCGAGACCCACTTTTTTGGGCTTTGCTATCATCGTAATGTCAACTTTGATCAAAAACTCGAGTTCGATTTTTTTCCGAATGCATAGCTTGCCTTATACGAGTAGTACATATAAGTTGCAAGTAAAAATCTGTACTGTGTATGTTCTTACTGCGAAAAACAGGCCAACAGTTTGGGCGGTTAGTGAAACCCAGGTGGGAGAAAGTTCTGATCACATGGAATTAACCCTGCGTGGTTACAGCTAAGCGCCTCTATTCTTTCCTCATCATAGCCTCGGCATTTGTGTACGAAATGATGTTGCTCATCAGGTTCAACTAAAAAACTGGTCTTGTTTGGATTTAACCAAACTTAAATTTCATGTGGTTTAAATACACCGTATACATTTACGCATTGTGCATAGGTGTTTTATTTATCGCAGTTCAAATTTGGATATAGTAATTCGACTTTCAACGAATTCGACGCGCCGTCCGACTCTATCCAAGGAATTGTTTCTCATTATCCGCGCAGTGAAAACATCGTTACGGTCGATTTTAATGTACACAATTATTTGTGGCTGCGCTATTGGAGTCGGACAACACCCGTAGGAAGGTATGTCGAGTATTGACTCAGTTCTTTTACGAGCATACTCGAATACCTGAGTTTGCAGGTCAATCCGCCAATACTCTAGACTTGTTTCTTACTTCTGACTCTGCGCTTCAAGTGAAGTGTATTATTACCTCGAGGTCCATCAGACCATTTTGTCATATCTGAAAATTTCTCGAAACAACAAAATCCAGTTAGAAAAAAAAAATCCTAAAATAACTTTTCGGCAATACGAAAAAGCCAACTATTGAACTAGTGCTAATGATTTCTTCAGGAACTTTAACTAGTTACTATGCTTCCTCGATAGTGACTTCAGTCCAGATATGATTACAAATTTAATTATTTTCGGAATAAAAAAAATCATTCTGAATAGGGAAAAATCTATCAAACTTAAAGAGAATCCTCAGTTTGATTCGAGCTGTAAGGAGGTTATTAGGGTCAGAGAAGTTATAAAGTTATAAAGTCAACCCTACTGAGGAAAACCGGAATGAATTTAAACAAGCTTGAAACTCCTGTAATGATCATTTTCAAGGAAACGAATTGTTGCATGATCAAAAATTAAGACAAAAAATACTAAAATTTCCCAGAGGTAACAAAAATGTATCTTTTGTAAAATTACGAAATACTACTTCGGTTCCTACGTTCGTTTTCAATGACACTCATTACGTTATCTCACAAGAAAAATCCAATTTTCTTGCAGCACAATTTGTTGTTAATTTATTTGATGTTGCCAAAAAAATATCATGACTTGAGAGGGTAAACAAGAGTACTGAGAGATTTCGATGTACACAAATCCGCTGGCCCGGATGGTATCCCTTGATTGTTCTGAAGAGGTGTTCTTCAATGCTGATAAAACCTTTGCATAAGTTTTCTCATCTTTTCTACTCTATTGATCACTTTTCGAGTGCATGGAAAACAGCATTTGTCCAGCCTGTCCCTAAAAAGGGTGAATTTTCTTCCGTCCTTCTTTCCAATGCCACGGAAACGCTAATTTACTATCGGCTTTAGAAATATCTTGAAGGACGAAACGTTCTTAATGAACGGCATCTTTATGGTTTTCGAAACAATAGGTCCACTGGTGATCTGATGATATACTTCACCGAACAGCGGCACAAATTATTACATCGTTTTTGAAAAAGTAAGATTATTTCGCTTGATATTTTTAAAACATAGTATCATAGAGCTTGCCAATAAGCTTTCAAATCGGATATTCATAAAGCAAATGCTGGTGTGCCACAGGGTTCTATTCTGTCTCCGCCTCTCTTTATCATTTTTTCAATGATCTTTTGTTTGAATCTTTTAATCTTTTAAATTGTTTTGCTAATGACAGTACTCTCAGCTTTTTATAATCATTTCTATATACTCGTACACGACATCCTTCTCTTCCTGATGAACTAGAACAGCTCCGTATGATAAGTTCATTAAATTTTGACTTCAACAGCATTGTCCAATGGCGAATAAAATAAAAAACACAACTGTGTCGCACGAACTTGTTCTTATGTAAACGACTAGGAATTTTATAAATGAATGTTATTAGAGAAAAAGCATAAAATTCAAATATTAGCTTATGCAAAAACGAAAATTATAGGTTTGTACTGGTTTCCTTAAAAAATAAGCAAAATTTTTAAAACATTTTTAAGAAAAAAATTTACTATGCCAATTTAAAGTTTTTATTAATGTACGAATAAAAATTAAATTTACAAGAAAAAATATTGAACCGTTTTTTTTTCAAGAATTCAACAAATTTTTTTTTATAAGTTTTGAAATGCAATGTTTTCAAAACTTTTTAAAAGCTTTTCTATAAAAAAAATCATTAAAATCCGCTATGTCGATAATGAGATATTCTAAATATGAAAAAATGGTTCTATGGTAGGTAGAGTACGTAATATCTTGATTTCAAATTTTTTCTTATTAAATTATAATCAAAAGAATAAAAATTTTAGCGAAATTCTCGGAACCACTTTCGAGAAAAATACAATTTTCGAAATGTTAAAACATTTGTATGTAGGAAGCCGTTATTTTAGGTAAAATATTTTTTTTCTTATATCTTGTAATTTATATTAAGAAATTTTCATTTATCAAGTTTTAAAAAAATCGAGCATGGGGTTTTTGAAATATTGAGTTTGAAAAAAAAATTAATTTTTTGTTTGAAAAATTTGAAAACAAGTTTTTTGAAAAATTTGAAAACGAAATAATGTTTAAATTGCTGAGAAGTTTTAGCATAAGCAAAATATCAAAAGCGGCTGTACCGTTTTTGAAAAAACCAAAAACTTTAGCTTTAACTAACTAAATAAAATTTTTTGAATTTTTTATTTAAAATCTGTGGGACAGTTTTTGAGAAAAAGAAATATTTATAAAAGAAATTCGGCCAAGCCGTTTAGGCTGTAGTCGAACAGACAGTCAGACAGAATTGTAAGACCTACTTTTTTGGTCTTCGCTATCATCGTAATGTCAACTTTGATCAAAATATCGAATTCGATTTTTTTCCAAATGCATAACTTGCCTTAAGCCGCATGTAAATAAAATGCACGACTGGATCGCACGAACTTGCTCTTATATAAAAGTACTCTGGAATTTAAAATACATTTTATAAATATAAAATTGATTTTTCAAAAAATAAATTAGATTTTTTTTTACACAATATTATTTTAAACTTAAGAGGGCTCCTGATGAAAATGTTTGGTTAAAATCCTTAGAGCCGTTAATGAGAAAGTCGAAAATAAAAAAAAACCGTTCTATGACAGGTACCTATGTACCATTAATAACATTTTGCCCCAAAATTTTTTTTTACAAAAATGTAGTCCATGTCCATTATATTACACATAATTTTTTTTTTATCAAAATCGTTAGAGCCGTTTTCGAGATAAATAAGATTATGCATGACAGGTGTATGGGGGGTACCGATAGTTTTAGAGCTAAAAAAAAATTTCAATTTCCCTCTAGGGAATCACCGAAGAAAAATTACAAACCGATTACCGAGTTTGAAGAAAATACGTCCAGTGGCTTAGGCTCTAGATCGAGGTACAGACATACAGACAGACGGAATTATCGGACCCACTTTATGCTTTTATCTTAATGTCAACTTTGATCAAAATTTCGAGTTAGATTTTTTTTCCAAATGCAGAACTTGCCCTATAAAAACGAGTAGAAATTAATGCTTCAAAAACTCAATGCTGTTCTCTTAGTTGCTTTCTATTAGCGGCACTTATATTGAGGAAACCGAACAGTTTTCGGTGCTTGGTCGGTAGCACAGACCACCTTGTGTGAAATTCGACGAAGCCAAAAACGCAGCTAAGTGTTAAGGTTTCCTTCGACGTTGCAAGAAATTTTTCAGCCTTTCTGATCTGGCTGTAATCTAGAAAGCCTATATTCGTCCAAAGCTCAAGTAAATCCCACGTTTTGACAGGTGCTCTAATAACTAACTTGAGTCTTAAAAGTGTTTTAAAAATGATTGTTGATAAAAGTATACCAGAAACGTTTGAATTTCTAGAGCACCTTAAAACCAATTTGCATCAGTATCTCCTTTTAATTCCTCCGAAGGTTTTCGCTGTATTCTTATCCAAACTTTAAACGCCATTCTCTTAAAAGTAGTTTCTTTGTCGTTAAGATTACTTCAACACTGGGATGACGATTTTATGATAAAGGTATGTTTTGCAGATTTCACAAAACCAATGTAACTTTTTCTTCATATGTATGTCAAGGAAGATCTATGTATCTTTAAATAATTAATATCTTTAAATAATTAATATCATAAGATAATCTTCTTCAAAGAATTTAAACGTAATTGATAGTCTCCGCCATGGCCATCAATGTAATTTGTATTTAAACCAATAAACGTTTCTAGTCCTTATAAAATTATATTCTATTCCATCTAAAAACGGATTTCAAAACCTGAAAGAAGAAGAAGAAACACCAAGAACAAAAAAAGATATCCAATTTGTCTAGAAATCGATCAGAAAATTGCATCCTGATTGAATCTATGGCAGATATTCTCTAAATCAAATCACCTGGATTTCAATGCATTCCGCATACAGTATTCGAATAGGATTCAATGTGGAGAACCCAATACGCAAACCCAAAACCTTCGCACAACAAGCTTTAAATTTATTCAAGACAATTCTATTTGGTAGCTACTGCTGGTCCTTTATAAAGCTGTAAGATAGAAATTCTATCCTAACATCATTGGGAATAATATAATACTGTACGTTCCGGTGCACACACCATATAGTATTGCCTCCTTCAAAATAAGGATATAATCACCTAAAAGTCCAACTGCCAGAGATGCATGTGTGCATTGTACAAATAATGGCTTATCCCATGTGTTTTGCTCAACTGTTTTCTGAATACCTCAGAATTTCACCTAAATTATATTTGGCTGCGATTAGAGAGTAGAACTTTTTAATACGAGTAGTTCAAACAATTATTAAAAAAAATTCTGCCAGATGAATTTTCTGAAATAATAAATAGAAAAATGCAAATTGAAAGAAGGGAAGGGATGGCTAGGGAATGTAATGAATACTTCGGGGAGAGTTATAATAAATTTAATTGAAAAAATTATTTGCTCTTTCTGTTTAAAAATTTGATCATCTGTTTATTGACATGGTTTATTGAAAACCAATGATGAAGATTGAATTAATGTTAAATTTGCAGAAAGTTCAGACCCTTCGAAACCTCACTTTTCAACAGAATTCAGATCGAATTAATGTGATGGAATAGGTATTTTAAGGAGGATAAAGGATTTCCGACCTTTGAAAGGTGGTTGCGGCCATATAGTTTAGGCTACATATTTCGGCTACATATTTTCTCTTTTTAGAGGACTATTTGTAACGTGGTGGATAAATTCGAGTCACCGGGTTCTGTGGACAATCCGCCCAACACCCGTACTTCAACGAAACGCAAGATATGCAGAAATTTAGCCGATGCACGAGGCAGTCATTTCCGCACCGCGCACAAGATCTCGGACACTCACCAACCACAACTTGGCTTGGGCTTACACCCGTACAAGCTTCAACTCAACCAGGTGCTCAGAGTTAACCAGCACATAGACATTGATGTGTCCTCGCTAACTGGGATCTCTAGCAGTTGGAAGTCAACCCCTATTTCGTTCGAAAAATCATATTCAGAGACAAGACCCATTTCTGGATGTATGGGTTTGTCAACAAGCAAAATTGTGGAAGATTACAATCCACATGAGATGCATTCTATAAAAGACACTGGGTTGTCTGTACTTTGAGCTGGCTTTGAGAACAGAGCTACAATTTCCATTTGTTAACATCAAAAACCGGATTGAAAATGATCAATGTGTAAAAACATTACAATACACATGAAACGTCTTAAAACCAAAGCAACAAATCAAAACATTTTTAATTTTTTTTTTGGAACATGTTTTAAGACATAAAAATACTTTTATGGTGGAACCCATCACCGATTTTGATCAGTTTTTTTATGCTTAAGCTCACCAAAAGTTTGGAAACTATTGTGTATTTAAATTTTCCAAAAAATTGTCAAATATTTTTTTTTCAAAACTCAATACATATTTATTTATGCACGATTTTTACTTGCGATATAGGTACTATAGGTCAAGTTCTGCATTTGGAAAAAAAAATCGAACTCGAGATTTTGATCAAAGTTGACATTACGATGATAGCGAAGACGAAAAAAGTGGGTCCGGCAATTCCGTCTGTCTGTCTGTCTGTATGTCTGTACCTCGAACTACAACCTAAACTACTGGAGGAATTTTTTTTCAACTCGGAAGTTAAGGGTCTTCGGTGATTCCCTAGAGGGGAAATTGAATTTTTTTTAGCTCCAAAATTAACGGTATCCCCAATACAACCCGTAATGCAAAATCTTATTTATCTCGAAAACGGCTCTAACGATTTCGATAAAAAAAATTATGTGTGATATTTTGGACATGGTCTATATTTTGCTCGAAAAAAAATTTGGGGGAAAACGATATTAGGGGTACCTGTCATAGAACCGTTTTTTTGATTTTTAAATTTCTCACCAACGGCTCTAACGATTTTAGCCAAAAATTTTCACCAGGAGCTCCCTTAAGTTTAAAATAATATTCTATATAAAAATATTCGAAAAATTATTTGTTGGGTTTTTTTGAAAAAATTTGTCTTCAAAACCTATGAACGATTATTTTTTTTAATTATTTCCTAAAATCAATATTATTAAATACTTAAAATTCGCATCCCCTATTTTTTTTCTTAAAAAATTTTAAAGAAATTTCTTATATAAAAAATGTATTTAATAATAAAACGGTTTTTTAAAGTTTGTTTGCATAAATTCATACTTTGCTAGAAATCAGACGGCAATTTTATGCATTTGAACATTATTATCTCATTAAATCCATGTTTTATATATATAAAATGTGTCTCAAATTCCAAAGTACTTTTACATAAGAGCAAGTTCGTGCGACCCAGTCGTGCATTTTATTTTTTAAAATTGGTAGTTCTTATACAATCTACAAGATGTGTTTTTGAATCGTTTTGATCGCATTTTTCTCGAAAATTGCTCCAAAATTTTGATGAAATTTTTTTCTATTTCAATTAATTTTTACGATCTATAATTTATTAAAAAAAAGACTGGGTCGCACGAACTTGATCTTATGTTAACGACTAAAAATTTCAAAAATGAATGTTATTAGAGCAAAACTGTACATAAGCATAACATTAATTTTTTAATAGACTAAAACAGTAGTGAAGCTAAAAAGAGGATAACATGTGACTAAAGCAAATATTACATAAAATATAAATATTTTTTTTTTTTTCAAAAATTCAGAAAATATATTTTTTTGAAATATTTTTTTTTTTTTCAAAAATTTAAAAATTATTGTTTTTTTTTTTAGTTTTGAAATGCAATGTTTTTCAAACTTTTTAGAAGCTTCTCTATAAAAAAAATTCATTAAAATCCGTTATGTCGATAATGAGAAATTTTAAATTTGAAAAAAATGGTTCTATGGTAGATGTACAGTTAGTAATATCTTAATTTCAAATTTTTTTTTATTAAGTTATAGATCGCAAAAATTAACCAAAAAAAAAATCAAGGAAAATTCTCGGAACCGTTTTCGAGAAAAATACGATTTTCGAAAAATATTTCTTAACATTTGTGTGGAGGGTACCGCTATTTTTAGGTAAAATAATTTTTTTTCTTACATCTTGTAATTTGTATTAAGAAACTTTTTTTTTCAAGTTTTAAAAAAATCGAGCATAGAGTTTTTGAAATATTAAGTTTTAAAACTAAAATTTGAAAATTTTTTTAAAAATCCAAAAAATTTCTTTGGAAATTTGAATATCCAATAACATTTAAACTGCTGGGGAGCTTAAGCATACAAAAATTATCAAAATCGGTTGTACCGTTTTTGAGAAAATCAAAAACCAAAACAAAAAATGGTTTCAATGGGGGTACCAGAAATAACCATTTTTTGAAAAATTGTTTTTCAACCATTTCCTAGCTTTAACTAAATAAAATTTTTTGAATTTTTTTTTTAAATTTGTGGGACTGTTCTTGAGAAAAAGAAATATCTAGTATGGCAGGTACCGTTATTTTTGGTCTTAAGAAAAAAGAAAAAAACATATGGGGGAAAAATTAAAGCCCATGTCTACCAAGTTTGAAGAAAACCGGCCGAGCCGTTTAGCTGTAGTCGGACAGACAGACAGAATTGCGAGACCCATTTTTTTAGTCTTCGCTATCATGGTAATGTCAACTTTGATCAAAATCTCGAATTCGATATTTTTACGAATGCATAACTTGCCTTATAGTACCTATAAGTCGCAAGTAAAAAATGGTCCTATGTTTTTTTTTTTAAATCTATGGAACGATTTTTGGCAGAAAAATTTATTATAAGCTTTCAAAAAAAAATGTTATGATGGGTCGAGTTGTTTTTGGCCTTAAAAAAATAGAAAAACATGTCGGGGAAAAAAATTAATAATGCTTTGTACTAAGGCATAATGGTTAGTGCGTTGGAAGGTTTTGGATTCGATTCTCAGCCGCTGCAAAAAAGTTTTCCAGGGGTGTACTGCCTCTTACGAGGAATTGACAAATTCTCATTAGCTGTTCAGAATCGGCAGAAAATTGTAGGTCTTCTCCATTCCTGGAAAACACTCACACAGGAATGGTTGAGAGTTGTAAATCACTAGGTCCTGGTTCTCGTCGAGCTGTTGTACCACCGAATTTTTCCTTTGTACCAAGTTCAAAGCAAATCATCGTACCCGTTTAGATTTGTTAATTGAAGAGGCAGACAGTATTGTGAGGTCCAAACTTTTTCGGTTTCCCTTTAGTGGTAATTGCAAGTTAAAATAAATTTGAGTCACAATTACAATTTTCATTGCAAGAGATACTCTTGGTGGTTTTGTAACTTCTTCGCAAGACGCATCATCCATGAAAAACATTTTTTTATTTGTGATTGGAGTCAACTCAGGAGCGAACCCAGGGGTAGGGGGTACTACATTCTTCCCTAAGCAGCAAGTAAATATATTGAAAAATCAACATTAAAAAACCGGGTTAAAATTTTTTATTGAAATTATGTTTTTAGTGAAAATTGAGAAAAGAAGGATCATGTTTGTTCCTTTCTCAAGTGCCAAGTGAATAAAGGTTTCATGGTCCCTGAACTAAGCAACATGCGCTAATCCTTCAGAGGAATTGACGCCATTCTCCAGAATGCCAAGCAACCAAATTGCAGTGTTGGACTTTTTTGTAAATTTGGATAGTTCCTGAAAACAAAATCGCCCACAAATGTTAGTATTTCCAGATCTATTAAATAAAGGCTATTTGGACGTTCTATTGAAATGGTATTTAATTAAAATACCACCCATCTCAAACACGTTAGAAGTTTTTACGAGTCGCTGTGTGTGATGCATCCTCAAAATTGGATGCCAACAAATTATATCCAACCAGGCATTAAGGTGTAGAACGAAGAGCTGTTGAATCTAAAAATAAGTTTTTAAAAATAGCTTTGGATTGGTAAAACACTCCGAAACCCAGCCCGAAATTTGGGAGGAATTCATACGAATTGAATTTTCAAGGTAAACGACAGGTTGGAAAGCCAAGAATAAGATGATGGTTCTCAACTGCTGTAAGAGAAACGGACTCCCAGAGAAAAACATGGCCGTTATTATTTTTGGAATTGATCTTCGGAACTCTACATTCGAACTATGATCCTACTCGAGCCCAACACACAATATTCCTGAGAAAATTCGCCTTTCTTTTCTAGTCTGAATTGTATCATTCACTCGATGTAATCGGTGTCTTGCAGTTATTGCATTATATTAACCTGTATGTGTTTCGCCATATTGAATGTGAAATAGAATTCACTATTGCATATTCCCAAATGCCCGTAACGTTACACACAGTATCTGCCCTTTAATATACCATATCTCCCCAACCCTATCATTTCATTTTTTGATATTGGAGGACTTCCAAAAGGAATTTCCCTGCCTCAGCAGCTTCACATATCAAATACGGAGATATACCCTACCCATACAAACAATATATACTCGCATGTACATTATATTGAGATGAATGCAGATGAAAGCGAATGCATCAGCATCTCATGGCACATCACAGAGAAATTCCTGCATTCTTGCATTAGTTTCAGGTCAGGTTTCTTTCATCTGACAAGGATTGATATAATAAACATATTTGCTTTCTCATCATTTCCAGGACTCTCTGATCGGGCAGAAGGACGATGGAATGGCGACTACCGTACCGCCTCTAATTCGTCCTTTTGACCGTACCAGAATTGAAATCTCAGTTACCAGTTTGCCTGCCTAGAACCTTTGCATCTGACAGAAGCCAGGCAAATTGAGATTGAACTAATTTCGGTGATTGATACTTTGCTACTGTATCTGTGGCAGGACGAATATATACGAAGTGATGTTCCTTTTTGAAAAGAAAACTATCAATGCCATAGAGACAGAGACAGGTGGTATTCGTATGACAACTGATAGGCAAGTGTATTTAATTGATATATACACTCTGTCAACGAGTTTGAAACATACACTCCCACACACAGCCATACTAACACTCTATATGCTTTTTGCTCAAAGGACCCATACTCACGAATCACGATATTATCGTAGAGAAATAGATTTGAAGGACGACGTCAAGGCAAAAGGCTAATTACTAGACTGCAGTTGACAGCAGAAGACATGCCCTAGCGCTGCTGTGGATTATTGAATATCCTGCTGCTACCTCAATCCTTTCGCTAGAAGGATAATCAAAAGCAACCGACTCTGACATGTCTGATAATTATATTTGGAATTTTGAAATTGCAAAAGAGTGCATGCACCAGAAGGCCATAATATCAGTTAAGGAAAAAGCAAGGGTTTGTGAATCTATATATGTCGCATCCACTTCCTCCTCCCATAAGTGGTTGTAGCTTTTAGCTATACACATTCCTGCTGGCATCCAAGGACAACGATATTAGAATGTTAATTTGCTTACGACATTTGCATTCGGCAATTAACCTGTATCTAGCAATGATGGTCAGTCAGGTGCTTTAGTGCTGCTCGTTCCCTTTGTTATGTCGACTCTTTTACCAATCTCCATACACTATACAAGTTCGAAGCCCCATTCAAGCCAAAAGGATTCCTCATTTTCCGTCTGATGTGTGTGCAGATGACATTTTGCAATTAAATTAGCAAATTGTTGCAAAGGCAATTTTCGAAAGTGAAGTATGGACATCACCATCATATTGACTGAATGCAGTGAGAATTGCTGCAGGAATTTGATAATCATTTTAGATATCTGGATATTCCAAGATCAAAGCGACCAGAAACTTACCTGCTTTTGAATTAATTTTCAATCTACAAGTATACATGGGAAATATTATGTGCATTGTGTATGCATCGATGGTGACTTCATATAATGATTCTTACCTGAAAATAATCCAAAATGAAAGAGGCATTAATTAAATTGTAAATTGTTTTTTTTTTGTATTAAAAGAAATATTTATGTTACAAAATACAGGGTGCGTTTTGTGTCCCAGGTCGGATGTTTTTTTTCAATAACATTTGAATGAAATGCAATTTTATAATTTATATTTAATGGAATGATTATAATATGGTCTTTTACATTATGTATGGAATATGCTGTCGTTCAAGTCGGGCACCTCAAGCCGTGGCCCAAAGGCGAGCTCTTTTAAGAACTTTTTGCACAATAATTTCGAAGATTATGTACCTCCATAAGAAGGCATTGACTGTAAAATACCAAAAAACAAATTTCATTCACACAAAAATTGCACCCAAATAAAACCGACCTCTTACATAAAACGCACCCTGTATCATAGTAGAAGTATAACAAACTTTTTTGAACAAATTTATTGGTACCTTTTCAAATACGTTAAGACCCTAATATAACTTTTTTTCGGGGTGAAAATTAAAGTGTATGATGGCGTAACCACTTCAAATCAACCATTTTGATTGTCAAGGAGCATCTTTAAAAAATTTCAAACAGATCTGTCTAATAGTTTTGTTGTGGCGGCCATTTTATATAGACGCCTAGGGGTAGTTTTCTCAAAATGAAAAAAATGGAATTTGGAGCGCTCATTACTCGCTATTCTTTAAAAGAAGAAACTATCACGTAGACCAAATAAAATCTTGATAAATATTATAGGGGACTCTTCACCATCGATTAAATCCATTCCACACTGGTTTATTTAATGTCGGTGTGGTCGTTCTAGCACAAGTGATGCCGAACGTTCAGTTGGCCCAAATGAGGAAATTATCGATAAAATCCATGATGATCGATCGGCGAGTAAGGATACGTTAGCTTCTAAGGCAGGGCTCTTCATAGATCGGGAACCGGTAAAGTAGGTAGGTAAGTAAGTAAGCTTGAAGATGCCACAAGCTGACCATATTACATGTACATATGTACACATTTTTGGGCACGAAAAAGATTGCGTTTGCTCATAATCGACAACAAACGTAATCGTTTGACAACTTCAAGGAAGTGTTAGGCAATGTTCAAGAAAATTTCGATTGAGTTTTTGGACGCCCGCATTTTACAAACAAAAAAGTTTTTTCCAACAGGACCAATTCACGGCGAACACCACACGTTTTTCTTTTTTTAGGAATTATTTTCGAAATTTTATAAATATTTTTTTTTCTCAAAAACTCTTCCACTAATTCAAAACATTAAAATACAAACAAATTTCATTTATTTAAAGCTATGTACCTAATAGTTGAAAAAATTTTTACTAAAAATGGTTATCGAAGGAACCATTTTTTTTTGTTTTTGATTTTCTCGAAAACGTACCCACCGATTTTGATCATTTTTTTTGCTAAAGCTCCCCAAAAATTTGAATAGAATTGTGTATTCAATTTAAAAAAACAATTTTTTTTTGCTTTAAAAAAAATTCAAAATTTTTTTTTCAAAACCCAATATTTCGAAACCCAAATGCTAGTTTTTTTTTAAACTTGATAAATAAAAGTTTCTCAATATAATCTACAAGATGTGAGAAGAAAGTAATTAGTTTACCAAAAAATAAAGGTACCCACCATACAAGTGTTAAAAAATGATTTTCAAAAATCGTATTTTTCTAGAAAACGGCGCCTAGAATTTTGATAAAAAATTTTTTCTTTCAATAAAATTTTACGATCTTTAATTCAATAAAAAATAAAATGCACGACTGGGTCGCACGAACTTGCTCCTATGTAATAGACTAGGAATTTTAAAAACGAATGTTATTAGAGAAAACTGTTAATAAGGATAAAATGAATTTTTTAAATTCTTTTAGTAGTAAGAGATAAAAACAGAATGCTATGCAAATATGAATTTATGCAGGAACAAAAATTATAAGTCGTTGTAGTGGTTCCGTAAAAAAATAAGCTTTTATGTACAAAATTTTTAAAACATTTTTAAGAAAAAATTTCGGTACGCCAACCTTAAGTTTTTATTATTGTACGAATAAAAGTCTAATTTCCAAAAAAAAAAATACTAAGCCGTTCTTGAGATATCGAATTTTTCAAAAAAAAAAAACGACTTTTTTTTCTAAAAATTGAAAAAAATATTTTTTCTTAAGTTTTTAAATGCAATGTTTTTTAAACTTTGTTGGAGCTTTTTTATAAAAAATTTCATTAAAATCCGTTATGTCGATAATGAGAAATTCAAAATTCGAAAAAATCGTTCTATGGTAGGTACAGTCAGTAATATCTAGATTAAAATTTTTTTTTATTAAATTATAGATCGTAAAGATTAATCAAAAGAAAAAAAATTTAGCAAAATTCTCGGAACCGTTTTCGAGAAAAATACAATTTTCGAAAACCATTTTTTAAAATTTGTATGGAAGGTACCGTTAGTTTTAGATGAAACAAAATGTTTTTTCTCAAATCTTGCGGATTATGTTAAAAAACTTTTTTTTGTCAAGTTTGAAAAAAATCGAGCTAGGGGTTTTCGAAATATTGAGTTCCCAAAAAAAAATTTTGAATTTCTTTTTAAAAATCCAAAAAATTAAAAATTGAAAATTTGAATATGTAATAATATTTAAACTTTGGAGGAGCTTTAGCATAAAAAAAATGATTTAAATCGGCTGTACCGTTTTCGAGAAAATCAAAAACAAAAAAAATGGACCCAGGGGGGCTACCAAAAATAACAATTTTTTGTAAAATTTTTTTCAACCATTAGCTAGTTTTAACCAAATTAAATTTTTTAAATTTTTTTTAAAAAATTCTGTGGGACAGTTTTTGAGAAAAAAAAATATTTATAAAATTTCGAAAAAAAATCGTATGGCAGGTACCGTTATTTTTGGTCTTAAAAAAAAACAAAAAAAAACGTCCGGGGGGAAAAAATTAAAACTCATATCTACCAAGTTTGAAGAAAATCGGCCGAGCCGTTTAGGCTGTAGTCGAACCGACAGACAGACAGACAGACAGAATTGCGAGACCCACTTTTTTGGTCTTCGCTATCATCGTAATGTCAACTTTGATCAAAATCTCGAGTTCGATTTTTTGTACGAATGCATAACTTGCCTTATAGTACCTATAAGTCGCAAGTAAAAATTGAAATTGAGATTTTACAGCTTGTAGGTACCAACCATAGGACCATTTTTTCAAATTTTGAATTACTCATTATCGACATAACGGATCTTAATGAAATTTTTTATAGAGATGCTTCTAAAAGGTTTTAAAAACATTGTATTTCAAAACTTAAAAAAAAATATTTTTTGAATTTTTGAAAAAAAAATCTTTTTTTTTTTTGGAAAATTCGATATCTCAAAATTGGGTCAATATTGTTTTTGGAAATTTAATTTATTCGTACAGTAATAAAAACCTATAGTTGACGTACTAAATTTTTTTCTTAAAAATGTTTTAAGAATTTTATATATAAAACCTTATTTTATTAAGAAACCACTACAACGACTTATAATTTTTGTTCTTGCATAAATTCATATTTGCATAGCATTCTGTCTTGTCTCTTACTAATAAAAGAATTTAAGAAATTATGATAATTTTATCCTTACGAACAGTTTTCTCTAATAACATTCGTTTTTAAAATTCCTATAGTCTATTACTCGTATATAGGAGCATTGTTTGCATGCCGGTGTTGCCATTGGACCATTTCTTTTTTATGAAAATGACCGTCACGTTAAATTCAATGGAGATTGCTACAGAGATATGTTGCAGCGTTTTTTCTGAAATGTCGGAGGGGACTTTTAGTCATTGAAGACATGTCTGTCGTCGCATAATCACCTGGTTGAGCAGAGGTTGAGAGATTCTACCAATCTTAGAGAGATGTGGCCCCATTAACTCACTGACAATTGTGTTCACTGTAGAAGTGGCAATTCCTGGTACATAGATAAGGTGCTGTTAGTGGCAGCTCACAAAAGAAACACTGCGTCTCTCAATCGTATTCGTTCGTTCTACCACTGTCGTCTTGGACCCTTTTTATGACTTTTGACTGTGGGTGCAGATCTCCAATCTCGTGTTCGGCTAGTTGATAAACTTTAAGAATTTTCAAGCCATTTCGAAATGTTAATAAATTTCAACAGGTTTTTGCTTGGAATGTCAAAGAGTTACTTATAGTTGAAGAATTGTCTTCCTGAGAGCTTGTTTCACAGATCATATATCGCATGTCAAGGACACAGGTAGTGAGGAGTACTTTCATGTATCTCCTCTTCGGTGCATCCCTTGTCGCGTATACTGAGTTTCATCTTTTTCTTGTGGTAACCCAGTTGGTTGTATCTGGTGGTGAAGTTCACGAGAAGAAATAGACTTTTTTTACTCAGTTAAAAGATATTTATAAGACATAGTTTTCTGATTATAACACAAGCATCTACCAATCTTTATCTCTAGTTTGTAGTAGCTACAACTTTGCTCTCAATTGCATGTTTAAGATTACAGCGTGGGACCTGAATTGTTGTGTCTGGCTGATTCTTGCCAGCTCGTTAGCGTTTTCTTTTCCTAGGACATCAATCCGACCAGCAACCCAATAGAGCTTTATGTAGTGCTGTGTACCAAGAACCATTTACTCTTCGCGACACCAAGTTACAAGCTTCGATTTGATTTCAGTGGAAGAAATCGCTTTTGCTGCCGCTTTTCTATCAATGAAAAAGATATTATCAGCTTGTGGTATTGATATCGTTAAGACTTGTCTAGCAGTTTTCATCACTTCTAGAACCTCAGTTTGGAAGATACTGCTGTAATCAGAAAGTTTGAATCAGATGGCTAGTTCAAGGGTTTCTGAAAAGAACCCTGCACCAACACCAGAATCCACCTTTGAACTGTAAGGTATAAACTTCTATCATTGATTTGCAGGTTGATCAGTCGTTGATTTGCCAGTCCTCTCTTCGGTTGTGAACGGCTTGTAAAAGTGTAAACGGGGTGTAAAGTAGTCAGCTCATAACCTATTTTCCGGGAATTTCTATAGAATCTGCACATGACCTATGGCACTGTGTCTCCAACTACCAGTTTAGACAAGTTGAAGTGCGCTACTGGCTGTGGATTCTTGTATAAATAGATCTAAGGGTTTTAAGTTAAGTATGGATTCCATAATCGTTGTGGGTCTGCAAACTATTACGGGATGTACTGTAAAAATTGCTGCAATAAGACCGTGTACCTTAGTTATTATTTTAAGATTGGTATAAGTTAGTCTAATGTATTCCACCAGACTAAGTTATCGTATGTCTATTATATCCGTGTAAATCCATTTGATAATTTTTGGGCTTGGCTTTACCAAATATTCTGTTGCAGGAGTAGAAAGACAACATGGCTATCTTTAATGTTGAGACTCCAGTTCAATTTCTTCTACAGAATCACTCCGAGATATTTCGTGTGATCGGAGATTTTGAGGTGGTTCCCTACATTTAAGGGAATTTCAAAAGTCGGTAATTTCCTTTTGTTCTTAAAAAGGACCAGTTTGCTTTTCTGTGGGTTAACCCCTAGACCGGAGTTCTAAATCCATATATTCATGTATAGATAAGGCATACGGATATAATTATATTTAAAAATCTATGAAACGCAAACTCTTTGAAAATGTTTTCAATAATATTGTCTTAACCTTTTTCTAAAGTTTTCATGCAATCCTTTGAGCATTCCTACAGGATGCTGGTTCGAATGTTTCTTTAGAGGGTTTCCAGAGTGTTGGGACGATCGTTATAGACAAGAAATTTTAGGTATACTAAAGGGAAAAATCGACAAATGAATAGAACGCGCTGCCCACATTAAAAAAGCCTGTTAAAGAGATGAGTTGCTCATAGAATATGTCTTGCAAAAATTCCATGCAAACCATGGGTGTGTGGGCTGTAGCTCCGTCCTGTTGAAACCAGACATCTTCTAGCTTCCTCTGTTGCTATTTGAACAAGAAGAAGTTCTGAATCATGGTCAGGTAACGTGAAGGAGTTACAATAGCCGCTCAATCATTCCCTGGTTTCTCTAAGAGATTATTCAAATGCAGTTCGTATCCTTCTCTTAATGTTTTCTGGGGTAGAGACCGTTTTCAGAGGCCTACTTCTTATCGTGGACACATTTCCAGTACTCTGGATGACATTTACCCACGTAAGAATTCAATTTCGCATGGGAACTCGGCGAGGAGTGATATTGAAATATGAACGGAAGGCACGCTGTACTCGAACTATAAGGCGGGCGTTTAAAAAATAGGCTTGCAGACAAAAAAAACATACTCTTGAACAGACCAACCCATCTTGGCGATTGAAACTAAGTTCTTCCAAAAATTTGTTGCCACTTTTAAGAATGGCCTCACATTTTACAATCTACGTTATAAAGGAAGTTATGATCCATTGAGATCCATCCATTTGCCCTGCCCTGCGCCAACCAATATCTATGATGTAACTATTTAAAAGATTTCCCTGGAATAAAAGTTTTGTTAAAATTTTTTAACAGCTTTTGTGTCAAAATTCAAAACGCCCATCACGAAGCATAGAGAACAATTTATCTGATATTTGAACATTTCAAAAATTAACCTAGAAGTGTTATTTTTCGTCTGACAAAGAAACCTTTGCGTCTTTTCGAGGAATCTTATTCTTTGTGTAGCATTTTTCTTTGGTTATGTAGCTAATTAAGACTACAGTTCAAAGTACTTTTAAAAGCAGTTTTCTCAATATCCCAAGCTGAGGCACCATTCTTCTCGATAGTTACTTATTAACAGTTTTGTATAGGATTTCTCCCGTATATCTTACAAGTGTGGAGCATGTTAAAAATGAGCTCTTATTAATCTTCATATTTTCATATAATAAATTCAAGATGAACCGTTATACAAGTTTAACCGGATTTCTCCTTCAAAAACAACAAACAAAAAAATCTCAAAAACAAGATCTAGAAAGTAAGCTGCTTTTGCTGTTGTCCGGGTAGATAGTAAGTCCTTGCTCCCAACTACACATAATACCCATCATTCTTAATTTTATTCACCTATCTCCACTACAAATGCGACTAACCTAGTCTCAAACATTGTTTACCTATCCAATTATTATCCTTTTTTCCAAGAATCTACACACTCACTTTTTATTACCAGCTCTCTATGTTTTCTCCTTTCAGGTTTCAGGAAATCCTCAAGGACTTAGCACTAATCCAAAGCTCTTTTCCATGAACTCAACTCGACTTTTTTCCCACTCGCACCTCAGTGAATTTTCATCCATCAAATCTTTATGTGTGCGCGCTGTATGCCCAGAGTTGATAGAGTAGCTGAGAGGTAACGTTGAATACAAGAAACAAAAAATAAAACAAAAACTAACTAACTAACGGGAAAAACCGTAGAAATATAACTTCCAAACTAAACCAAAATCCAACTGCAGGACTCGACACGAGCATACCCCATCAATCAACTACAAATTTACCTTTTGGAACGAAGCACGTCCTTTTTGCTCTGCCGTAGATATTTGGTGCTTCGGTTTCAATGTAACTGATGTTGTCTGTTACGTGTGTAACTTTCTCATACACAGGATGCATCATCAAAAGCAGGCACTACAGCAGCAGATTATTCAAGAACAGCAGCAAAAAAAAGAATTCCACTCTGCAGGTACTTCAAGCCTGTATACGCACATCAAGCACCCAATCTTCTTCCTCGCAACGATGACCATCAATGATGGAACTTTCAGGACCAAACAAATGTAAATGGAATTCGTGTTTGTTACAACGACGCGACGTCGACGACGTGCCAAGGAATAGTAACACACGACGAATGTAAGCAAACCTAAATGCAAACGTGTTCCTGACGTAGGGTTGTGGCCAGAACAAAAAAAAAATAAAGCCAGCGGAACCAAGTTTCGACATGAAAAAAAATCCTGGTCATTCCTAACGAAAAGAAACGACCTCCAGGCACACTAAACTCAAACAACTCACATGCAGGACTCAAAAGTGGCTCTGGCTAAAAACGGGATATCATTTCCACCTATCTGGCCTTTTTTTTGCGTGCTGTCTGGATCTGGACGCGGACTAGGAATTATTTATGAATTTCATTTTCCAGTTTTGCCAACGTCAGCATTAAAGTGGACTATACGATGACAACAAGCAGGACCTACCGCTCTCGTTGGCCATTCAAAGAGAAGAGGCTTGAGGCAAAAACGACCTTCTATATAACGGCAAGGAAAGACTAAATAAAGGAATGCGGCTATCGCGATCTGTCTCAAGGGCTGCCGGGCTTCCCAATTTCAATATCTATGCTATAAATAATACAACTTTAGATTGTCTGGGCTATGTCAGTTAGTTAAACGAGTTTTTTTTTTAAATCACATAACGCCAACTAAAGCAGGAATTTAAAGGACGAAGGGATGGATGACGGGGAAGCTTGCATATGAAATTTAAGTTTTGATTGTTGGCTGTTCCTCGTGCAAGAATGGAGCCGAAAAATGTCTTGCTTGGCTAAGGTGTATCGAAATGTGTTTTATAGAAGCGATATAATGTGTAAAGTAACAAATGCGAATATAAGAAGTGCAGATTTGATTTGCTTAAATTTTTTAGTATCTCGAACTCGTTAGTTTTTTATCGGAGTGTACAGATTGCATTCTTTAACAATTAATTCGTTTATAGATGAATTTTCTGGATTTTTGGACAATCATGGTGGTAAAAATATGCTTGTTTTAGGTGACTTTAACATCCCTCCTCACCTGACGCTGATAATTTTCTTGCTACCATTTCTTCCCACCAAGGCTCAAAACTAGGCCCCTTCCTCTACAACTTGATGACTTCAGACCAACCTTCACCAATTGGATGCGAGAACCTTTTGTATGCTGATGAACGCTCACCTACGCCACATCAATGTCACTACTAATCGATGTCCAAAAAGTAGAAACCCACATTAACAGACTCTTACACTTCTACCAGAAATGGGGTATCCGAATCAACACTTCCAAATCGGAACTTGTCCGCTTCAGGGACCTTCAACTGGTAGAGGCATTCGCACCTCAACAATTTGCAGAAATCTGGTCCTAAAACTCCCTGACGGATCCTCCATAGTGGCAAAGCCAAATGTCAAGTACCTGGGAGTGCACTTCAACGAGTTGCTAAGGTTTAACCTTCACTCAAGAAATATTCTGAAAAAGGCCAGCAGGGCCTTCAGCCGCTTGCACCCATTGCTGAAAAGAAAATCAGGTCTTAGCCAACCGACAAAGATATTAATCTACAAGCAGCTCCTGCGACCAGTGATCAGCTATTCCTTCCTAGTCTGGTTTTTCATCTCAAATACAGCTATGAAGGAACTTCAACTATTCGAAAGGAAGATACTGAGGATCTGCACTGGACTCTACTTCGATCGTCAATGACAAAAACACTACAGGAACGAGCATCTCTACACAGAAGCGAATTTAATCTCACTGCACAAATATCTAGTTCATTCAACGAAGAAACTAATGGGCAACATCATCGACCACCCGAATCAGCTTATGAGAAGGATGACCACAGAACAACGACATCCCGAGCCGAGGTACCTCAGTGTGATGGATACTCTGGATGATAACGTAATCATGGACAACGAGGAAGTAGTCTCGTTCTACGCTGACATTGGGTCAGCCTACCACCGCGGCTAAAACGCCATCCCTGTCCACAACACACAAAAATCACCACTGACAACCGGAAATGAACACCCTGAGGACAATACAGTCAACCTTGCAGTGTGGGCAAGATAGGACGTTTGCCTCGCATTCTGGCTACAGTGAATTGCATAAATCTGTCCTTCATCAAAGCTCTCACAGGGTTATCGTAGTGTTGATTTTAAATGGACCCTTTTTTTAAAGCTCTAAAATCAAAAGCACCTCAACAGAAACCCAAGGAAAAAAACTGAACAAGTTACGAAATGAACAAGGGTAACTCTGAACGCACATCAATATTTAATGGGTGTTGAAATTGAATAGCACCAACAGCCATAGACCACAGCAATTCAGTGCACACCTGCACACTCAGATGTGCAGTCAATAGGACGTCGGGCCTGCGTCAGATGCAATCGAAAATTTATGGGCGCACAAACACTTTTTTATGGAGGAGTTCTTTCAATTTAGTATAATGCAAAAATATAGAACGCTACTGATTTTGAAAAAGCTCTCTGATAAAACGTGTACTGCATATTTTTGTTGGATGAAGTATAGTTCAGTACATTATCCTCTTTATTAGTCGGGAAGGACTGACGACTTTGTTGAAAGTGGCAAGATGATCACTCAATTGGCGTAGTTGCTGCTTAAGCACCAATCAACAAGCTATGGCTAGCTTGACACAGATGGTTTCTGATGCGTGAAAAAATAAAATGCACGACTGGGTCGCAAGAACTTGCTCCTATGTAATAGACTAGGAATTTTAAATACGAATGTTATTAGAGAAAACTGTTCATAAGGATAAAATTAAATTTTTAAATTCTTTTAGTAGTAAGAGACAAAAACAGAATGCTATGCAAATATGAATTTATGCAAGAACAAAAATTATAAGTCGTTGTAGTGGTTTCTTAAAAACAAAATTTTTAAGAGATTTAAAAAAAAAAAAATTTGGTGTGCCAACTTTAAGTTTTTATTACTGTATGAATGAAAATTAAATTTCCAAAAAAAATATTATTCAAAAATTAAAAAAATATTTTTTTTTAAGTTTTGAAATGCAATAGTTTTAAAACTTTTTAGAAGCATCTCTGAAAAAAATTTCATTAAAATCCGTTATGTCGGTAATGAGTAATTCAAGATTTAAAAAAATGATTCTATGGTAGGTACAAGCTGTAATATCTTAATTTCAAATTTTTTTTATTAAATTAAAGATCGTTAAAATTAATTGAAAGAAAAAAATTTTTATCAAAATTCTAGGCACCGTTTGCGAGAAAAATACGATTTTTGAAAACCATTTTTTAAGATTTGTATGGTGGGTACCTTTATTTTTAGGTAAAATAAAATTTTTATTCATACATCTTGTAGATTATATCAAGTGTAAAAAAAAATCTAGTATAAGGTTTTCGAAATATTGAGTTTAAAAAAAAATTTGAATTTTTTTTTCTAAATCCAAAAAAAAAAATATTTTGAAAATTTGAATACACAATTCTATTTATGTTTTTGAAGAGCTTTAGCAAAAAAAAAACTGATAAAAATCGGTTGTACCGTTTTCGAGAAAATCAAAAATAATAAAATGGTTCCTTGGGGGGTACCCTCAATAACCATTTTTCTGAAATTTTTTTCAACCAGTATCTACCTTTAACTAAACGAAATTTTCTTGTATCTTTTTTTTTAAATCTGTCGAGCAGTTTTTGAGAAAAAAAATTTCAAAAAAAATTCGTATGGCAGGTACCGTTATTTTTGGTCTTAAAAAAAAGAAAAAAACGTGTGGGGGGGGGGGAAATAAAAGTGAACTGACAGACAGACAGACAGAATTGCGAGACCCACTTTTTTAGTCTTCAAAAATCTCGAATTCTATTTTTTTTACGAATGCATAACTTGCCTAATAGTACCTATAAGTCGCAAGTAAAAATCGCAAGTGCGTTCCTAGCCTGAGTCGTTAAGACAGTAGGGAGATGGATAGACACACAGAAAGAACTGTGAGGGACACTTCTTTCGTCTTTCCTTTTATCGCAATATCAAGTTTGATTAAAATCTCGAGCTCGATTTTTTCTACTAACGGATAAAAAAAACAACATAATTAATTCCACAAATTACAAATGGTCACCCCATTTATAAATATGTTCTATATCCTGAATTTCTTGGTACACCAAGGAAAATTATATCAGCGATTATTTTCTTATTCATTTTTTCGTTTTATCCTCATCATCATCATCGGCTCGACAACCGGGTTCCGGTCCTGGCCTCTTTCAACAAGTCTCTCCACCTATCCCGGTCTCTAGCCGACGCCATCCAGTTGCGCACCCCAAGGCTTCGGGCGTCCTGGTCTACGCCATCTCTCCAGCGCAAGCATGGTCTACCACGCTGTCGTCTACCATAGAATGTACCACAAAGAACTTTCCGAGCAGGTTCCTCTTCGCTCATGCGAGCTAGGTGCCCTGCCCACCGGAGTCTACCGAGCTTAATTTTTGTCACGATATCTGCTTCTAGGTAGATTGCGTACAATTCATGATTGTACCGTCTCCGGAATCGTCCTTCCTCACATACGGGGCCAACAATTCTCCTTAAGACTTTTCTCTCGAACGCAGCTAAGAGGTCGGAGTGCCTTTTGCTAAGCACCCAAGTCTCGGATCCATATGTGAGTACTGGCAGGACCATGGTCCTGTACAGCAGCAGTTTTGAAGTTATGGTGAGATTTCTGGATTTGAAGAGCTTTGACAGACTATAGTAGGCTCTGTTGGATTTGAGAAGCCGCCCGCGTATTTCTTCTTCTATATTGTTATCGGCTGCTACTATTGACCCAAGGTATTTAAAGGATTGAACCACTTCAAATTCGTGCTCCGCTACCTTGATTGTTTGACCAACTGTTCCTCTCGCATTCGACGCCACCATGTACTTTGTTTTACCTTCACTAATGTGCAGCCCCAGATTTTGTGCCGCCTGCTCGATCTGGATGAAGGAATCGTGTACAGCTTGTTCGGTTCTTCCGATGATGTCGATGTCGTCTGCGTAAGCCAGTAACTGGCTGGACCTGTTGACGATGGTCCCTCTTGTTGCCGTGCCAGAGTCACGGATTGCTTTCTCCAACGCCAGGTTGAAGAGGAGGCAGGCCAAACCGTCCCCTTGTCGGAGTCCATTAAAGATGTTGATTGGTCTGGATAGCAATCCGGCTATTTTTACTTGGCTTGTTACGTTGGTCATGGTCAACCTACATAGTCGTGTCAATTTATTTGGGATGCCGAATTCTCTCATGGCTTTGTAAAGTTCTACCCTGGCTATGCTATCATAGGCGGCCTTAAAGTCTATAAACAGATGGTATGTTGGGATGTTAAATTCTAGACATTTTTCCATCGCCTGCCTAAGGGTAAAGATCTGATCAGTTGTTGATTTGCCTGGAATGAAACCACACTGATATTGTCCGATAACGGTTTTAGCGTATGGGGTTATCCGGTCTTGTAGGATAGAGGAGAGTATCTTATAGGCGGTACTCAACAACGTGATACCTCTATAATTGCTGCACGTTGTGACATCTCCCTTCTTATGTATGGGGCATATTAAACCTTTTCGCCAGTCTTCTGGCATTTCTTCCTGCTCCCATACGTGTACTATAATATCATGCATTGCTTGACGTAAGGCTGGCCCGCCGTGATGGAATAATTCGGCTGGTATGCCATCGGCTCCCGGGGCTTTGTTCTGTTTAAGCCGGCCTATAGCCTTCTCAACCTCTTCTATGCTTGGTGGCGGCAACATAGGGTTTTCTTCTTGAAGTAGTGGAGCCTCCACTTCTGCAGTGAGCTGACCATTTAGCAATTCATTAAAGTACACTTCCCATCGCTCCAGTATGCTTTCAGAATCGGTGATCAGATTTCCCTCCCCGTCCTTGCAGTATGTGCAGCGTGGTGTGTACTGCGTCATGTTTCGGACGGATTGGTAGAACTTCCGCGCCTGGTGCGGACCTCGCTCTCGGCTATTTTCTATTTCACAGATTAGGTTCTTCTCCCAGGCTGATTTTTTTTGTCTGTGTAGCCGTTTTTCTATTCTTCTGAGCTCTTTATATTCCTCTTCGCGTGCCCGCGTTCTATGAGATTGTTGCATTGCTCGGTACGCAACATTCTTACGTTCAGTCGCTAGCTTGCATTCATCATCAAACCAGTCGTTCCGATTTTTACGACTGCTGCCTAAGATGGAGTTGGCAGTACCAATGACAATATTCTTAAGGCGTGTCCACTTCTCATTTACGCCCAGCATACTGGCTCCAGGACTTACTCTCCCTAAATCAAGTGATTCTAGGGCGAGTCCTAACGCATTACCAAAGGTGTTACTGGTGTTTTCATTGCGCAGGGCAGCCGTGTTGATTCGAACCTGATCGGCGGATGCAATGCGTCTTCGCAAGGCAATCCGCCCTCGGAAAACCATACCAACAAGATAGTGATCCGAGTCGATATTGGCACCTCGGTACGTTCGTACCGTCATCAAGTTCGAGTAGTGGCGACGGTCTATCAACACGTGGTCTATTTGGTTACGAGTGACTCCATCAGGTGATACCCAGGTGGCTTTGTAGATATCTTTACGCGGGAACCTGGTACTCGCAACGACCATGTTTTTCGATGCTGCCAATTCTAAGACTCGAAGTCCATTGTCATTAGTGTTCTCATGCAAATGGGTGCCTGCGTAATGCCTGAATACCGGCTCCCGACCTATTTTTGCGTTCAAATCCCCAAGGATGATTTTAACATCATACCTTGGGCAGGCATTGAGGGCCCTCTCGACTTGTTCGTAGTAAGTCTCTTTTTCTTCGTCTGAGGACTCCTCCGTAGGTCCGTGAACGTTAATGAGGCTGATGTTCGTAAATTTGCCTCGCACGCGAAGGGTGCATAGCCTTTCGCTTATAGCGTTAAAGCCGATGATAGTAGACTTCATTTTTTCGCTGACTAGGAAGCCTACCCCGAGCACATGGTGTTTTGTATGACAGCTGTAATATACGTCATATTCTTTCTTCTGTAAAACACCATTCCCTGTCCATCTGATTTCTTGGAGAGCTGTTATGTCAGCTTTATATTTTGACAGGGCATCGGCTAGCTGCTGAGCAGCTCGAGCTCTATAGAGCGATCGTACGTTCCATAAGAAAATTCGTAAATCGTTTTTCCTTTTTCTTTGCGTTGGTTGTCGTCGTGTGATCAGTCCGTTTCCGAGGCTTGTTGTCGTTCTCGAAATTCTCTTAGTTTTACGGGACAGGGAATTAACCTGTCGCCAACCTGTGGAACCAGCCTGATCATATTAGCCAAACCTTTTTAAAAGGCTTGTTTCTAGCGGCCGCCGCGAAGAGGCTATGATCACACTTCCACCAGTCCCGAATAGTTACGGCACGTGCATGTTTTCGTATGCTACATGTTGTTCCCCCTATTCGTCTGATGGCTGACCGCCCGTTTTATCCTCGTTCCTTCAAATAAAAATAATAATCAATTTAGGCTCGAACACCATGATGAGATAGGTAAAAGGTAATTTTGGTTTTCTTTTTCCTGGGGCTGTATTTTTTATTTATTTTTTGGTTTAGATGAGGATTTGAGTAACGAACCAATATCAAAGAAAAAAGGACTTTGCATATCGTATCGTTGTGAGGGGCGTTTAAGAAAATGCTCTTGAAAGGATGGGGTGACAACGATGTTAGGTGAACAAATTCCACCCCTAATTTCTTACTTCAACTTTTTTGTTCTTTTTTTTTTTTATTTTGTCTGTTATATTATTTATAATCACCAAAAATTCCATCAAATCAAATCCCAAATGAAAAAAGGGACGAACGATAGAGACTTTGCCAAGCGGTGAAATATGGAAACAAAAAATGGATGGAGTTTTTTTTTTTTTTTTCTGTTCCGTTTTTTTTGTTCTGGATTTTAAACTTTTGTCCTCCTTTCCTGACAGACGAAGATAAGATGAAGAAAAAAAATGTATCAAGGCATTTTTCGCACGGATGATGTTTGATTATCGCTTGCAACGTAAATGAAGAAGGACCCTTTTGTTGATGTTGCTTAGTTTGGTGGGCTTGCTGATAACGATGTTCTAAAAAAAATTAACTTGAAACAAGAGCACACACAGAAAATGCTGATTCCAAAAAAAAAAAGTAATAATAATAAAAGATTGAAAAAAAAAACAAATTGAGAAAAAATTCCTCAAACGGTTCATGCTAATAATTGACTTAACATAATGGATGAACTGCAAAAAAAAAATCTATCAAATTTTAATCGGATATCTTACCCATCATCGACAAAGAAAAAAGCCCACATTCGCCCCAGTGTCTGAGAACGTCTGTGAAAAACGATTGGCGTTAGGGGCGAATATTTAGGTGTTGAAGTGAAAAATTGGTGGCTGGATGAATTCATTATGCAAAAAAGTTGATCGAAAATAATAATGATGGATTAAGGGGGGCACAAAAACGATTTCACTTCATTGTAAGGAAAAGGTTAGAGGTCATGTTCGATTTTTTGCAAGGAATTTAAAATGTATGATTGTCAGTAAGTGAAAAATAAATAGCGAATAAGGGATAACCAGAGTAACAATTTATTTAATTTGAGTTCCATAAAATTTGTCTATTTTGCGAAGTAATTTCTAATACTAACTAACCGGGGTTTTAAGAAATATTTCTACATGTAATGTGACGCTTCATCCTTTGGCTTAAGTAATGTTTTCTTCCGATGTCCCAGAAACTTAATCATGCCCAACAGAATTATAATGGGACGAAATTTGAGTCCTATACTGACGTCTGGTCTATGAAGAAGTTGTGAGCCTTTCTTGAATGATAACCTTTCACCTTTATTACTAATCATGCGAACCTTAAGTTTTTGATGACACAGAAGGACTTGAGGACTTTCTGAGGTGATAAGATGCCTTGAAGAATGTGTATTTCAAATATGTGGCGAAAAAATTCATATCTCAAATTTTTGAAAGCCTATTATTAAATTTACGGTCGCCACACCAACCTTTTATTTTTGTATGGTTTTGCACGCACTTCAGGGACTATGACTAGATACCCTTAAAATGTTTGAGCACAGTAAGATCGTCTTATGAAATGAATAGAGCATTTAAAAGGAGATACAGATGCACTGGGCTTGAATGTCTGAATATTATATTGGGAGGGGAATATAGAGTCGGGTAAAGCATTCCATAATCGTGTTGCGCGGCCTTAGAAAGAATCTCTGAATTCAACAGTACGCCCAAAGTTGGAAAACCGAGGAAAATGAACTGAAACCTGTACGTAAAATGTTCTTAAAACAAACCTCGAACACATAGGTCCAGCAGAATCGACAAAAGGTCACCTAGAATTAGAATATATTTTAAGGTTTAGTGGAGCTATAAATGCAATTAGAAGTTCCAAAAAATCGATATATTTTTCTTTTTCTAAAAAAATCATAAATTTTATGGAGAATACGATGGTCTAAATCTGAATTTGAAATTCGAACTCCATCTTTTTTTCCTGACGTTTTTTGAAGACGTTTTTCGGAGCGCACAACAAGTATTTTTGAAAAGTCGAAGAGGGAATCCGTTTTTTATTGTATTTTTTTTTTAATTTCTATCTACAGGGGTTTTATACATGTATGTACATATATGTACATGTGTATGTGCATAATATAGATTCGCGTCGAAAACCGATTAATAGGTAAACATCATTTTTCAGCAATTAAAACTTTGAACGCGTTTTTCTCGAAACAACATTTTTGAAATTTGCGCGTGCGCGATAACTCAAAAAGTTATCAACCGATATTACTCTACTTTGGAGGCGCGAATTTTCCATCAATTTTCGACATTTTTCGATAAATCGGTGTAAATTTTTAATTTCTCCATTTTTCTTCATTTTTTTTTAGTTCAAATAGAAATTATAGGGTTGGGGACGATTAACCGATTTTTAAAATGTCGATTTAAAAAAATCGATCTTCAAAATGTCGATTTTCAAAAAGTCGATTGATAAAAATGTCGACTGATCAAAATGTCGACTATCAAAAATTCGATTTTAAAAATGTCGACTCAAAAAATGTCGACGCGTAAACAGTGAGCTATGTAAGGGGGGGGGGGGGGGGGCATGCAGTCGATGAAATTTATATTTGTCCAGTCGACATTTTTTTTGTCGACATTTCCTACCCTTCCCGAAGTTATATCATCAATTATGTGATTTTTTCCAAGACTATGGCACACAAAAATTGTGGCCTCCAGAATGCACGCAGATCGATGCCTCACCTTCGACCCTAGTGTTTTCGAATGCCTATAAATCTGACATGCTTCAATGAAAAAAATTAATAAAAATATGAATTTGTAGCTTTAATATGTTATAAAAGTCAGATCAAGACTATACTCTGTTCAATTTATATTTGCAGTACAGGCCTTATGGGAGAGCTTTTTCAGAAACACTGGTGCTTGCTGCTGTTTGCACGGCACCTTAACTTAAAAAATTGCCACTGAAATAAGAAAGAGAATCACTGAGTTACATTAAAATTGTTTGTGTAATCTTCTTTGAGCTCATGACCTATCTGCTCCATGTCCATGGCACTGGTGAATGGTGAAAGGAGACTGATGACTGATCACCAATTTGCAACCAACCCTTACTGTGCTTATTAAAAAAAAAAAAAAACACTGAATCAGAGTTACCATTGCCGAGTTGATAGCAATTCATATGGCATTTTCTTTGGTTTGTGCTATGTAACTTTCTGGATTAAAGCTTTTTCGAGCTTTTAGTAGCAAATATTTTTCTGAGATTTGCGGGCAATTTTTAATGCTCCTACTGTCCTACGGCAATCCTGTAAGAGCTTTAAATTAAAGACAGCTTATTGAAATCCATAATGGTCAGACTGAAAGGCAAATATCCTATCTTCCCTGTACTGCAAATATAAATTGAACAGAGTATAGTCAATTTTAAATAAAAATTTTTGAGTTAAAAAAATATTAAAAAATGCTTGATTATTGGCCTCTTAATTGTGTTTTCCCCCTTAAAAGAGTCAAAAAGCAATGGTGAGGCAACAATATGTCCAAACTTAGATCCAAGGTAAGAAAACTCTTCAATAAGGCAAATAGAACTAAATACTCTACCAGTACTAGGCTGAACAAAGCTCGACCAAAAGAGAAAACATTAACGTCATTAAGACTCCAGAAACCTGATATCCACTCTGGTACTATACTCTGTCCAACAAAAATTGGCAGTACAGGCCTTATGGGAGAGCTTTTTCTAAAGCAGTGGTGCCTAATGCACCCTCACTACAAGGCGTTAGGAAAAATGCCACTAAAAAAAGAGCAAGCCACTGACTTTTCTTAAGGAATTGTTGTTGTAATTCTTTGCAAAAAGTTGCAGACTCCAACACGACCGTCGTATCCCACTGCTGATGAGATACTGTCAAGTGTCACTAAAATTCAATACGATCGTGTGCTCTTTATCTACATCAAAACAGAGTTACCATTATCATTCTCAATTGCAAGCAAGGAGCTTTTTCAGTGGTTTTTATTAAGGAGCTTTTGGGATTTAAAGCTTTTGAGAACACATTTTAAGAAGATGAGTCTGTTGAGTGTTGTCGTATTGCTTTTCAACTTAAAAAAAACGCGTCTATTATCTTACCGCTTGGCGTTGTAGGAAAAGGTAAATTGAATATTGTTTTCAGTCGTTTTGAATTGGCAGACTGTAGCCCTACGCGTTTTTTACTCTAATTTGCGGCGATTTATAATGTAAACTGTGGAATCCCTGTGAGAACTTTAAAAGGCGACACACTTATGCATAGCAATGCAACCAGAATGAGAGACAAACGTCCTATCTTCCCTGTACTGACAATTTTTGTTGGACAGAGTATAGATACTCATTTTCCGGGTATCCTTCAAATGGTTGGAAGTACGATAGAGAGAATACCTCGCAATCCAAACCGAAAAAATTGGAAGATAACTTCAACTTTCTACACGGGAAAATAAATTGAATGATCAGTCAGTACCTCTAAATCTTTTAAATCACCAGGGATGAATGGTATTCTACCATACTTTTCACAAAAAGCGAAGGAAGCATGAATGCCTTGGAAGAAGCCTTTATGTCAGAAATTAGGAAGAAGCTAAAGCCCTTCAGACCAATCAGTTTAACATCTTTCTTATTCAAGACTTTTGCAAATATCTACAGAGACCGCCCTTTTTCTTATGTAAATCACAGGAGTTCTTTTTTTTAATGTTCGGGTCTACTGTCTGCTGAGTTGAGCTAGATGGTGGACTCATTTGTTTTATTGATCATTCAAAACGTTGCGAAATAGAAAGGAAAAAAAAACTGAACCACGTGTAGTTTTTTTTTTATTTTGTGCTCTTTAGCTTCTGGAGAGATTTATTTTTAGTTTGTGTCAAGATAGAATTATTAACGATTATACATTTTAATCGAATTCTTAACTTTGTTTTCACTTTTTTTTCCTAACCGGTCTGCGAAGAAAAAAATTTGCTTAAGGCGTGGTATCGAGATTTACCAAAAAATAGAGACAAAGAAAGGCTTTTATAGGCATTTTAGATGGTCTCACCTTACACGATGAGTTCCACAATCCAAAACCAAAAAAATGGCCCTTCCAGTAGTCCGATTACCTCGAGGGATTTTGACATTTTCACAAAAAATAAAGCAAATTATGCTTTAATAATTAGGTACTAGTTCTTAAGATTGTTAACTTAACTTTAAGATGTCATATCTTTTATAAATTTTAGTCCAAATTCCTCCAGAAATCTTACCTCACCGCACTATTTTACATTTGTGCATGGATGTTGGTAACTTATTATGCAGGATGAGTAAAACCTCTCTCTAAAAGATCTCGGCAGTTTTTTTTTTTCGAAGTCGTAAATATGTCTCATATAATTTGACATTTTATCTCAATATAATACCTTATCGACCTCTAAAGGAGATGTATTTAAGATTTAAATCGAACAATAATAATGAAAAAATATTAGTATGCCTAAAGTATCTTAAACCAATTTGCTTAAAAAGAAATAGTACGCCGTATACGCCATACGCATTTTTTTTACTACACATTTTTAGAGGGCTTACTACAAAGTGAAATGTTATAGGCACAAGAACGTATACGTGCAAATTCCATCAAATGGTATACCTTTTGGATCGAGGGACAGGTTCAAGAATTTTTGACTCCAGACTCCAGAACCACAAGTGTTTTCCAGACGGAAGTAAATGCCATAGAAAAACGTGCCGAACTAAATCTCGAAGGAAATTACCGTAAACAAAACATGGTTATCAGGTCGAACATCTACGTAGCATTCAAAGCGTTTAACTCCTATGCCCTAGTTTCTTAACTGGTAAGGGAATGCAGGCTGAACGACCCCGGCAAGCTTAATAATATCACACTTCGTTGGGTGCCGGGATACGTAGGTGAAAAGACAGACTCTCTAGCTAAAATAGGAGCAATGATACCTCTAACGGGGCTTGAATCCTACTGTGGGATAAGAGAGGAAAATGGAACTTAAAGGGAAGAAGAGGCCATAAGATCAGAAATATGAAAAGAACTCTCAAAACTAATGTGGGCCAAAATTCTTTTTGGGAGTTAAAACCAAGAACGCTTTACATCCTATATCGGATTAAGCAGGAAAAACCTTAGATAATTACGGGTTTTCTCACAGTTTACTGCAAACTGAAAAGCCTCCTCAGAATGCTTGGCCTGGTGACTAGTGCCACATGCAGATTCTCTAACGCTCACGATAAAACACCAGACCATATATTAGGTAGATATGATGCACTCGTGCATCTTCTACAATCTCGCAAAATACTCCATTTATGTACTTAAGTTTCTCAAGGAAGCAGCTTTGATGAAGAGCTATAGTATGATCGATCTTACTCAGTTCTAGGCAGGGCACAATAAATATTTAGTGCACAGCAGACAAATATTGTGATGTGCTTTTTGCTTTCCAGCCGAGGTTCTGCTCGCCGGTCTCGCCAGGGTCGTCCTGAAGAGAACACGAAACTTCAGAGTAAAAGGTCTTTGAACCTTATTACAAAATCTTTATTGAAAATAACTCTTAAACCTATAACACACAATATTCTGCAACTAATATTTTACTTAATTCTGATAATTGAGTGATTCACGGGGTGGCCGTGGCGCGATGGATGTGTGCTCGCCTGTGAACCTCATGATCACAGGTTCGATCCCTGCCGTCGTCTATGTCGTTTTAATTCCATTAAAAACCTTCTAAAATTGTCATCAATGGGTTGCTGGTTTACTCAGTGCATGTTGTTCAGGCATAACACTAACAACATGTAATTGAGTTAAACTAGTTTGCCCAACAAGGATGAACACGAATAAAATAATGTGAATTATAAGCGACATATAAATAAGACACGGCATTCTCCGCTTTAGTTCAGCCGCCATCCCTGGAGATAAAATATCTGAGACAACAACCTTCAGTCTCAGAACATCGTGCCACGCCCATCGCCCGCGCTGTGTTGAAACATTTAAAGGGTAATCATAATCCCTTGAGCGCGGGTAGATTATAAAAAAAAAAAAAAATCAACTCGTCCGGGTTCTGGTCTTGCTGCTGTCAGTTGTACAGGTTGCTGATGCTTCGGATCTGGCACTTGGTAACAAGTATTCTGGTTTCTGATAATTCGGCTTCAAGCTAAGCCTACTATTCGGCTGTCGGAATTATGATGGGATCTAAAGGTAGAACGACGCTGGTGGCACTAATCGACAGGTACAAATCGCCGCTGGTGGCACTAATCAGCAGATAAAAAACGCTCCTGGTGGCACTAATCAGCAGGTACAAAACGCCCCTGGTGGCACTAATCAGCAGGTACTATACGCCCTTGGTGGCACCAGAACAACAGGCTTAAACGCTCTGGTTAATTAGCAGGTTTCGAAGGCCCTGGTGGCAATTAGGACATTCAACTTCAAACTAAGACCCCTTACCGCCGGTGGGGGGAAGCCTTAATAAGAAATAGCTGGACAATCTCACATACCTAACTCGTCTTTCTACGAAACCCCTTACGATTGGTGGGGGGAAGCCTCGCAAAAGCAAGAAAAGCTTACGTGACCAATTCGTCTGTACTACTTGTCTACGACTGGATTTCGAAAGATTTATGCAATCAATTCACTGTGCCGCCTGACTGTGTGTATGATCGAAAGGGTACCTTTTCGTTCACCCAAGTAGGTCCTCATGATGACTTTTTAGTAAAAACTGCATGTGAATTATGTAGATGGTGAACGAAAGATATTAATGTTGTTGATTTTCTTGTGACGTCATGTGTTTATGGTGCTTGTGAATTGAATTTGGCGAAGTACAATTCTCGGTATTAATACGAAAGTAATATAGAGCGGAGTAGCATGGAACACTTCGTTAACATATTCCAAACAAATTGTTATTATTTTAAAAAATGCGTAATTTTTAATGAAACGAAAATGTTCCTTAAATTGAAAAATAATCAATTTAGTTGTTTACCAGTTAGTTAACTGAAATTATACAGAATTTAAAAATTGCTTTAGTCCAAGAAGCTAAAATACTTAAAGACCAATACATACATAACATAACATAACTAGAAAATCATGAATAGATCATCCCAAATACACTTAGGCTTGTATGGCACATTTATTATAAAAAGCATCTCACAAAACTGAATCCTTTACATATGAGAATTGTATCTTCCTTTTTATCAAAGTCGAAAAAGACTCGCACTTTCCACAAAGACCAAAAGCCTATGCTTTATTATTGTGCCAAAACTTCGAATGTCCTTTCATCGATATTAATGACTTTGATTAAAAAATTCATGTTTACTCCCATAATACTCTTAAGGTACGAGTATTCCTTCTTTATTCGAAAAGTGCCGATGAAAGGTAAACAAGATGAAAAGCTTTCAACTATTGAACCTGTGTCCATTCCATACCATCAAAATCCCTCCAGTAGTTTTTCCGTGCTGCGTCGTCGTCGGTCGCCGACAAAGAAGAATAATAAATTATTATTAGGAAATAAAATCATTTAATCTCTTCCGTTTGTGTGTGAATTCCTTTGTTATCGTATAGTTATTCCTTTTCGTCCTTTTTTCAACTCAAGGAATAGTAAGAAACGTCGTCGTCGTCTTCTAAGAATTCTCATTCCTATTGATATTTATAGACAATGAACTTTCTTGGGTTTGATGTTTTTGCTTTGCAGACCGCAAGATGTAGAAACCCAGGTGGAAGGTATGGCAACCGTCATGGTAAATGAAAGTGAATTCAGGGAATGCCTTAAATCAATATACAATAAGGACTCAGTGAGTCTGTTTATTTTGTAAGCGTTGTCCAAAAAAAAAGCAGAGAAAGAGTGTTGAGGAAACATCAGAAAGACGCAGTCTAACAATCCGACAATCCAAACGTAAATATTATTTTCCTTTCGCTTTTCTTCAGGTTCCTATTGGCATTGTCGAAGGCAAAGCAGGTCCTTTTATATTTGGGAAGATGAAGGGCTAAGCGAAAATCCTCATCAAGATGAGCTTGCTAAATACTTTGTACAATTATTCAACTGGAAATGCTTGTGTCTGGCAAAAATGTGAACACGGCCACACATTAAACTGAGGTAGCACAAGCACAAGTCGAAAAGGAACGGCAAAAGGGAAAATAATTGGTAGCAAGACGAAAAATACATATAAAGCAAGTGAGATGAAAATCTAATGAAACCACACTGAAACTTCAGCATCATGGCAGGAGACATCAAGTGGTAAGATATATTGCAGAGGGTTTATGCTTTGAGGGCTAGTCAACACCATAGACGAGAGGTTAAACTCTTTTTTTTTTAATTTTGTTTTTGAGTTAAGAAAAAAAGTTGGCTCCTTGGGATGCTTTCTTGGATGTCGTTCACGAAAGTATGGTAAAGAAAAAACCATGGGAATTCTTCTGCGTCAGAAATTGGGAAGATCTTTAGATTGAAAAAGAGTTTTATATCTTCATAATAGTGTGACCTGCTGATGCAAGTTCCAATACTTCTCCTTTATCAAGAAAAACAAAAAAAAAAAACGAACTTAATCGTTGGATAGATTTACTTTTTCCTCGTGGAGATCAGTGTGGTAGGAAAAAGAATATACTTACAAATATATGATTCCGTAATCCTAGAATGCATAATGGTTTTTGAATAACTTTAACACATATGGGGTTCCTGGGCAACGTTGCCACAATGTTACAAGTGTAACAAAAGTGTTACACTTTTCTTAATTTTTTTGTATTTGTTACTATGTTACTTTTTTTTTCTTTTTGTTACACTTTTTTCTCCAAACTTTTTTTTTCTTTAAAAATTTAATTTATGATTTTTTTAATCAGTGTGAAGTGCGCTTAAACAACACTTCCACCTATTTGTACACCTACGTCCTAAATTGAGTTGAAATCACCTTCATTCGACTCGATCGAACTCGTTCAGTTACAGTTACAGTACAGAAATCTTGCTATCTTTCACTTCAAATTCAAACTCGATCTCTCGATCCAGCATATAAACATGTTTAGATATCCATTCCTCAAAGTATTCCAGTTTCCACATTCCATGTTGGCTCTTTGAAAAATGCTCAAAAAGAAAATCTTTTTGAAAATATAACAGAATTTGTTTATAAAATATTAAGTTTACCACACAGTTCTACGGCAGCAGAAATTATTTTTTTAGAGCTAAATTTGATAAAAAAATGATTTAACCAATAGGTATCACTTGAATACCATTGAATCAATAATGTTTGCAAAACAAATAAAAGATCAATTCTCTTAATTTGCCTAAACATGTTTTATGTAAAACTTAAAATGTGTCTTACTTATAATAATTTATTAACTTATTATTTAATGTATAGGTTTGTACTGAATTTAAAAACTGTGATGAAGAAAACTTATGTTCCTATCAAAAATTAAAAATTGAGTTCAAGAGCATTCTTTGATTTAAATCATTTTTTTCAATTTGTTACATTTTTTTCGCTTTTGTTACGTTTTTTAAAAAAATGTGTTACACTTTCGTGAAGCCCAGCGGCAACGCTGTTCCTGGGTACCCCAGTACTTTTGGGTTGAAAATACCAGCAACTTATAACACAATCTTAAAAATGTATTTATTTTATTTTTAAAAATGTATTATTTAACTAAATTAACAAAAAATAAAATGCACGCCTGGATCGCACGAACGTGCTCCTCTGTAATAGACTAGGAATTTTAAAAACGAATGTTATTAGAGATAACTGTTCATAAGGATAAAATAATATTTTTAAACTCTTTTAGTAGTAAGAGACAAAAACAGAAATGCTATGCAAATATTTTATGCAAGAACATTAATTAAAAGTCGTTTTAGTGGTTTCTTAAAAAAAAGCTTTTATATACTAAATTCTTAAAAGATTTTTAAGAAAACATTTTGGTACGCCAATTTAAAGTTTTATTATTGTTCGAATAAAAATTAAATTTACAAAAAAAAATATTGACCCGTTTCTGAGATATCAAATTTTCAAAAAAAGAAAAAATTGATTTTTTTTTTCAAAAATTCAAAAAATATTTATTTTTATGTTTTGAAATGCAATGTGTTTTAGACTTTTTAGAAGCTTCTCTGTAAGAAATTTAATTCAGATCCGTTATGTGGATAATGAGAAATTCAAAATTCGGAAAAATGGTTCTGTGGCAGGTAGAAGCTGTAATATCTTAATTTCAAATTTTTTTTTATTAAATTAAAGATCATAAAAATTAATTGAAAGAAAAAAAATTTATCAAAATTCTAGCCACCGTTTTCGAGAAAAATACGATTTTTGAAAACCATTTTTTTAAACATTTTAACATTTGTATGGTGGGTACCAGGGTTGCGAATTTTTGAATTAAAAAAATCATAAGTCATAAGTCCGTAGATGATTTGTGAATTAAAAAAATTTAAGTCATAAGTTAGTTAGTGACTTATGATTTAAAAAAAATTTAATTCATAAGCTACTAAGTGACTTATGAATTAAAAAAAAATAATTCACTACCTATAAGTGACTTATGAATTAAAAAAAAATTAATTCACTACCTATAACTGACTTATGAATTAAAAAAAAAATAATTCACTACCTATAAGTGACTTATGAATTAAAAAAAATTTAAGTCATGAGCCAGTAAGTGACTTATGAATTAACAAAAATTAATTCACAAGCTACTAAGTGACTTGTGAATTAAAAAAAAATTAATTCATAAGGTAGTTCGTAAATTTTAAATGCTTAAGCTTGTTTTGACTACATAATTATTTAATTACTAACGAAGGTAGATTTCAAGCTTTTGTGTGTCATAAAATTATCATGAAAGCTTATAAATTTTCCAAATAATAATTTTTTAATCCATTAGCTTATGAATAATTTTTTTTTTAATTCATAAGTCACTAAGAAGCTTATGATTTAATTTTTTTTAATTCACAAGTCACCAACTGACTTGTGAATTTAAATTGTTTTAATTCATAAGTCAGTAACTAGCTGCTGAATTACATTTTTTTTAATTCATAAGTCACTCACTAGCTTGTGAATTAAAGCCAAGCTTAAGCTAAAAAGTGACTTAAGCTTTTGCAACCCTGGTGGGTACCTTTATTTTTATGTAAAATAAATTTTTTTTCTCACATCTGGTAGAATATATCAAGAAACTTTTATTTAATAAGTATAAAGAAAATAATCTAGCATGAGGTTTTCGAAATATTGAGTTTTGAAAAAAATATTTTGAAGTGTTTTTAAAAATCCAAAAAAAAGTTTTTTGAAAATTTGAATACATAATTCTATTTAAGTTTTTGGGGCGCCTTAGCAAAAAAAAACTTATCAAAATCGGATATACCGTTTTTGACAAAATCAAAAACAAAAAAAATGGTTCCATAGGAGGTACCCTCAATGCCTCAATAACCATTTTTCGGGAATTTTTTTTCAACCATTACCTAGCTTTAACTAAATGAAATTTTTTCGTGTTTTTATTTCTTAAATCTGTCGAACAGTTTTGGAGAAAAAAAAATATTTATAAAATTTCGAAAAAAAATCGTATGACAGGTACCGTTATTTGTGGTCTTAAAAAAAAAGAGAAAAATATCCTTTAAAACTCATATGTACCAAGTTTGAAGAAAATCGGCCGAGTCGTTAAGGCTGTAGTCGAACAAACAGACAGACATACAGAATTGCGAGACCCTCTTTTTTGGTCTTCGCTATCATCGTAATGTCAACTTTGATCAAAATCTCGAGTGATGGGTTCCCAGCACAACCCAGAGACCACAATAGTTAGGTGACTGCCCAAAGGTATTAGATCTTTCTGGTAATTTTTTAATAACGTACAAAAATCATCATCATCTTCGGTTCTATGCTCATCTACAGAAAGAGCCCAATAACTGGCTCTTAAGATGATCCTAGGAAAAATTGACCCTCCTGTACTTGAGACGTTAATCAATCAATGGGCTAGCAATATTTCTGCACTCGTACAGTTGCAAGAGCCCTTCGAGATTTTGATACAAACAAATCTATTGGCTCTGTTTGTATACCTCTGATTCTTCTGAAGAGGTGTTCTTCTTTGCTGGAAAATCCATTGCATAAGCCCTTCATTGCCCTTCTTCTACCAACTAATTGTACTTACGTCCTGTCTTTCCTAGGTTATAGAATCGCTTATCAACATTACCTGCAGAAATATCTCGAAAAACGAAAGCATCTTAATGACCGGCAATACAGCTTTCGCAGTAATCGTTCCTGATCTGATGGTATATAAATCACCGAAGGTTAAACAGATCTTCGCATTGCTTTCGAGAAAGTAAGATTATTGTATTAGGCTTTCTTATTAAAAATTATTCTTTGGGTGAGAAATTTATTTTTGGATCGTTTAATACATATTGTATTTTACGGTTTCAAGTTCGATCTTCAAAAAATAAATGCTGGTGTTCCTCAAGGTTTTGTTTTGTCTCCGACTCTCTTCCTCACTTTATATAAATGATTCGATTTTAACAGCATTGGTAAATGGGATACAATAAATCTGGTTTAGTTTAATGCTCCGAAAACTCAATGCTGCTTAATGTCATTGAAGCAAAATGTACCCCCCATGCTATTGTTCTTGAATGGGACTTGCATCGAAGAACCCAAGAAGTTCTCAGTACGTTGCTAAATGCTTATGATTTCTATATCGGTGTAAAAAAATGTTCAGTCCTCTGATCTGTGTTCAATTTATAAGGCAATTATACGTCCAAGACTCGAGTATTCAAAAAGTTTTGGCAGGAGTGCAGCCGTAACTTCTCTTCATTTATTGGATACAATCCAGAAGAGAGTATTCAAGCTAATACAAAACCAGAACTATAATGGAATCATTTCTATCTCTTGAAGACCGTCGGAATATTTCATAATATTTCCTTGTTTTATCGTTTCTTTCACAAGCAATGCGGGTTGCATTCCTTCCCTCAATCATTTCAACCGTGATACCCATTTTTCTATGAATGCTCATCAGTTCACCCTCGAGCCAAAATTTAAAAGTACCGTCAAAAACAGAGATACGTTTTTAGTCACACTACATAAGTATGAAATAATTTACCTTCACACTTTTTCTATCCGATCAATAGGAATAGACATAAATCGGTTTCAAAAATAAAAGGTCAAAATGGGGGCTGGAAGCGTTAAAAGGGGCAATACGACAACTTTGATTTGTATGCTTATGACTTTAGGGAACAATAAAATGCTAGGTTGATACATATTTATTACTAAGAGAAAAATTGTCAGTTTAATAATATATCAGGTTGAATTATCTGGATTCTCATGTTGATTTGACGGGATTATTTATTAAAGGTAGTGTTAACTGTGGAAATAAGGTTTCATCCAAATTTGTCGAGTAATTTTGTGAGAGTTTTCCAATAGAGACGGGCATATTTTGACAGTTGATGTTGTTTTATCTGATTTTAACATTTTTTTTTAAAAGCGCCGCCTAGAGAGTTCTGATTCAGATATCGGCAAATAAATTGACTTCAGTAGCCTGGCCCATTTTCCGAAGAGTGAAGCAAAATTGACGGATTTGAATTAATGCCAATTCACACGAGATTAACCTAGTGAGAATGCATCCACAGCGAGTGATTGTTTGATGTCTCTGTACTGTGCATTGTAAACCGGCGAGTGGTATAATCGGTCCATCTTTCTTTCGAAAACCTCGACGGCATAACCATCACTGTTAAAAGAGAGCGCAAAATGTATAAACGAACGAGGGGTGGTTTTAACAGAATGGCAATTTTTGCTAGGCATCTGATCCTTAATTCGATTTTTAGGCATGGATATGTAACGCAGAGGAATCGAGAATTGGCCACCAAGATCGTGTGATGAGTTCCCGTCAAACTTATTTTGAGAAGTTTTCTTAAGTCTCAGGTAGGTATGTGCCAATAGCCGCAAAAATGTATTAGGTATGCTTTAGACATTAGGGAACAATAAATAAGATAATTCAAGTTTTTTTACACAAGCAAGTGTTGTCAGTTTAGAAGCAAACCAACCTAACCTAAAAGGGTTTTCATGTTGATTTAACAGGATTATTTATTTAAGATAGGTTTAAGTTTACAAGATGTCCTGTTGAATTGTTTAGGCAGATTGTGTTAGTTGAACATTTTACGGTATTAAAATTTTAAAAATTGTATCTTATAACATGATTGTATGTGATGAAAAACAACAACCTGATAATTGGTTAATTTTACATGATCTTTTTCTCAGTGTAGCGCAAAATTGTATTTCGGTGAAATAATTATAGTTTTTGAAACTTTAATCAAAAAAAAACAGTTTTATTTAAATCTTTCGTTTGCATAATATAATCTCCTACTACTCAAAAAATATGATTAACGTATATTATTGGAATTTCGAACCAAAACCGAGCTTCAAAAAACAAATCTAACTGATACTATTTAATTGGCGAAAACTGCAAGACTTCTGAAATAAAACCAACAAGAAAAATTTCTATAGAAAATGAATATTATTTGCCTTTTTAAAATATTTTTCATTGAGTCAAAAATAAATTTCAACAAAAATAATATCATAAAATGACAATACAATAAAATACGAACATACTCGTATATGGATACCTTAAACAAAAAATTCAAACAATTAAAATATATAAATGCATTTTCACAATCGATTTAAGCCGCAAACAAAATGTGCGCGGGGTTTATTTGATTTTTTCTTTATTTTATATTACTCGTATTAATTTTCCACCAGCACCTGCAAGTTGTTGAAGCTGACAAAGATACAAATACAAAATATAAAAATAAAAATTGCAAAATAATATCAAATTAATCCGCGAAAAAAGAAAAGTTTTTTTTTTTGTGGTTGTTTGTATGAAATCGTTATTGGAGTTTTTTTTTCTGTATTCATTGTCGTTTTAAAAAAAAAATAAAATTTTCAACTTTTTATTTTGTGCAGAGCCCAAAATGATGATCAGATAATTTACAAAATGAAATTTGAAATGAGCCTTTTAAATGGCGTCCTCTTTGCAGAATAAAATTCCTTAATAATATGTGATGTAAAATGGTTTATATTTTGTCGGAAGTCCTCGCTGGAATCACATAAAAGGCTGCTTTTACTCTTTCGAATAAAATATCCAAATTTGGAATGTTTTGCGCGCTTACGGAATTTTTGACTTCATCCTATAGATGCTCGATAGAATTCAAATCTGGACTAATTGATGACCAGTCAAATACATACTCGCATAGAATTTCGATAAAAAATAGTTTTGTGAGTTTCGCGGTATGCTGAGGGCCTTTTTGAAAAAGCCAAATAACCGGAATATTTTCTTCAGCTCAAAGAAGCCTTATTTTCTCTAGTATTTCAACGTATTTCTCTTCTTAAGAACTCCGTGATTACGATGAATTAGACCTGCGAGCGACGCACGGCGACGAACAGTGGAACGTCTATACTCTGTCCAACAAAAATTGTCAGTACAGGGAAGATAGGACGTTTGTCTCTCATTCTGGTTGCATTGCCATGCATAAGTGTGTCTCCTTTTAAAACTCTCACAGGGATTTCGTAGTTTAAATTATAAATCGCCGCAAATGGAAGTAAAAAACGCGTAGGGCTACCGTCTGCCGATTCAAAACGACTGAAAACAATATTCAATTTACCTTTTTCCACAACGCCAAGCGGTAAGATAATAGGCGCGTTTTTTTTAAGTTGAAAAGCAATTCGACAACACTCAACATACTCATCTTCTTAAAATGTGTTCTCAAAAGCTTCAAATCCCAAAAGCTTCTTAATAAAAACCACTGAAAAAGCTCCTTGCTTGCAATTGAGAATGATAATAGTAACTCTGTTTTGATGTAGATAAAGAGCGCACGATCGTATTGAGTGACACTTGACACTCTTGTCTTGATCTTGTCTTGACAGTATCTCATCAGCAGTGGGATACGACGGTCGTGTTGGGGTGTACAACTTTTTGCAAAGAATTACAACAACAATTCCTTAAGAAAAGTCAGTGGCTTGCTCTTTTTTTAGTGGCATTTTTGCTAACGCATTGTAGTGAGGGTGCATCAGGCGCCACTGCTTTAGAAAAAGCTCTCCCATAAGGCATGTACTGACAATTTTTGTTGGACAGAGTATAGTACAAAATTCCGGACATTGGGTTATTTGTTTTTTTCATTTCTGGAAATATTTTTTGTTTGACATATATAGAAAATTGTCGCCTTTTTTACATATAAAACAATTTTTGTATGTACACTCTTTAATTTTCAAATAATAGGGACTCAAAGATGCTGTATTTTTAAAACCAAAAAAAAAAAAAATGGAATTTTGACGCATTTTTGAAATTTGTTTTTTTCAGACCCTGTTTATGTTTTCTTTTCGAAATTAATTTTGTGTAGGTATGCAATTGTTTCACTTAAAGCTCAACAATTAAAAAAAAAAACTTGAAACAAGGTTGTTTTAGCCTTAAAAAAAAACTCGTTTTGTGAGTGTTTGAAATAAATCCTAATTTCAGGTTTGAAGATGATTTTAAAAAAATGTTCAAAAATGCTCGGTTTTGGGGTAGTCCTAAATGAATTGTGCACTTATTTGGAGTCATATTTTCAAAAAATTGGATCCAACCGCATCCGACCCCGCTCCCTGGAGGGTTTTTAAAAATCTCCCTTAGAGCTGAGAAGGGGTTTGGGGCATCTTTGCATTATAAATAATAGTAACTAACATTAAGAAATCTAAAAGTATGAAACAGTACATACATTGACATAAAACAAAGATGGTGGGGTGGGGATTCTCCCTTTATTAATTAAATTTTATTTGCTCTGGTTAAAGAGATTTTTTCTTGAGGTTATCATTATTTGTTAGACTAAATGCTAAAACCAAGTATGGCTCTCATGATAATGGTTACTTTTTTTCTATTAATTAAAAAAAAATTATCATTTGATTTTATAATAATGAATGCCATTTTTGTTTAGTTTTTTTTTTTAATAAAGCGATCGTCTAGTACACAAAAAATTTTGAAGCCTTCTACTAAGTTAAAATGGTTGTGTTTACTTACGAAGATTTTGTCAACGTTTTAAAGACTAAAGGGCGTGATTTAACTGACTATAAATATTCTTATCCAAACAGCGACAGTAAAATCTCGGGAAAAAATTGGACTTGTTTGAATTTTTTCGCAAGTTTTGTTTGAAGCTGAAAAATAGATTTGTAGAATGAAGTGGCTTGAAACGGAATTCAACACATTAACCTTTATAAAAAAAACCAACCCCATTAACCGCTAACAACACTAATGAACAGTTTGAATACTTCAGTGAGCGACAAAACAGGCGTAAAACCCAAAACCCAGTTAACCCGAGCACTACGCTTCTTTTTGCCGAAAAATGAAGCTGAAATGAAAGCTTTGAAAATAATAGATTTTTTAATTTTGTATAAACATACATATATTAGCCGTCTTTTTGTTGCAAGTCCATAGAGAATTGTAAAAAAAAACGACATCGGGACTTAGGAACTTCTTTCCTAATAGTTGGAAGGACTCTGTACGCTATGGCATTTGTCAGCTGTATTGAAGACCTGCAACCACTATCCAAAAACGTCACTTTTGACTTCTATGAACAAATTATCGATAACATATAGATAATATTATTTTGGCACCATGGTTTTTACCGGGACTTAGATTAAGTCTCGAAAATTATCTGGACTTAGCTAAGTCTGTATTGAGTTAAGTAGTTGTTGTATTTACATGTAAAGCGCTTAATCACGATGTCGTTTCTACAGTTTACAATTCCTTATGGACTTGCAAAAAACACGCCTCTTAACTAGAACAATATTCAATATAAATAACATTCAAATTAAATTGTGAACGATGTCTCGAAATACATATTTAAAAAAAAGCTGCAAAACTGCTCATTAAACTTGTAATATGAATTTAGAGCAATCAATATTAATTGTTTTTCGTCCATAAAATTAATTTTATTTGCCTAAGCTAAAATTAAAAAAAAATCTTAGTTTCAGGGGTTATGTTAAATTTTTTTTTGGAAAATTGCTCATTTTTTCAGATTTTTTGAAATAAATTATGAAACTATAATTTTTCAAGTACAAAATAGTGAAAACCGTTTCAAAATCCATCCATTACTTCAAAAGTTACAGCCCGATGACCACTTTTCATCTTTCGTTCCACTGTGCGACGTTCCAAGAAAAACATCCTTAAACGCAGATTGATCCACCGCCAAGTTTAACTACCGATGAAATGTACTTTGGGTCAATTTCCTGAATGACTGCAGCACTTTTTCTGGGATCTGTTTTCGACAGCTCACCAATTTTCCTATCTGTATAAACTGTGGCTTTCATTGGTCTCTTTAGGAGAAAATTTTACGGAAATTGGCAACGGCACCGAAAACCAACTTTTTGGAACAGTTAATCTGGGTTACAATATGGTGATAATGATAATCCAGTCTTATTAAGCTACTGGTTAGTAAAACGAAAAAAAAAAGGATAAACATTTTCGAATATCTATAGTAAATTACCTAGTAATATGCTAAGCCCTTAACAATAGGTTGTTTAAAACTTTACCCCAATAGTTTATAATTAGCTGTATATTGTTTTAAAGAAAAAAATGTAAGATCATAAATAGACTAGAATATGTAGCTTTAGATGAGTTATTGACCAATTTGGAATATCATAGATGAGTGGAAGTGATTAATAAAATTCTTTCCTTCGGCTTTTTTGGTCACTGTATTTTTGGCAATGAAACAACGAATTACATTTGCTTTCCCGACGGCGACGTTTCGACAGGGGTTGCTGTCTTCTTCAGGGGAACTTTATTGAGACAAAAATACAAAAAAAAATTGAGTTGGATTTAAAAAAAAAATTCAAAAATTTTTTTTCAAAACTCAATATTTCGAAAACCCCATGCTCGATTTTTTACAAACTTGATAGATAAAACTTTCTCAATATAATCTATAAGATGTGAGAAAAAAAAATTAGTTTACCTAAAAATAAAGATACCCACCATACAAATGTTAAAAAATGGTTTACGAAAGTCGTATTTTTCTCGAAAGCGGCCGGCGGCGCCTAGAATTTTGATAATTTTTTTTCTTTCAATAAATTTTACGATCTTTAATTTAATAAGAACAATTTTGAAACTAAGATATAACAGCTTGTACCTACCATAGAAGCATTTTTTTAAATTTTGAATGACTTATTATTGACAAAACGGATTTTAATGAAATTTTCTATTAAGATGCTTCTATAAAGTATAAGACACATAGCATTTCAAAACTTAAAAAAATCATTTTTTTTCTTGGAAAATTCGATATCTCAAAAACGGCTCGATATTTTTTTGGAAATTTGATTTTCGTTCGTACAATAATAAAAACTTGAAATTGGCGTATCAAACTTTTTTCTTAATTTTTTTTTTAAAAATTTGTATATAAAAGCTTATGTTTTTAAGAAACCACTACAACGAGCAAAACTGTTCATAAGCATAAAATTAATTTTTTAAAAGACTAAAACAACTTCTGTAATAGTTGGAAGTAAAAATAGGACACCATGTGATTCATGCAAATATAGGTTTATGCAAGAACAAAAATTATAAGTCTTTGTAGTGGTTTCCTAAAAAAATAAGTTTTTATATAAAAAAAATTTTAAAACATTTTTAATAAAAAAATATGTTACGCCAATTTGAAGTTTCTATCATTCTTCAAATAAAAATTAAATTTACAAGAAAAAATATTGAACCGTTTTCGAGATATTGAATTTTCCAAAAAAAAAATTGATTTTTTTTTCAAAATTAAGAAAACAAATATTTATCTTAAAGTTTTGAAATGCAATGTTCTTAAGACTTTTTAGGAGCTTCTCTCTAGAAAATTTCATTAAAATCTGTTATGCCGAAAATGAGAAATTCAAAATTTTAAAAAATCGTTCTATGGTAGGTACAGTCAGTAAGATCTTGTTTTCAAATTTTTTTTTATTAAATTATAGATCTTAAAAATTAATGGACAGCAAAAAAATTTAAATAAAATTCTCGAAACCGTTTTCGAGAAAAATACGATTTTCGTAAACCATTTTTTAACATTTCTATGAAGCGTACCGTTATTTTTAGGTAAAATATTTATTTCTCATATCTTGTAGATTATTTTAAGAAACTTTTATTTATCAAGTTTTAAAAATATCGAAATATTGGGTTTTCAAAAAAAAAATTAAAATTTTTTTTAAGAATCCAAAAAAAAAAATTTGAAAATTCGAACACTTAATAATATTGAAACTGCTAAGGAGCCTTAACATTAAAAAATGATCAAAATCAGTCGTACCGTTTTTGAGAAAATCAAAAACAAAAAAAAAATGGTTTAAATGGGGGTACCAAAAATAATATTTTTTTGGATTTTTTTTTCGACCATTACCTAGGTTAAACTAAATGAAATTTTTTGATTTTTTTTTAAAAAATATGATGGACAGTTTTTCGTATGGCAGGTACCGTTATTTTTGGTCTTAACAAAAAAAAAACATTCGGGGGGGAAAAATTAAAACCCATATCTATCAAGTTTGAAGAAAATCGGCGGAGCCGTTTAGCTGTAGTCGAACAGAATTGCGAGACCCAGTTTTTTGGTCTTTGCTATCATCGTAATGTACCTTTTATGAAAATCTCGAGTTCGATTTTTTTTCCGAATGCATAATTTGCCTTATAGTTCCTATAAGTCGCAAGTAAAAAATAAATTTTATCCTTATAAACAGTTTTCTAACATTCGTTTTAAAAATTCCTGGTCTATTACATAGGAGCAAATTCGTGCGACCCAGTCGTGCATTTTATTTATTTTTTTTTGTTCTAGGCCCATTTAGTATATAATTTTTATTTCAAAGATTTTGATTTAGCTCTGAACTTATAATTTTTGTAATGTAATTATTGACTGCAACATAATTTTGTTTTTTCTTTTTGTCGAAAATTTCACTTAACGACAATAGAATGTTGACGTTTTTTTTGAGAAAATGGTCTTGATTTTGAATTATTCGTTTATGGCTTGAGCAATTTCATGTTAATTTTGTAGAAAGGTAGGTATGAATGATAATTTAAAATGACATTGCATTCCAATTTAAAAAAAAGGAAAAATGAGAGAAGAATTAAACTTTTTAGTTATGATGAACGTCAAATGATTCCTTCCCTCAATCCTTGCCCGTGTGGGCTTAACTTTGCATAACTTAATCCTTTCCTGTCTTGTCTTACATAGAAGGGACTACATACTTTATTTGGTCAGAAAAAAGACACCACAAATGTCTGAAAACCGACATTTTTTGTTCACTCGAATAAAATAATTCTCTGTTCTAAAGCTTATGTTGTGTGCTGCCAAACAAAAGGCCACTTAAGAACTTTTCCAGGAACATTGTTTCTTCCGATTTTCAATTCAATAAAATGATTTTGTTTATGTTGTGTCTGTAAATCCCCAAGTGTAGAATGAGAATTCATTAGAATCATGAACAAGTCATAGCTATGTACCTTCCGACCACAAATCCCAACACAGACAGTGCTTCAGTATCAGATAGAATTTAGTGTACTCGTCTACACCACACCGGGTCCTGTACTCCCAAAAGGAAATATACAACCCAAACCACCCCTCTACCTGCGTAATAATAATGTACAAAAATCGAAACAACAGAAATTCAAAATTATTTTAATCCCTCATTTATGAAATTTTATTCTATGGACATGAACATGGAACGCTCGGTGTCCTTTGTTTGGGGAAAACAAGGATAATTTTAATGCAAGGACAAAAGCAATTCATGCAAATATTTTTTGGGCATGACATGATGATGAATATTAGATGCAGTTCTTGATACCTGTGGAACTTCTACCTGTTTTCTACAGACTTTGCAATTTATTGTACCGTTTGGTTTTATTTTTATTTTTTTTTTAATGAAGTTGTGGGATTTGGTCGGGGGTGGGGATTTCTCGTTTCAAGGGGTTGTTGGCATTTTGAGTACTTTTGTTTTAAGTGCTATTTGCTGTTGCGTAAAAGAGTTTTGTGGTATTTACCTTCAAATGGGGGGATACCTTTTGTTTTCCTGTATAGGTATTTTTGAAATAAAATTCTTGACTGGGTTTAAAGTGCTTTCGAGAATGGCCTAAGCTTTTGATAGACATTATTCGGTATTGGGACAAGTGCAATTCAGTATACAGTCCAGACAATAACGAAGGGAGAAAATTACTTAGCGTCAAGAAAATTTTAACAGTTTCCAAGCCTGAAACAGTTAATAAGAAGTGTATAGTGATGAATTGTTTAAAAGAACCTTTGTCCTGGCGGCTAAAAAGCGCAACCTGTGCTATTTTTGGTACAGCAGAGTTAGATAACGAGGAGAGCTTAGCAAACCCGAATTTACAAACTAAAAATTGAAAAACGAGATATCGTCTCTGTTGTTAAGGCAGGTGGTGCGCTCGCTCAACTACCCAATTAGCGCTCGAGTGCGGCGTTTAGATAGCATAAACTCGTTTGACCTTTGGATTTTATCGGATATGATGAGGGATTCATGAGCTACTCTCTACCTGAAGTTTGCTCGTTCGTGGTCTTAAGATCGAGGAGAACCCATTACAGAAATCGTCAAGGTTCTTTTCAGAGTCACTGATACCAGTGCATGCTGCAACTATCCTGGCTATGTCTATCTATATGTACGTTTTGTACCCAGACGCAAACAAAAAGTCCTCTGCATTTTGTATAAAATATCATATTGACTCTTTTGGAGGCCTTTAATTCTGAGACCATTGACGTCCATATTTTCTTCACTAACTTTCAAGTGCTACAGTTTAATCTACACCACTCGTAGTGCGTTTTAATAATAAGAAGAAGACCTTGCACAGTCAGATTCCTGCATCGTTGTTGGTCTCGACTATTTCATCAAATTTATTGAGTTCTGCACCCAGACTCTGTGGAACGTTAATCTTGACATTTCTTATACAAAAACTATTCAGACTTCTGGAGAGTCCCCAAATTCTCCTCACTAATCTTCAGAAGATAAGAGGCTCCTCCGTCTAGGAAACTGCCCAGTGATGCATGGAACCAACGGATTTAGGCTCTTAAGGCAGCGGATTAGCTACTGTCTGCTTGATTTGTAATGCTCATGAAAATCAAATAAATGCGAGCCTCTGGTTGTCTTGGGATGACCTTAGCTGAGATAAGCTTAAGTCTCAGGCTCTCGCATCGCATTCATACGTAACCTTAGCGATACTGGGTCTAAGAAAATTCCTGGAAATCCACCTTGAATTCCCCTGAGCATCATAACTCTCCGAGAGCTAAGCTTCGATGGAGTTCCACACAGCCACCAGACCACTGATGTTTGAAGAGAGCTCATTTACAACCTAGACCTGAAAATCACCTCTGAAATTCTGGCTTAGAGTATGCGGTTGAACTGCTCTGGATGGTGGCATTTTCTCAGTTTTTTCAGACCGTCAGGCTTAATTTTATTTTTACGAAGGCAGGTACGATGGTCTATTCACGAGATCTATAATCTATTGCGCTTGTCAGCCATTTCTTGAGCAGTCTGTTGTACTCTTAAAAAATCTTCTAGTGCTAGGCGAGGTTTTTCTTAAGTACAGTTTTTAACGAGGTTACACCTTTTAACCTAATTACACCTTTTACCACCCAGAGAATACAGAGCGCCGAAATTCTGCTTCAGTTACTATTCCGGATGAAATTTCCAGCAAGTATTGCATACCTCAAGGCGCCCACGTAAAAATGCAAAAGAGGAAACGCACTGATGGTGGGCGACGACGTCAGAAAATAAATTTCGTTCGTCAGTTTTACAATCCACATTTGGTTTTGGCCGCCAAGTAGACAAGTAGAAGTTGGAAATTCTAGCGCCAAACATTGCAGCTCGGAGAGTGGAAGCCAACGTCTCCAAACTCCACGAGCACTACAAAAAGTGGGGTATCCGAATAAACACTGCCAAATCGGAGCTTGTGTGTTTCAGGAGACCCACCACCAATGGCAACCGATGTCGTTCTCGTTCAGCAGCCACTTGCAGAAACCTGACCGTGAAGCTCCCCGATGGGTCAACGATAGCAGCCAAAAGAAATGCTAAATACCTGGAAGTTAACTTCAACGAGCTGTTCAATTTCAACCCGCACTCTAGGCAGGTTCTAAGGAAGGCCAATTTCGCGGTTCACCGCTTGCACCCGTTGCTAGCCAGAAGAACCGGACTAAGCCAGCCAGTGAAGCTATTGATATACAAACAGCTCATCAGACCCGTCATCAGCTACAATTTTCCTGCATGGCACACCATTTCGAAGACAGCAACGCTGAAGCTCCAAATCTTCGAAAGGAAAATACTAAGGATAAGCACCGGACTTATCTTCGATCGACAGCGAAGGAAGCACTTCAGCAATGAAAGACTCTATGAAGAAGCAACAACAGCCGACAACGAACCAGCAGTTCGTTTCTACGCTGACTTCGAGTCAGCATATCACCGTGGCTGAAAACATTAAAAAACAACCCCCAACAAGCCGCCAACTGTACAACCGGGACTGAACAATCCGAGTCAAAAAACAAGACAATTTATAATAATGCTAATTTTGAACCATGTACATTATAAATATTATAATTTTTAGAGCTTAAGTCATTTTATAAGTTAGGCCCCCTATGTGCCAACAAATTTTTACCCTATACATATTTTCCTTAAGTTTCACAAGTTTCACAATTTCAGTCTTTCGTACCAATCCAGTATACATGGTACAGATCATCTGAATAAGAAGCACAGGTAAAAGCTTCGAAACTTTTGGCTTCCGCCGTTAAATACCCCCTCCGCTCTCCTACTCCACTCAGACTAGGGACTCTATCCCAATCTTCGCTGTCTGAATCACCTCTCCGCCGCCATAGTTAAGACTAGAGACTCTATCCCAACCTTCGCTGTCTGAATCTCCTAGGGACTCTATCCCAATCTTCGCTGTTTTAATCTCCTTCTCTTAGACTAGGGACTCTATCTCAATCTTCACTGTCTAAACCTCCTCCACCAGACTAGGGACTCTATCCCATATCCTTCGCTGTCTGAATCTCCTCCACCAGACTAGGGACTCTATCCCATATCCTTCGCTGTCTGAATCCCCTCTCCGTCGCCGTAGTTAAGACTAGGGACTCTATCCCAATCTTCGCTGTATTAACCTCCTCCGCTTAGATTAGGGACTCTATCCTAACCTTCGCTGTCTAAGCCTCCGCCGCCGTAGTTAAGACTAGGGACTCTATCCCAATCTTCGCTGTATTAACCTCCTCCGCTTAGATTAGGGACTCTATCCTAACCTTCGCTGTCTAAGCCTCCGCCGCCGTAGTTAAGACTAGGGACTCTATCCCATTCTTCGCTGCCTTAACCACCTCCGCTTAGACTAGAGACTCTATCTCAATCTTCACTATCTTAACCTCCTCTACTCAGACTAGGGACTCTATCCCAACCTTCGCTGTCTTAACCTCCTCCACCAGACTAGGGACTCTATCCCAATCTTCGCTGTCTTAACCTCCTCCGCTTAGACTAGGGACTCTATCCTAACCTTCGCTGTCTAAGCCTCCGCCGCCGTAGTTAAGACTAGGGACTCTATCCCATTCTTCGCTGCCTTAACCACCTCCGCCGTAGTTAAGACTAGGGACTCTATCCCAATCTTCGCTGCCTTAACCACCTCCGCTTAGACTAGGGACTCTATCTCAATCTTCACTATCTTAACCTCCTCCACTCAGACTAGGGACTCTATTTCAACCTTCGCTGTCTTAACCTCCTCCACCAGACTAGGGACTCTATCCCAATCTTCGCTGTCTTAACCTCCTCCGCTTAGATTAGGGACTCTATCCTAACCTTCGCTGTCTAAGCCTCCGCCGCCGTAGTTAAGACTAGGGACTCTATCCCAATCTTCGCTGTCTTAACCACCTCCGCTTAGACTAGGGACTCTATCCCAATCTTCGCTGTCTGAGCCCCCTCTCCGATACCGCCCGTTAGCGTATATGAAATACTTTGTTATCTTATTGTAAGGCCGTGAATTTTTTTAAAGTACTATATGAAATACTAGGCCATAGCTTATTATAAGATCGTAAATATTGTAATATTATATGAAATATTTTGTTAACCGATTTATACATATTCAATATACACAAATTGGAATTTTAAACTGGACCTTTGAGCTCTCTATTGACCGAGTTTTACTGCTTTCTTCAGTTGACGCTGGACACCGCTGACCTACCTCAGCAAACAAAAAATTGGTGATCTTATTTGACTTCCTCTCGCAGCATTGTTGTTCAAGGGTTTGAGGTCGGTATTGATCAGTCGGAGTACAGGAGCACTATGGTTGGTACCATCTATGCATGCTAGGTTCGTGGCTGGAGGGCAAAAGTTCATCCTCTAAGGTTTGCGGATAGTTTGAAGTTTGTTTCGTCAAAATCATCAGGTTTAACAATAATATGGTCCCACGAGTAGGATGGAAAAGAAAAATCAGCCTCACTAGTGCCGATATACCGGGGTAAGCCAAAAAAATAAGACGGTACCTGCTGTCCGAATGAGCTTGTTTGTGACGAGTTTGCCCTAAAGCATTCAATTTATTCGACACGGATTATGAAAACACTCACACCACCATTGAAAATTTGGGACCCCGTCTGTAGAATGAACTATTAGGAAGTGAAAGAACCCTCAGCGCTTGGACCTTATTTTAGCTGATCCCCATTTTGACAATAACTGACAAGATAACCGTGGATCATTACGGCCTCCATCGAGCAGAAGAACAACAAAATTAATTTGCAAGAAAGAATGAAAAAAACGGGAATAATGATATGTTGCATGTTATGACCGCTAGAGCATACATTAGATCAATAAGAACTATAACCTCTGTTCATTTCTATACAATTTTATACAATTTAAGACCTCCTGTCCTTCATGAAAGTCTTGCAAAGTTTTTAAATTTTTGAATACGAGAAACGTCGAAAAAATTGAAACCGCCTTGGTGTACACAACATCACATTAAAACTTAGCCGACCGTTTCATAGGCCCCACCCAACACTTTTACCTATGAATTTCCGCTATACTAAATAGCTACATTCTACATTTTGTCTCTGCAAAGCATCACCATAGCCACATTCATCTATCGTCTTATTAATGCAACATGCGCTCAACCCAGACATATGAGTCCTTAAACGCTCATTCCAATATGTCACAATATGCGGTTTCCGAAATGTTCAATTTGCGTTCAGACAAGAGAATTATGAATTTATTACCTGGACCCTCAAATATTTGTGCATTCTGGTCGAAAAACAACAATGGCCATGTGTTTGGCTTTGTGCGTCGTCCTTTCTGGCCGAAGGACGTGGTCTTGTCCTTGATATGGTGTTGGTTGTTTATGGCAGGTATAGTCGCAATACATTGCATGGAAATTCAATATTCTTCTAGTCAACTTACCCTGGTTTTGAATCATGGAGTCTATTCATTGACCTTATGGGGGGGTTGTATCCCCCATTAATCCCACTCCTGGCCTACCATTTCTGATGCACTAAGGTGCAAATACCATGATTATGCTCGACAAACAATGAGACACAACGTTTCGTTATGCCATGATGGACATGAATCATAAATTTTACCTTTTACTGTGTGATATTTCTTCAAACAAAACACATACACACACTCATATGCGAACAGATTATGCTAACTTTTTCCTAATATGCATAAAATATAAAGGACACTCTAGGTTCGTGTTGGTTTGAGGATTGTGTGGTGTTGCACAAGCAAAAGGAATTCGATATGGTTCGACGGTTTTCGGATGTGTCGTTTCTGAAATAGGAATTCCTGTTGCCTGCAGGAAAAGGACTCTCTGTTTGTTTGTTTGTTTTCTGCTTTGGTGTATATGTGATGTGGTTCTCATAAATGAACTGAAATTGAATTCAAAATTTGGAAAATATTCCATTTTCAAAGGAGAATTTGTACTAGGACGATTTTCTTTGTTTGATGACATTTGGTTTTGTGGCAAGGATTTCCAAGAGATGGAGGGAGAGAGAGATGTGCAGAAATTTCGATCACAGAATTAATGAATACTAGCGCACAAGATAATCGAAATACCTTTCGATTTGAGCCAATTCGCTCTTAGGTGCTATTTATAGTGTCACAAAAATTCAAGGACTTTATCGCCCTAAAGTCAATAAAATGGAAACTGGAAACGCCATGAGTCAAACTTTGAATTTCTGTTCATTTCCCTAGAAAATATCTACTAATGAATTGTTTTGAAAATATCCAAAGTTTCCAAGCAAGCCAACACCGACCTGACTTCAAAACACATTCCAATCAGGCGGCAGATGCTTCACCAGGGGTGTACTCTTACCACACACACACACACATACATTATTCAAAAACATAAATCTGCTCCTCGATTGCAAGCACTGGCAATCAGTGCAATCAGCCGCGCTGTCAATTCCCTGTCCATCATCACAATCAAGTATGAATTCCATACAAAATGCTGCATCCTGCATCCTTACCACAAATCCCTGTCATATCTTCGTATTAACTATTCAACATTTTCATAGAATTACTCAGCACGATTCGCAGCTTCTCATCATTTGTTGCAGCGAGTTTTGACTGCTAAATCGTATTTCCTCTGGGTACGTTGGGTCGTCGTCGATGACGATGTTGGCATTGCTCCTTGGAGCCAAAAACCGAACCACAAGGACGCACATACCTAGGACGAAATATTTTCCAAAACGCATATCCATCCGGCGCGAGCAGAATTGTTATGCTCTCCGTTCGGTGGTATGGCAAAAGTTTCAAGTGCCCATCACATAAGGAAATTGTTTGCAGGACTTGCAAAAATCTCGGTGTCGAGAGTGTCCTTCCTGATTAAACTGATGCGGAAAAGCTTGCAGCAGTCGCGAAATACAACACGAATAACGATACTTATTCAAAATATGGCTTAAACACACACACACGCTCAAATACTGAGAACACTCATGGTATAATATGTGTCCTTGTCCATGCGGAATCCAGCAGGTTCATTCTTTGCCCTGTGGTGGTATTTTTGGATAAAATTTTCCAGCTCATCATTCTTTTTTTAAAACCGATGCTGCTTGCTCCAGCGTATTCCACTCTGGTCCTGACTTCAAATTCGGGAAAGATTGGCATCCTTGCATGCTAAATGGTGGTTCCGCGCGCTTTCAATGACAGACAGAGACAAGAACGACATTGCAGTGAGCTTGGTATTTTCGCCTTTTAGCCATTTGGCATTAATTCACCTTTCGAAGTTGTTGCCACGTCATTGGGTGATCCCGATGCGATGATGTCATGACAATGATGATGATGATGGTTTTCGGACTAAGCAGCCCCTTATCAAATCTAAGCTATTGTTATGAGCTCACGTATATGTGAAGCATACCCGTGTGGAGATGGTATTGGGGCTATGGGCTTCGTCTCTTTTGAAGGACCTTCTGCACGAACCTTTAGAAAATGGCTTATTGATGGAAGATGATTATGTGATGATCAGCGCACGTTTATGAAACAATGTGGGAACTAGTCGGTAACCTTCATTTTTTTCAAAACTTTTTGTAGAAAATCATGTTTAAATATTTATCGGATGCTAATACCATCGAAGCTGGCTGATAAGAATTAAGGAATATTCATATAGAATGGCCCTTAGGATATGTCGGAACTAAATTTAAGGAATATTCAACTTTGGATGAAAATGTCTTCTATAGATACCTACCTATACCGAATGTTAACTCATAATTTTGGATTCGTTTGGCGAAAGATGTCACACAATTTGAACGAATTGTGAATTGGATTTTCGACAGTCAAAATTGGTGTTCGGCCTTAAGGTTTCCGACATTTTGCAAACGAATTCAGGGCTTTTCTGTTTTAACACACATTCTGCATTTCGCTAATTGTGAATGAATGCGAATTTCGATGTCATACAAATCGAAAGAATTGTTCATTGTGAATTGGATTTTTGACATTAAAAATTTGTGTTCTGCTTTAAGATTTCCGCCATTTTGGGAATGAATTTAATCCATTGATTTTTAATTTTGGTCTACGTTCTGCATTTCGCTAATTGTGAATTCGCAGGAAGAATGCGAATTTGGATGTCATACAAATCGAAAGAATTGTTCATTGTGAATTGGATTTTTGACATTCAAAATTGGCGTTCAGTTTTAAGGTTTCCGCTATTTTGGGGACGAATTAAATCCACCGATTTTTAATTTTGGTCTACGTTCTGCATTTCGCTAATTGTGAATTCGCAGGAAGAAAGCGAATTTGGATGTCACACAATTCGAACGAATTGCTCATTGTGAATTGGATTTTCTACAGTCAAAATTGGTATTCCGATGCATTTCGCTTAATGTGAATTCCTTATGAAATAGGGAATTGTTATGTGACAAGAATCGAAAGAATTGCTCGTTGTGAATCAAATCTTCAAAAATAAAAATTGAAGTTTGGAATGAATTCAGAGCAATTCACCTTGAATTTGGTTTAATTCAACTAGAATTGAATAGATTGCAGTTCGTAACAGTCACAATAGGTAGGTACTTAGATATATTTCTGCTTAGTAAGTTTTCGGTTAAACTTTAATGACTATAATCTATTTGAACGGTAATTTTTGTAAAAAAAATCATAATGAAGCTTTGAGAATACCAAAGCATCATTGGCAGTTTTGTATTCCCAAAACAGAACCAAAAAACTTCAAAAGGCTTTCAAACTCAGATAACTAAGTCAATTTACTCTTCTGAGCACTTAACATAATCGTCCTGAAAAATTACTTAAAGAAAAAAACATGTGACTGAATACTCCCAGCTCACTGCATACACAGTCAAATCCAAAATTTCATATAATTTACATATTCCGTACCATATGCCGTTGAATGATCTCCCTCTCTCTCTCTATTTCTATATTTTCATCTAAAATCTGTTTCATCTGTCCATTTTTGGTCCTCATTGAAAATTCCCTTTATGTCTCAATATAGATACACGTAGCCGGAAGACCGGGGACTATGATTTTTATGGCCACATCCATCAAGGGCTCATTTAGTAGCATGGCATTCTCTATGTCTCCGTGTCCATGCAACAACTTTTATTTTTTGGTTTTGTTTGGTTCATCTCTATCCAGCTGTGACATCGTTGAATTTTAAAATGCCCCCATAATTCCCCATTAAGCAACGTGTTGCAATTTTACATGTATCTTTATACATCCCCTCACAAAACAAAAAAAAAAAACATTACAAAATTCTAGGGCAAAAACGCATTAGGAACAAAAGCAGACCACCACTAGACAGACTGTCCTCTTCTGATGTCCTCTTCCCTTACTCACATTTTGATTTTAAAATGAAGATTGTGAGGAGTTTAGTGTCTCCAACCCCCACATTAATGCACACAAAAGCTATAGCTTAGCCAACCCCTGCAAGGCATGGAGATTAATTCGACAACTTCAACAAAGTGTCACCTCGATTCTTCATTCAGCGACTCACGTTAAGTTAACACAACTAAGTTCTGTTCTGGAGGGTTCAAGGTTTCAGGGTACCATCATCTGACAATTTACACTCTCGATGTTTCTTTCTTCGTATCTTTCTTGATTTTATATCAAAGCAAAAAGACGACGTAATTGCTTCCTGCTTATATGAGAAATAAATTGCCCAGAAAGGACAAGAGAAATGGATATTTATGAATCCTTTTCACTCACTCCAACTGAACCTATAGTTTGACGTTTGGAGTTCGCTCCTAGAAAGAAGGGAGACTGTCTAGTTGAAACTGTTGTCAGTATTTAAAGGTAGATTTCAGCAGCATGGTTTATTAAAATATATTCAAAATACCTACTTTTTCAAGAGGCACAACAGCTAGCTCATGGGGAATCTGAATTAAGAGATTAACAAACCTCAATATTCTGTCGAGTTCAAGTCCGAAGCTAAAATGAATATGACAAGAGATACTCTTGGAGGATTTGTCACTGCAAAAGAGACAGCATATCTGAAAAATACTGTTTTGTTTTTTGGTGCAAGTGGCTGGAAATCGAACCCATCGCACCAAGTCACTAATAACGATGCTGTGGGGTACTTCAGAATATAACTTACTTTCCCAAGTACAACTTCCGACTCAATTTTAAGAGAAGACTGAAGTTATTTAATTTGATTTAATTCGGGCTTGGGTTTATTTTAATGTACTTTAGTTTAAAATTATTTGCGTTTAAGTCAAACTTGTTTGTTATGTGGTTAGTTTGATAGGTGATTATAGCTATATTGTTGAAAGTAAATATTATCAAATAGGCTGTCGTTTGTTAAACCTGTCTTGCCAAATTAACATGGACAGTAATAGATTTCAAGAACATGTGCAAATTATTAAACTGTTTTATGAAAATGGGTCCTATGTTCGAGCAACATTTGACGCACTTTGCCCATCTTACGGTCGACATAACCGCCCTTCCGAGAGCACTATTCGCAACGTGTTGGATATATTTGAGTCGAGTGGTTCAGTTAACAGTTCGACAACACAGGAAAATATAACCACTGTGCGTGTGCGGGAACATCTGCAGTCATTTCTGCACCGGTCAATTTTGCCCCGGTTTTTTACAGATCAAACCTTGACGAATTTTACGTCATGACTCCTTCGCTAAGTGGGCTCTCGAGTAGTTGAGAGTTGACTCTAATTTCGGTCGAAATATCATATTCAGTTACGAAGTCCATTTCTGCATGAATGAGTTCGTCAACAAACAAGATTGTCGGTCCATACTTCTTTGACAACGACGTTGTCCCGGCCATTACTGTCAACGGCAGCCGCTAATGGTCGATGAAAAGCATTTTCTTCTAGGCGGAAATGGATATATGGACACGAATTTCATAACGGCTCTAAGATTTTAATAAAAAGATAAATTTGTGAATTATTGAGTCGAAAAGGTCTACATTTTGGTCAACATCTGTTATAAACAGTATTTGTATTAAACCGTTTTTTCTTATCGATATTGTCGATAACGTATTTAGATTTCAGAAATTACACTGAAGCTTCATGAAGCTAGGTACAAACGGCGACCACTGGCTGTCTAGCCCGGTGGCCAAATTACCGCTATTTTGATACCATAACTCGTTTGAACCTGTACTGTGGATGGAATTGATATGAGGAATTGTGAACATTCTCACGGAGTCATCCGGTTTGGATTGAGTTGAAACAAAAAGGATGTAGTACCTAGCTTTTGACGCATCTTATTGTTGTGATATGATGTTTGTTTGCATTTGCACAATCATTCCAAATTCGGATCACTCAGTCAAACGGTCATCACACGCATCCGAAATTATTTACACTGTGCCACGATAGGCATATACACCTTCATGATTGGTGCTGAAAAAGCAACTAATCCGTCTGCTAACTCAGTCCGCTAGCTATCAGTTCCAGGAATCAAATGAAGGGTACGCCACGTAAATAACCGAAGGTCGTTCTAAAGCTATTTCGTCGAGTTGAGAAAAGAGATCAAATCTGTGTTCTTCATTTTCACAAGTTCGTCAATGTTGTAAAAAATGCACTTCCCAATGATTGTTCTCTAATTTAGTCCAGAGCAGGGCATTTTCCAGAGGATATGAATGACTGTTTCCTTTTAACTTGGATCCACACAGCTACGACAATGAATGTTGTGAGGAATGCCTAGCTTCGCTGCATTCTCTCCCATTGGCCAGTTTCCGATGAAGGTAGCTAAGATCCTGCCTAGGTCTTGCCTGGATGTGCATATCAGGTGAAGTGTTTGGGATTTATTATAGGTGGGCCAAACTGCCTATAGAGTGCTCCATCGCGGTTCGATTGGTTAAAAAAAATTGAGAGAATTCTGCCATTCATAAGCTACTGGTACCTAGATAATCCTGATACTGAAGTTAATATTTAGGTTAAAAAGTTCATTCAGGCATTACTTGTCCAATTTGGAGGGTGTGGGTGGCTTTTACAGTCGCCTGACTATCTGTGATAATAGCCGTAATCAGATTTGGATTGGATCTTGCGACAAAACATCAGATCTGCCCAATACTAGATCTCAAGACAATACCTGATATCTTTTTCGTTAGATCCGTAATAGGAGACTTAACGTCTATTCAAATGATTTCTGCAAAGCTGTATAGATTAAGAGGAAACAGTTCCTCACATTCTATATACATGTTGTGATCTATCCCAAAGAGGTAGACTCTATTCAGGAGACTTCTACTGCAACGAGTGCTTTGGCAAATACTAAAGTACTTAGTTTCTTAACGCCCTTAAAAAAAAGCTCAAAATGGTTAAACGTGCAAGGAACAGCTTCCCTAAATCCATGTGGTGTCTCAACGGACTAACACTAGTCTACGTCTACGTGTGCCGGGGCCACCTAAACCTAATATAAACGGAGAGCAACCAGTCAGTCATTTTATCTGGATAGCAACATGCAAGATGAATCAGCGCGTGAGCTAGGGCCTATCGCAGGTAGCCGGAAAGGCTAGAAAAAATTCAAAAAAGTTTATTGATCGTTCAATTTAAATTCTTAAAATTGTGTATATACCTTACTTTATTTCTTAAAATATCATTATTTAATTATTTATAACTCCCTTTAGATACTAAAGTCTTAATCTTCGAACTTATTTTTAAGACATTTTAATTCTTTAAAACTTTAAGCAAATCTTACTACTTTGTAAGGCAAAAACTTACATCTCAATTCTGGTTATCAAATATCAATACGATATTTGATAATATTTGATATGTATCAACCATTATTATTATGGGGATCGTTTATCAAAATTTTGGCACAACTTTTCTTTAAGGTAGCACGAATATCACAATTTTAAAGTGAAGAAACATTTATAACTATTTTTAATTAACTTTTAAAGTTCCTCAATTTCCATACAAAATGCGTTTTTTTGTTTTTGTTTATTTTGACATTTCTCTTTGTGTGAGTATTACCAGAGTCAGGTTATTTTTGGGATATTATTGGAAATTTTTCCTTTTTTTTTAATTTTGTAAGGGAATTATTTGTTGATTAAAAGGAAGTTTCTGAACCGACAGTACTTTGAAGTTAAATAACTGTTGACATTGGCGCCTGCCTGACGACTTTACATACACTAAGCGGAGCAACGAAGTTGCATGAGCAGGTGTGGCTCCCGAAAAGGGAGTTAAAATCCTGCGAAGCGGGCCACCCACAGTACTGTTAAGCTAAAAAAAACTATTGATATAGCCGGCTGCCTGGTAACTTTACATACCCTTATTAAATATCGAAATCTGGCCACTTTCAGTACTGTTAGTCAAGGAAGCACAAAAAAAAAAAACACAAAAAGTGAGGTTAAAACTAAAAAATAAAACATTTTTTTTTATTTAACGGTGTCTCCTCACTTTAATTTTTTAAATCTGTTCTATTGAGATTGAGACCACTAGCTTACTGTAAAAAACAAAAATTAATATTATACTCGTGCTACCTTAAAGGAAAGTCGCCCCAGGAACTCTAATTCTAAATGAATAAAATTTTGTTAAGAAACCGAATTTAGTTTACTTAAAAAAAGTTACATTATTCCAAAAAAATTAGATTCCAAAATTACAACAAAAACCAAATGTAGGTTAGAAACGTGAAACGCACAATAAACCCATTCACAATGTGATTTTGATCAGTATTCACAATGGGATCGAAATTATAAATTGATGGTTACAATACCAAATTATCAATGAATTGATAGAAGTTACCTTCTATCAAACAATTGATATTTGATAACAATAATAGGTTAATTAACTTTCAATTGACTGATATTTTTTTTCCATATGAATAATAATTAATCGAGGATTTGTGCCGTTTGAAATAGGCAGTGAAAGTCTGCAGACGCATACATTCAGCGGTGACGATTGGAATACAAAATAAATGAGATCAACGCAGATGCGAATCAATACTGGCAATTTGGACTATTGAGGTTCCGTAGTCCACGTACGATGAACCCTGTGACTGACTTGTGCTGTAGTAGGAGAATGTGAAGAGAATAGCAAAAATAGATGAATACGACAAAGAAATTTCTGAACAGGGTTACTTCTTGCTTATAACTAGTAATCTGCACAACTGGATTACAAGTTCTTTGAAATTTAAAAATTGTATATGACCCTTACTACGGTTGTCAAAGATCAATACATTAATAGTTTCCAAAATCCAAATCAAACATCCAATTTAAAAAATCATTGTTCGATTTTGAACAATTAGAAAAGCACTATTGTGAATCGCCTTTATTGAATTTGACGTCTGGGTTTTTCAAATAATTTTTGGCCATTTAATTTGCATTCCAATAATAATTTTATACAAATAAATGGTTGTTTTTCCAATTTACCCCCCCCCCCCCCCCCCCCCTTTTAAGTTTTTCACCAAAAATTCACTAACTTGCTGAATGACAATTACAATAACATATTCATTTCATCGATAGGTTTACCTCAAAGCCGTGTTTCTTCTGGAAAAAAACGTATGATGATTTTCTGGTTGAATTTTCGAAAGGCCCTACTATGTAGCAATTAAGATAAAGGGAGAGTTAGGCTCGGTAAATATTAACAAAATAATATTAAGATTCTGAAATTCTCCCTTAATTGCAAAAATATACTTAATGGCATATTGAAGAAGAAATTACACAAAAAAAAATGAGAAATTACCATACAAAAATCTAAATTACGAAAGACTATGTACCTCACCAAAAGAAAACAAAAAGCTTTCTTTTGCATAGATTACTCTCCACCAAGATATCCGCAAACGCTCTAAGACCCGTGATAAGGCTACAAAATGTGGCTGTTCTTAAAAAATGTGTATATTTTCATTTGAATTTTCAAAAAAAAAAAGAAAGAAAACTTCATTTTTATGACTTTTTAACACAAGTCGTTATGCCAAAGGGAGTTGAAAATTGTTTTCTTTTTTGTCTCAATTTCAGCATCACACAGGACAAAGGAACATAATAAAGAGCACCTGTTACAAGGGATACCTTCAATCGCTTCATAAAGGGGAATTCTTTTTGAAGTTAAATGGGTTTTTTTTTGTGCTGTTGGTTGTTGCTGTTGAGTTCGAAACTATAAGACGCCTTAGGGTACAGTGAGAGAGATTTTAATGGAATAAATTGACAAGCTGCTGTTGAAAACTCTAGTACCATAATCCTACACTGATTAAGCCTGTGCGGTGCGACTGTGGCGGTGTGTAAGTCCGAGCTATCTCTAAGTGCTCTATGATGTTTCAATCTGTCGTTGTCATTGGTTTTATTTACATAGTAGCATATTTGTGTTGAGGGCAGTGGAAACAGTGGAATGGGAGAGGGGGCCAAACCATAGGGAGTAGGGATACTGTTCGCCAGTATCACCTGTCAAAAGTGCTCGGCACATGTATCGAGGTTTTACCTGGAGCATGCGGTGGATATAAATTCAATTAGTTATAAATGTTGTGTAAGGATTTGAATTACATGGCAGTGAGTTGTCGATTAAAAAAAATTGAGTACCCCAGGAACTACCCTGGGGCTTACTTCAACAAAACAAGCTTTGATTGAATATAATATTGAATTTATTTTAAGAATCTGCTTAGTTAAATTCAATTTATTGAGGATATTTGCAATTCTTCTAAATACATACATATACAAAATCTGACAGTAAGGTAAATTGTGGTTGAAAATGAGATCCATCAAAACGGTACAACGGAACCAGACTTGCTGTTAAAAACGAAGGGTTATGAATTATGATCCAAAGAGTTCAGGTCTTAATTCCAATATGTAATACCAATCATTTCATCGAACTTCATAATCAATTTGACACTTTTACAAGATGCAGTACTCCCCTTACCCCTTACTGTTAGCAGCCGCTGAAAATCGAATCCAGGAGTATCTGAAAGACAGTCCGACGTATAGCAACTATGCCACAATTAACCTAATTCGAGAATATGCTCGAAAGTATGCTATGAATAAAAAAACCTCCTAAACGAATGAGCAATCTGCCTTAATGCCCTAAAAGTGTTTCTCTGAACTAATTTCAAAATCAGTTCAGACATTTTGTTGGCAAATATTAAAAGTCTTTGTAGTGGTTTCTTAAAAAATAAGCTTTTATATACAAAATTCTTAAAACATTCTTAAGAAAAAAAAATTTGGTACGCCAACTTAAAGTTTTTTTATTTTACAAATAAAGATTCAATTTCCAAAAAAAATATTGAGCCGTTTTTGAGATATAGAATTTTACACAAAAAATTGATTTTCTTTTTCAAGAATTCAAACAATATTTTTTTTTAAGTTTTGAAATACAATGTTTTTCAAAATTTTTAAAAGCTTCTCAATAAAAAAAAATTCATTAAAATCTGTTATGCCGATAATAAGATACCTATTCAAAATTTGAAAAAATGGTATGTATTTTTTTATTAAATTATAGACCGTAAGAATTAATCGAATGAAAAAAAAATTTATCAAAATTCTTATTATTAAATTATTTTTTTTACATTTGTATGGTGAGTACCGTTATTTTTAGGTAAAATACATTTTTTTCTCAAACCATGGTTTGACGAAGAATGTGAGAGAGCCAGACAGCGACAGCGCTCGTTTGCGTGGCTGAAAGTATTGAGAAGAGGAAACGGAGTGGTTTTAAGAGATTTTTATATTGAGGCCAACAAAAAATTCAAGCTGATAAGTATGCAAAAGGAAAAAATTTATTTTGAAGGCGAAGCTGAAAAGGTGGCTCACTGCAGGAATACATCTGGATTTTGGAAAAAAAGGAATTTAAACGGCACTAAATAAGTATTAGGCAACGAACTAAATTCCAATTTGCTTAAAGATTTTTTTTACGAAGCCTGATGAGGAATTTTCAGAGTGGTTTAAGACTTCATCGGGCGTAAGACAGGGATGCTCTTTAAGCCCCATCTTATTTGCCCTTTTCATCGAAGATCGAGTGGATTATTTACCAGGAGGAGTTGAGTATGCGGGTACGTTAATCAAGTTACTGATGTATTCACCCGAAACCCTAAAGCTAATGATAAATCGCTTAACTGATTACACTAGCCTCTGGAATCTCAATGTTAATCTTGAGAAATCAAAAATAATAATCTTCAAACAAGGTGGTGGTAGAAATTGTGCTAACGAAAACTGGAACTACAATAATGAAAACATTGAAGTAGTAAAGGAGTACAAGTACCTTGGGGTCTACATAACCAAAAATCTAAATATGGAGCGTCATCTCCAAGCGAAGCTTTTAAAGTCGAAAACTGCCATCAATACAGCATGGAAGAACTGTTTCCAGAATAGATTATTACCGCATAGCAGTACATAAAGAGTTTTTGAAGCGGTTTCAGAAGCCATTATGTTCTATGCTGTGCAAATATGGGGAGGAAAACCGTATGACTATGTTGAAAAACTCTTGAGATTTTACCTAAAACGAATTTTCCATTTACCATCGAATACGCCCAACTATATATCTATATGCTAATGCTCGAAACTGGTCTATCACCACTTTTCATAAAGACTCCCGCTTCAAATCGACTATATAATAAAAAAGTCATAAGCATGCCAGCAGAACGGCTTCCAAAGAAAGCTGTCCTTTATACAATTCAAACAAAGACAGGCTGGTACATAGATAGACTAGAAATCTAGACAACTATATCTTGAAGAAGCTGGAAGTTCCATACATGGGGTGATATTAGGGTTGCCAGATTTTTCTTGCACCTCGGCGGGACAAGTGGCTTAAATAATAAAAAATCCCGGGATTTAATCATATTGCCCGGGACAAAATAAATAAAATGCCCTACTGGGTCGCACGAACTCGCTGTTAAGTAAAAGACTAAGAATTTTAAAAATTAATGTTATTAGAGAAAAATTAATTTTTTAAATGACTAAGACAACTCCTAAAACAAGCTCCAACTAGCTAAACACAGGATGCCATGTGATTCAAACAAATATTGATCAAAGCAAGAACAAAATTATACTTCGTTGTAGTGGCTTCTTAAAAATATAAGCTTTTATACATATACAAAATTTTTAAATCATTTTTAAGATAAAATATTGGTACGTCAATTTGAAGTTTTTGATTTTGTTTCAATAAAAATTAAATTTACAAAAAACGATATTGAGCCGTTTTTGAGGTATCCAATTTTCAAAAAAAAAAGAAAAATTGATTTTTTCAAAATTTAAAAAAATATTTTTTTTAGAGTTTTGAAATGCAATGTTTTTAAAACTTTTTAGAAGCTTCTCTTTACAAAAACTTATTAAAATCCGTTATTCCGATAATGAGAAATTCAAAAGTCGAATAAATCGTTCTGGTAGGTACAGTCAGTAATAGCTTGATTTCAAATTTTCTTTATTAAAATTATAGAATTCTTATATGAATTATAGAAATTGAATACACAATTATATTTAAATTGCTGGGGAGCTTTAACATTCAAAAAATGATCAAAATCGGTCGTACCATTACCATTAACCATTACCTAGCTTTAACTAAATGAAATTTGAAAAAGCAAAAAAAAAAATAAAAATCGTATCTTTAAAAAAAAGGAAAAATAATTGGAGGAAAAAATTTTCCATAAACTTGGTAGATACGCAAGTTTAACGAAAATCGGCCAACTTTGATCAAAATCTCGCGTTCGATTTTTTTTACGAATGCATAACTTGCCTTATAGTACCTATAAGTCGCAAGTAAAAATCATATAATGCGTGTGGATCAAAATAAATAAATTCTTTATTAATTACTAATTAAATGACTTTTTTGTCATTTATCATTTGCAAATATTTTTCTTTTGTCAATTTTAATGACAGATGTCAGTTTACAAAAATAAATTTTTCGTTAAGTTAGGTTTATTTAATTGAAATTTTAAAATTAATTTCTAAAGGTTAAATCGCAATGTAGTGATTGTTCCTTATCACTGAAAGATATTTAGGTACATTAGGAATTATTTTTTGAGTTTGAGTCCCAACCAGCGTTGCCGCCAAAAAAAAAAATTCGTGTCACACTCTTTGAAAAAACGTGCCATTTGTGACATTTTCGTGCCATATAAAAAAAATCAAGTTATTCTTTAAAAATAAATTTTAAATAAATACTTTTACAAACAAATAACAAACAAAAAATCACTTCCTGTATTCGTGTATAGGTATTTTCCAGAAACAGGAGTTTTTGGCAAGTTTATAATAAGTAATAAGTATGTATTATGTAACTACTTATTTCACATCACATGATGAGTACCTATTATTATTATTTAAAAATATAAAGACGTAATAAAGCTTTAAAAAGTTTAATAAATAAATTTACTGGAGGTTTGAAGTTTAGACAATTATTAGGCTTAATAGTTTCATTATATGACGTTATAGCATTAATTGTTTTGTATGACAGTCTGTTTTTGTTTGTTTTAATATTATTTAGCCTTGAAAACACTCGCTCTGCTGATGCACTTCCGTGAGGCAACCTAAAAGAATCAACCTAAATTTTGAAATATTAATGAACATACAAGTACAACTTAACGTAGAACGTTTTTGAATCTTCAAGAAAAATACTTTCGGCTAGTCCAATCTCAAAATTTTTCTTATTTCGCCAAAAAGAACATATTTCTCGCACTCTAATAGATGAGAAAATTCTGATACCAAAATATTGAAGTGTGGAAAAATACTTTGTATGTTTGGATTATTTTTTAAAAAGGTTTGGTCAATTATCTTAAACGCATTTAGGTAAAATAATGAAAAAAAATGTGCCATATTGAAACTTTTCGTGCCACTGTGCCACGAGAAAATTTCCGTGTCAAAATGGCACATCGGCAACGCTGGTCCCAACCCGGGAAAAAAGCTGTCCCGGCGGGACAGATGAATTTATGTCTGAAATCCGGGATGTCCCGGGTAAACCGGGACATCTGGCAACGCTAGGTGATATACAGCCAGCTGAATCATAACCTAATTCCAAATAATTACTTCAAGGATCAAAATAAATGCAAAGAAATTTCCATGATGCTTAGGCTACGTGGAGAGCTGTTATAGACAAAATATTATAAACGAAAGTTTCTAAAATAAAATTCATACGGTTTAATTTATGTATAAAGATGTATGTAGTATGTATATGATTAAAAAGAAAAGGAAAAATTAAGACAAATATTTATTTATATAATATAACTACTATCGTTAATTCAATCAGGCAGACGGCAAATGCCATGCAAAATGATTTAAAATAAAATGCACGACTGGGTCGCACAAACTTGCTCCTATGCAATAGACTAGAAAATTTAAGAACGAATGTTATTAACAGAAAACTGTTCATAAAGATAAAATAAATTTTTTTAATTCTTTTAGTAGTAAGAGATAAAAACAGAATGCTATTCAAATATGAATTTATTCAAGAACAAAAATTATAAGTTCTTGTAGTGTTTTCTTAAAAAAAAATAAGCTTTTATATACAAAATCTTTAAAAGATTTTTAAGAAAAAATATGGTACGCCAGCTTTAAGTTTTTATTACTGTAGGAATGGAAATTAAACAATTAAATTAATTAATATATTAAAAAATTAAAAAATATTGAGCCGTTTTTGAGATATCGAATTTTCCAAGAAAAAAAATGACTTTTTTCCCAAAAATTAAAAAAAATTTTTTTTTAAGTTTTTAAATGCAATTTTTTTAAATTTTTTGGAAGCATCTCTATAAAAAATTTCATTAAGATCCGTTTTGTCGATAATGAGAAATTCGAAATTCGAAAAAATGATTCTATGGTAGGTACAAGCTGTAAATCTTAATTTCAATTTTTTTATTAAATTAAAGATCATAAAAATTAATTGAAAGAAAAAAAAATTTATCAAAATTCTATGCGCCGTTTTCGAGAAAAATATGATTTTTGAAAACCATTTTTTTATAATTTTTTAAAATTTGTATGGTGGGTACCTTTATTTTTAAGTAAAATAAATTTTTTTTCCATACATCTTGTAGATTATATTGAGAAACTTTTATTTTTCAAGTTTAAAAAAATCTAGTATGGGGTTTTCGAAATATTGAGTTTTGAAAATATAAATTTTATTTTTTTATCCAAAAAATGTTTTTTTTTTTTGAAAATTTGAATACACAAAAATATTCAAGCTTTTGGGGAGCTTTAGCATAAAATGATCAAAATCGGTTGTACCGTTTTGAAGAAAATCAAAAACAAAAAAAATGGTTTCAAGGTGGGTACCATTAATATCCATTTTTTGGGCATTTTTTTTTTCAAAAATGATCTAGCTTTAACTAAATGAATTTTTGTGTATTTTTTTTAAATCTGTCGAACAGCTTTCAAGACTAAAAAATTTTTAAGATTTCGAAAAAAAAATCGTATTGCATTATTTTTGGTCTTATAAAAAAAAGAAAAAAACTGTGGGGAAAAAATTCTAAATACTATCCACAAAATTTAAACAAAATCAGCGGAGTCGTTTACGCTGTAGTCGAAAAGGCAGACAACTTTGATCAAAATCTCGAGTTCGATTTTTTACGAATGTATAACTTGCCTTATAAGTAGCTATAAGTCGCAAGTAAAAAAACCTGGTTGTTGCTCTCTCAACTTACTATTTTAAATTATTTAAGCCACGCCTCTGACCGGCATAAAAATTTAAATACAGGACCAATTGTTGTTTGATTTAAAAAAATATATTTACGGCACAATAATTTTAAGAGAATCTGAACCCAGTGACTTAAAACTGAACGATTTCTTTGTGCGTATTGTCGTCAGAAATGGTGGGTACCTAGATGGGTTGATGGAATCGGGTGGATTATGGATGGCGTGGTGCGATATGGCCATGGATAGATAGATGTCGGTTTTTCGTCCGTACATTAGTGGCCAGTGCTAATTATTAAACCACTTTAAGACAATATTTTGTACAGTTATCGTGTGTGTTTGACGCAACAATTGGACAGCCATTTCATCGACCATGTGATGGTCCATCGTTTAAAGGGGCCATAAGATGAGAAGCACTGTCCCCAATGAAAGACATTCTTGGGGATTTGAGTACTTCCTGGCGAGAGGCAGTACCCCGAAAAAAAACCTAATTTTTGTTCCTAGAAGCAAGCGGCTGTGGCTTTCCCAGACCATCGGGGTGACAGTCCAACACGTCATGAGGAACTGTTTGGTTATTTGCTTTGATTGATCAAAGTATCAAGTTCAATTTTTTTAAAATGTCTCTATCTCAAACAACTTACAATTTAAAAATGTCTTTCTTGTAGGTAAAGGTAGGTTTATCTTACTTATCCCTTTTCAATTGGGGTGTAGAAAAATAAATTTCATATGAATTGAATAAAATCCATCCAGGTAGATATATGTACCTTCATATTTTTTTCATATGAAACAAATTTTATTTAATCAGATCTATTTCATAACCAAATATTGAAATCTTCGAAATATTTATTTAAAGTGAAAAAAAAATGATAAAACACTTAAAAGGGTTAAGATAAACAATTTCCAGGAAAATGGAATCAGGGAATCGAATAAAAGTTTTGAATCGAGTTAACCTAAAAGTGTTGCACTTAGGAGGACAATAAAACGAAACACACACACAAAATCGTCTCTCACAAGGATCTTGAAAAAGGTTCGAAAAGTTTATTTTCTTATTTATATTTTTTTTTTCACAATCACTTTACTCCTATTCATGGTGAAAATCATTTCCCTTTCATTAGGTGTTCAAAGAAATCGGTTATTTACTTAAATTCTTCAATAGACTGTTCCCTCTCGATATGGTTCCGTGATTGTGTTTGGGTATAGATCTATACCTTTACGAGTAAGAAGAAACCCCAAAGCATCTCTATTCTCCACTTCGCATGATAAATTGACAAATTTATTTGGGTCAAAGCCTAAGCCCATTCATCATATCAAAATTCCCATTCATTTGCCAGTTGGCAAATATGAGCGTCCCAACTCATGAAAGGACGAAGGGTAACCAGTGGTATGGGAATGGGTGTATTGTGAAATTAATGTCCTAAGAACAAGAATGTCTTTGGGTTCATACATATATATTTTCCATTTGCATTCATAATAATCATGAAATAATAATAATAATAATACGATATTGAGTTCATGAGGTTGTCCTCTTCCACTTAGCCTCACTCGAATTGAACATCTTCTTCCCCTTCATCGTCGACTTTATCTTTCTTCCTGCTCGTGGAGCAATTTCAGAGCTAAGAGATAAATTGGATGAGTATTATATTCTGCTGTGAATGTGAGTTTTTCTTTCAAAAATTTGTTTCAAATTTCTAAGGTGACACACCCATACAGTTGCAAGACAAAAAGGTAACATCGGAACAAATCACAACCATCGAATTAGGATTTAACGAACCGTTTACGTTGAGTAAATTAACCGAAAGTAGACGAGAGGAGTTATTCTGTGTTTGTTTGTGCTGCGTCAAGGACGATACAGAAAGGAAGATCTCTGTCCCTCTTTATTAATGACCCGAAACTTAAAAATAAAATAAAAACAAGGACGACTTTGAACAATTGTTTCTTAGTGTTGGGTGGGTGTGTGTGTGTATGTATTAAGTTGATGTGTCAGTTTTTGTATTCAGGTAGTGATTGAACACAGTTTTTGCAATTTTGAAGGACATGATGGAATGGCTTAAAATTGCTGTGGGACCTAAAATAATGATCATTCCCGAACACAAATTCGACTTTAAAGCTGATGCCGATGATGATGATGATGAATTCCATGGGGTCCTTGGGCAAATACCACAGAAAGCAAAAAGTGAATTTTTTTTTCCTCCAAAACGTCCTGACTGAGAGAGGCAGTAATGGGATGAGTTGGGTGTTGGGGAATGTTTCTGAAGTGTTGCAAGGATAGTTAAATAGTTTAACTTGTTATTGTTTTCAATAAGTAATTTAAAAAATAATATTTAAGAAAAAACAATGCCAAACATCTGGTTACAATGAGTTTCAAAATCCTTTTTTGGATATAGAATCTTCTTATTTCTTGTAAGATATCTCAAACGCCTGGAAAACATTTTCACATTTATTTTCTTTTACAAAGATTACAAGTAGGCTGTAAATTGGGTCTATGAGATATGAAATTTAGGTTCAATATTTGAGCCCTTTCTTTGAAAATATTACTTATTGTTGGCAATGTCATAATTAATATAATCCACATTTTGACACTTTCATAATTTTCATTCTTTCATTCTTTCTTACTTCCTGTTTCTTCTTCTTTCTTTTTAATTTGGAACCCTGTACCTACTAGACGCAAATAAAATACGTAAAATAAAATATATTGAATTTTCTAATTATATTTATTGCTATTCAAACATAAGAGATCACAACAGTGGCGACGAGGATATTTGGTATTATCTACTTTAGCAATTAGTTGTCTCATCATGGAAGAAATATTCCAGAAGTTGATCCAGCAAATGCAGGAACAGCAGCACAAGGACAATGTGACGATGCAGACACTGGTTTCACAGCTGCTCACACAGCAAGCATCAGCAACATCCAACACAGGAAACGTTAAAGTGGAGAACAAAAGCCCATAATTCATCATGGAAGCACTCGCATCAAACATCACTGAGTTTTGCTTTGACATAGAAAATAACCTCACATTCGACACATGGTATGCTCGATACGAAGATCTTTTTGAAATCGATGCTTCCAAATTGGACGATGCAGCCAAAGTCAGACTTTTATTGAGAAAACTAAATTCCATCGTTCATAGCAAGTATATCAACTACATTCTGCCAAAGCACCCTCGTGATCTTTCATTCAAGGAAACTGTGCAGAAGCTTACTCAGCTATTCGGCTTCCAAACATCACAATTTAATATGAGATATAACTGTCTGCAGCTCACAAAAGAATCACATTGTGATTTCATCACATACGCAGGTATAGTGAACAAACATTGTGAACAGTTCAAGTTAAAAGATCTAACTCTAGATCAATTCAAATGCTTGATTTATGTAATGGGAATGAAATCATCATCTGACTTCGAGATCCGCACCAAAATGTTGACCAAGCTGGACAGTGAAGGTTCTTCCATTACGTTAGACGTTTTGTCAAGAGAGTGCCAACGTTTAATCAATTTAAAAACGGACACAGCACTCATCGAGAATCCCAAGGCCGATGCAACAGTTAACCGACTACACACCACCAACATCAAGTCAAAAGCTATCCCAAAATCTCCATGCTGGTTCTGTGGTAACATGCATTTTGCCCGCGACTGCTCATAAGCCAATCACAAATGTGGGCAATGTAACACCATAGGCCACAAAGAAGGGTATTGTAATGCGGGAAAAAGGCAGAAAAATAAAACTCATAAGCACAACAAACAAAAAGCAAAGTTGAATTATAACAACAATAAAACATTCAGGCCAGAATTAAAAAGCATTTTCATCACCAACAAAATTGAGCCATCGGCATCGGAGCGAAAGTATGTGAGCGTCAACATAAATGGTACTAACATTGACTTACAGTTGGATACAGCCTCAGATATTACAATTATATCAGAGAAAAACTTCAAAAAAATTAACTGTCCACGTGTCGACAAAGTGTCACACACAGCTCGAAGTGCAACCGGCAAATTACCATTGTCAGCTCAATTTGATTGTAACGTCAAATTCAGAACGAGACAGGCATATTCCACTTGTTATGTCACTCCAATCAACAATTTAAATGTCATGGGACTCGACTGGATTAAGGCATTAAATCTCGAAGATATGTCAATAAGTTCAATCTGCAATCAAGTCACAAGCGAAAACCTGGAAAGTTCTAATACATCTATTCAAAAATGTATTTCACATTTAAAACTTTCTTTTCCAGAAGTTTTCAACGAATCATTAGGCCTGTGCAACAAAACAGAGGCACATCTGGTGACAAAGCCAAACATTCAACCAATCTTCCGACCAAAGCGACCAGTCGCTTACGCTGTCAAAGACCTAGTTGAAGCAGAGCTGCAGCGACTACAAGACACCAATGTGATTTCGCCAGTTAACTACTCGGAGTGGGCCGCTCCTATAGTTGTTATTAGGAAATCAAACGGAAGCATACGCATTTGTGCAGATTTTTCCACTGGTCTCAATAATGTGCTCGAAAGTCATCAATATCCTCTGCCATTGCCAGAAGATATTTTCGCAAGACTGGCCAATGCTAGATTCTTCAGTCATATAGACCTGTCAGATGCATTCTTGCAAATTAAAGTCGACGAAGAGTCAAAGCACCTACTGACCATCAACACACACATGGGTCTCTTCCGATACAACCGAATGGTGTTCGGTGTGAAAACGTTCCCGTCAATTTTCCAACAAGTTATGGACCAAATGCTTGCTGGACTGTCAGGTGCAGCAGCATACATCGATGACATCTTTGTATCCGGAACAGACTTAGAGGAACACAATCGGAATTTGCACGAAGTTCTTTGTCGTATCCAAGACTACGGATTTAAGGTTAAATTTGTTAAATGTAAGTTTTTGGTTAATGAAGTCAAATATCTTGGATACGTTATCAACCAACACGGACTACATCCCGATCCGGAACGAATATTGGCCATCAAAAACATGCCAGAGCCAACCAACGTGACGGAACTTTGATCTTTCCTTGGTGCAATAAATTTTTATGGCAAATTTGTGGACAATATGCGACAACACAGAGGACCATTGGATGAGTTGTTGAAGGCAAATACACGGTGGATATGGACAGAAGACCACCACAACAGTTTTCTCAACCTGAAAAAAATTCTTTCATCTGACCTGCTTCTAGCTCATTATGATCCTATGCAAAATATTATAGTTGCAGCCGATGCCTCCAACTATGGCCTAGGTGCATGCATTTTGCATGAATATGCTGATGGAACAATAAAAGCGATATGTCATGCATCGCGATCACTCACACCAACTGAAAAGGGCTATAGTCAGATCGAAAAGGAGGGTCTCGCTCTTGTCTTTGCAGTGACTAAGTTCCACAAAATGGTTTTTGGTCGAAAGTTCAAATTGCACACGGATCATAAACCACTTCTAGCTATTTTTGGAAAAAAGACAGGAATAGCTGTTCATCAAGCAAATCGTCTACAACGCTGGGCAGTCAAGTTATTGGCATACGATTTTGACATCAGTTTTATTTCAACAAGTAGCTTTGGATACGCAGATGTGCTATCACGGCTCATCGATAAAAACATACAAGTGGCAGAAGATTTTGTGATTGCATCAATCAAAACAGAACGGGAAGTCAAGCAAATTCTTACAGACAGTCTCGGATATCTGCCAGTTACTCATAAAATGGTTAAGTTTGAATCATCAAAGGACAGCACACTCCGTCGAATATTTCATTTTGTGGCTAATGGCTGGCCAAATGAAATCAAAGACGACGAGTTAAAAGCATTCTTCAACCGCAGGGAAGATATCAACATCATTGACGGATGTATCATGTTTGGTCAACGAGTCGTCATTCCAAAACTTTTTAGGAAAAGAGTTCTCAAACAACTCCATCGTGGCCATCAAGGCATAGAAAGAACAAAATCTATAGCCAGAAGTTTTGTTTATTGGCCAAGCATAGACACTGACATCAAAACACTCATCCAAAATTGCAACAGTTGTGCGTCAGCAGCAAAGATGCCAACAAAAACATTGCTACAGCCATGGCCTACACCAACGGAACAATGGGAACGGCTCCATCTGGACTACGCTGGACCAATTGAGGGTAATTATTTTCTGATTTTAGTGGACGCTTTTTCTAAATGGCCGGAAATAGTTGCAACAAAATCCATCACTACTCAGCGTACTATAGAAATTCTCAGCGAGATATTCTCCCGATTTGGACTGCCGAAGACGATCGTTTCAGATAACGGAACACAGTTCAAGAGCTCGCTGTTTCAACAATACATGGCAGAGAATGGTATCCAACATCTTTGCTCTAGTCCGTACAACCCGATGTCTAACGGACAAGCCGAACGATTTGTTGACACCTTTAAACGTTCGCTAATGAAATTAAACACAGAGGGAACAATCACTCAAAACCTTCAAACGTTTCTTCAATCTTACCGCTCAACACCAAACCGGAACATACCAAATTCAAAGTCTCCAGCCGAAATCATGTTTGGTAGAAATATTCGGATTATTTTGAATCTTATTAAGCCCAAGCTAATTGAAAATCCCAAAGAACAAAATGAGAATAATAGAAATCAAGCAACTATGTCCAAACAATTCAATCGAAAATTTGGAACCAAGCCCAGGTCATTCAACAATCAAGATTTAGTTTACAGTGGCAGACTAGTTCGTACACATGCCAATCAACTTCAAATACGTCATAGAGAAGATATTGCTGCCAAACCTCAAGTCGAAAGACCATGGAAGAGGGCGCTTGACGTGTATGAATGCGAGACAACACCTTGTGAACTAGTTCCGTCACCAGAAAGTAATGTTATGACTTCACCAAACAACACTGTAGCAGCTTTACCATCTATACCACGTCGAACGCAGCGAACACGACGACCAATCGATAGATTTGTGCCTGGATAATATTATCATCGTAATAGATAACTCAAAGGGGAAGGTGTTGGCAATGTCATAATTAATATAATCCACATTTTGACACTTTCATAATTTTCATTCTTTCATTCTTTCTTACTTCCTGTTTCTTCTTCTTTCTTTTTAATTTGGAACCCTGTACCTACTAGACGCAAATAAAATACGTAAAATAAAATATATTGAATTTTCTAATTATATTTATTGCTATTCAAACAGAATCTTGTGTGATCATAAGAGATCACAACACTTATGGTTGCAGAAGAGTATTTTTTTTTTTGAAATAGTTTTCATCGGTATACATTTCGTTTGACCTGGAACTTGACTTTGAGGCTCTTCACAAGTACCACAAAATAGTATAATTTCTTTATCACACTTCTTAATTCTAACTGAATTCAACTTCTATTTATGGCTAGTTCATTCATTTTTTCATCAAGAATTTAAATCGGCTTCTATAGCATAATCACCCTTTTACAGGAACAAACTCAGGCGATTTTTGACCCCTCCCTATCTTCAGTACCAATGAAGTCAGAAACTTAAAATTCCGAATATTTGCTAAGCTAAGCACAGGCGCCTCACTAAATTTCAGTTTTCTAGCATAAGCGGTTCCTGAGATATAAGGCCTCAAAAATCACAAAAACCGTAACACACTGACTGACAGATCATCAAAATTATGGAGCACTTCCCGACATCGTAGAATCTTTTAATTTTGCACAACAGCAGGTCTTGTCATGCAAGCAGAGGAAAAAATCGAAAATTTGAAGTTTTCATTCAGGAGGCGTGGTATCCGCCCACTCTCTCTGAATTGGTGTTGGTTGAATGGAGCACTTCCGACTGCTGTAAAACGATGAAATTTGGTAAAGTGGCAAAGCATAAATTGCAAACAAAGAAAATAATATAAAATTTGAGGTTTTCCATTCAGGGGCGTGGTATCCGCCCACTTCCTCAGAACTGATGTAAATTATATGGCACACTTCCGATTGTAGTAGAACAATAAAATTTGGTAGAACGGTAGGGCTCAAATTGCATATAATGGACCAAAAATAAAAATTGAGGTTTTCCATTCAGGGGGCGTGGTATCCACCCACTTTCTGAGAAAATGTTCAATTTATATGGATAACTTCCGAATGCTGTAGAATGATGAAATTTGGTGGAGCAGTATAGCTTAACGTACATTCAAAGCGAAAAATTGAAAATCTAAGATTTTTCATTCGAAGTGTCTTTTTATTGTCATTTTGAAACTATACATGCATTTTGAAAATTCATGACTTTTCTTAGAACTAGAGTGCTTGGTTTGGTACTCTATGTTATTTTAACATTAATAAAAAAAGAACTTTATGCCCAATTCGAAAGGTTTTAAAAACTTGACCAGTGAACCCATCAAATTTTAATCAGTTATCATTACATAATAAAATTTCTATATTACATTGTAGCTGTTTCAATATTATTCTACTTTAAATATTGGTATTTAACATTCATGAAGTAAGAACAGTTGGTCAAACAATCAAGGTTGCGGAGCACGAATTTGAAGTGGTGCAATCCTTTAAATACCTTGGGTCAATAGTAGCAGCCGATAACAATATAGAAGAAGAAATACGCGGGCGGCTTCTCAAATCCAACAGAGCCTTCTATAGTCTGTCAAAGCTCTTCAAATCCAGAAAATCCAAAACTGCTGCTGTACAGGACCATGGTCCTGCCAGTACTCACATATGGATCCGAGACTTGGGTGCTTAGCAAAAGGCACTCCGACCTCTTAGCTGCGTTCGCGTTCGAGAGAAAAGTAAAAGTAAGGAGAATTGTTGGCCCCGTATGTGAGGAAGGACGATTCCGGAGACGGTACAATCATGAACTGTACGCAATCTACTTTGAAGCAGATAACGTGACAAAAATTAAGCTCGGTAGACTCCGGTGGGCAGGGCACCTAGCTCGCATGAGCGAAGAGGAACCTGCTCGGAAAGTTCTTTGTGGTACATTCTATGGTAGACGACAGCGTGGTAGACCATGCTTGCGCTGGAGAGATGGCGTAGACCAGGACGCCCGAAGCCTTGGGGTGCGCAACTGGATGGCGTCGGCTAGAGACCGAGATAGGTGGAGAGACTTGTTGAAAGAGGCCAGGACCGGAACCCGGTTGTGGAGCCGATGATGATGATGAAGTAAGAACTTGGCGTACTTTTAGATCTTAGTACTTTTCACGGCTGACTTGTTACACATAGGTTTTTGTATATAAAAACTTGGCTCTTTTTTTAATATTTATGTTTTTGGTCTGATTAAATACTTCTTTAATTGTTGATTCTTAAACTGGTGTTTTTTGTTACTATAATACTTCTTTAAGCCTTCCTACAAAGGTACTTTTGTGATTCTTTAAAACTTGTTTAAACTTTCTCAAAGCATTCAATTCTTTTACACAACTGAAAAATGAAAACGTTCTTTCAACTAACGGCATGCGGAAGAAATTGAGTTCGGATATTGATGGAAGCACAGTTAATTCCAAAACTTGAAATAATGTCATTCCAGTCTTCAGTCATGTCTCAAAGACAATAATCTTCGTTTCACTAAAATTGTTGGAGAGATCCCATGAGTTACAATAAGCCTGTAACTTGTTAATTTGGAGTGGAAGCGTGAACGCATTTTCAGCTAGCAAAACTACTTCACCTGGCACAATATCGCCAATATCTCCTTGCGGTACTCTTGCAAATGTTTTCAACCATTCGGAAAGACTCCTTCCATACACGTACAGTTTGACCCGATGGCGAAAGAAATACTTGAGAAAGTCGAAGCAATTTATATAGAGTAAATAGGCAAGCTTAATTAGCTAGTCAATGCAATAATGTGATCTGTTGTTGATGATCATTGACTTCTATCTAGTTAGACATTTTATTTTTATTTAAAAAAAAAGTACAAGGCAAGAATCGTACCGAACATTTTTTTTAGTCATGTAAAAATACAAATACTTCTATAGTTATCAGGACAACTAGAATATCGTTTTTCAAAAATCGCTGGAAGGTATGTCAGTAGAGTTATAAATAAGGTTTAGAAACTCAACAGTGCAATTTTTGAACTAAGTAGTTCCAATTTCATAAAATTCCACTGGAATTCCATAACTTCTTGCAGCTTTTTTTAATTCATTTTTAAGAGTATAGCCTAGAGTTCCCACATTGATATATCGGAGTCCAATTCCGCTATGCCAACATTCTGCATTGCATAGATATGAAGAGATTTCAAATTGTGTTTCTAATTTCTCGGTTTCGAGGGAAATTTGTGTACTTTATACCACCCATGTCCCTTATATTGCTCCAAAATTCCTTAGACTTCTTACAAACTTGTAGCTTAAGGGACGAGATTTAAGATCTGAAACTTTTTTTCGCGGAAAATAGTTATTGTTAGGATTGAGATACAGCTTTTTGAAAGATATTGAATTAGTCGTATGGAATATCATCAAGTACCTTTTTGAAGCAAACTTTTGCGAAGATTGATGAAATTCTTATTAAACCATTTGTTTTTAGGTTTTAATAAGATATTGATGTTCGTAAATGCTCACACTGTGTCTCTGGCATATTAAGGGTATACAAAAAACCCCTTGAGTGTGCGCCTATTATAAAAAAAAAAACTGAACTTAATATATCCGCAGTAATTAAAAAAATGTCGACGACGACGGATTGACCCTGACCGGAAATGGCTGTAAGCTCCCCTTTTCTATCTCATTTCCAGTCAGTACAAACAAGCAGAAGTTTTGAAATCAATAGTCTACCATTTAACTTTTTACCATGACATATTTTTTTTAAGCTGATAGTTTTTGGTAAATCTTCTAAGAACTGAATTTGTCATCCGAAAAAAAAAACTTATCCCCGGTTTCTAAGAAATACTCGTAGTTAAGACACACAATTGAAGCTCTCCACATCTAGTAACCGAGAAAAGTCAATTTTTCAGGAGACACAAGAAACTTATTTAGACTAAAATCAGAGCTCACAGAAATTGGCCAGATTTTAGTTGAAGCTTTTTTTATTGGAAGTCTCATCAAAATTGGTAGCTATTAAATTTTTTAAATAAATGGCGCAAATTGCGAGAGATAAAACGTCAGTTTTTGTTAAATTATAGTTAAGGAGTGATTATATTTTTCGGCTTTCAAGGTGTTATTTCTTGGTTACCGTATGTTATGTTTCTTATTAACTAGGTATTTACTTCGACTGATTCACTGGGTTACGAGATATTTTACCAAACAAAAGTTCTTCTTGGGATACGAGGTATTACTTTTTCGAGTTATACTATTTTTTTTACCAAACTTATTTTACACTCTTAAGTGAAAAAAAAATTGAATCGAACAGAACAAAAATTTGCTAGTTTTCGTTTTTCAAAAAATTATTTTTTTGTTATTTAATCGTTGTTTTATTTAACTTCTTTCAAGGCAAGTCCAAAAGATAAAAACAATATTGTTTCTAGCATTAAATCTCCGCTTGATTAAATTTTTAAATCCGCTTAAGTGACATTTTTTTTCACTTATCCGAACTCCGCTTAAGTGAAATTATTTTTCACTTAAGCGTGGTTCGTTTAAGTGAAAAACCCGCTTAAGAGAAAGAAAGACTGTGACATTTTGCCGTTTCTCCTAAGCAGGTTTTACTGTATATCACAATGAAGGGAGAAAAATCGAGAAGGGCAAAGTATTCCACATTCTAGTGGTGCAGCTAACGAAAGAACCTCTTTAATTGACAGTACATCCAAAGTTAGGCTCAAGGGTAATTTGATGAGCATTTCCAGCTATACTCTGTCCAACAAAAATTGTCAGTACAGGGAAGATAGGACGTTTGTCTCTCATTCTGGTTGCATTGCTATGCATAAGTGTGTCGCCTTTTAAAGCTCTCACAGGGATTCCGTAGTTTACATTTTAAATCGCAGCAAATGAGAATAAAAAACGCGTAGGGCTACCGTCTGCCGATTGAAAACGACTGAAAACAATATTCAATTTACCTTTTCCCACAACACCAAGCGGTAAGATAATAGGCGCGTTTTTTTTAAGTTGAAAAGCAATACGACAACACTCAACATACTCATCTTCTTAAAATGTGTTCTCAAAAGCTTCAAATCCCAAAAGCTCTTTAATAAAAACCACTAAAAAAGCTCCTTGCTTGCAATTGAGATTTGAGAATGATAATGGTAACTCTGTTTTGATGTAGATAAAGAGCGCACGATCTGTCTTGAGTTCTTGATAGTATCTCATCACTTCATCAGCAGTGGGATACGACGGTCATGTTGGGGTGTACAACTTTTTGCAAAGAATTACAACAACAATTCCAAGTCAGTGGCTTGCTCTTTTTTAGTGGCATTTTTCCTAACGCATTGCAGTGAGGGTGCATCAGGCGCCACTGCTTTAGAAAAAGCTCTCCCATAAGGCCTGTACTAACAATTTTTGTTGGACAGAGTATAGACGAGTATTACAGTGAAATTGTTTGAGGGGAAGAAGGCAACTGGATATTTAATTGAGCATTGTTGATTAAAGAAGCTACAAAACAATAATAGATTGGAAACGTTACGACGATGGTGTTCATGAAAGACAAAAGTTTTCATAATGAATGTGTCTCCTAAAAGTTTTAAGGCTCTGTTCCAGATTCTATTCAACAGGTTCAATCGAGTAATAAGGGCACCAGCCCAAATATGAGAATATAAGTTTTTGACAGATGTATGCTTTATATGATTTCCAGATGCCACGATATCAGTCTACTTAACATATTTAAACCTTCCTAAGCTTGGAATTTGGCGAACTCTTATAGATCTCATTACTTTGCGCGGCTGAATATTTACCTTCCGATATCTATGGAGCTAGATTATCTGCAATATTGCCTTTTTATCGTTTCAAATAGATGAACATAAAAGTAATCAAATACATTCAAAAGTTGATCAAAAAACATTCACATTTCAATCGACTTTACAGAATAGTTCAACTAGATTAACACATTTTTTATGAGATAAGAGGATCCTCTAAAAATGTTATCTAAATCCGTGAGTTATAGGGAAATCCCGCAGTTTTTTTTTTTTTTTTGTTTTTGAATGAAAAATTCCCGACCAATGACGAGAGTTTTTATCATCGGAATTATTAATCCTCTGATTTTCAATAAATACAAAAATTAAGTGTTCTTGAGAAGAGAATATACATACTCCCAATGGAATGCAGTTGTAATCCAAATTCACCTCCGACACATCATCAACTACTCATTTTTTAGCCGCAATATCTGAATACAACGAATATGATTTCCCCTTTAACGAGTTATGCTGTGTAGCTGCAACATCGCTTCATATTTCGCCAAAAAAATTCCATTTATTTCTTCCTTTTTCCAGGATAGATTGGCGGTTTTTTTTATTTTTATCTTTTTTCTAGATGATTGTTGTTGGAAACGGTAGTGGTTTAATAGCTATCCAATTCGAAGAAATTTTTTTTCACGTCATCTCCAGACCTAGAGTCTCGTGTTTCGTGTTGCCAAAACAAAGCATCATCCTTTAGCTCTTCTCGCTGTATGCAAATTATTAATTTGATTTCTCGTTCGAGGTTTTAAAAAAGTACTCGAGCCGATTTTATTAATTAATTTTTATTTAAAGACAACGATGTGTCTCTTTTGGGTTCAGGCTTAGAACTAAAAAATACAATTTCAAAACTTAAAGATAATTCCGAATATGATGATCAACGCCAACGCTGGATATGCTGACTTGATGAAATGTGTAATTTGATATTTTATTCTGAAGAGATAGCTTTTGCATCTGCCACGAAGCTGTGTCGATGTCATCATTCAATAATGTGCCGTTAAAGCATTTCTTCTTTGGTTTGTTTATAAAGTCGTAAAACTTTGTAAATCATTCGTCTGCTGTTTAAGCATTTCTAGTTGGGTTTGTTTATAGAAGTCGTATGTGATAACTCCCCTCTTTCTTAAATGATGCGTCCCGCGTCATGTGTTTCATCTGATAGTTTTTCGATGCTTTTGTTTATTTTATCTAACATTATTTCTTCATCAATAATATGCCTTATGGGCTTTGATTTAAAAAAAACAAAGATAAACATTATTAATAATGCAATGATTATTATTGCAATTGTGCTGAAAGTTATGCTATCAGTTATTACGTTATTGGTTTTAATTTCTTCGAGAATTTTTCTGTTCTCTATATTTTTAAAATGCAATTCAGATAAACTTACGTTAACTGCTATATTTTTAATTTTTACATCTTTAAAAATTGGTAGAATAAAGTTTTCATTTATAATTATGTTTTCATAGATATTATTATTAATATTGATTTGACAATTTTCAAAATTGATTACTGTGTTTCCGTATAAAGTTACATTGTAAATGTTGCAATCATGAGTTAATTTTGTTTTTGGAATATTTTTTGTTATAACAATGTTGTTCGTTAATTGTTTTATTTCGACGGATTCGTTAATTATAAAGTTACATACGGGGTTATCTTTCAGTATATTTTCTATACATTGATCTTTTATTATTTTTAAATGTTTTTTCATAATAATTAAATCTTCTGTATATTGATACCATGTATCATTACTTAATATTAGTTCTCTGTAAGGTGTGTCTAACTCTAACTTATTTTTATTTGGAATTGGTTCCATTATAATTTTATGGTATGTTTGGTTACAAAAACTGGGTATCATTACAATAAAAATTATTTTACTATCATGCAAAATGGCGGAGCTTTTAATGAACATTAAATCTTTTAAAGTTATATTGTATGTTTTAATTTCATTCAGCGTCAAAATATCCCTTCCTAAAGTTCCTAGTCTACACATAATTTCTTAGCCTCTGGGAAGCTTTGTAAAAGTTCTAGTACTTTCTCGTCTAGTTTTGTCCTATCTTCTATTAGTTTAATTACAAGAAACTTTGAATAAGAATCTATACAAGTAAGGAATTTCAACTTTTGGGCAAAGAAAATGTCCAGGTGTAACTGCTCCCCCTCTTTCTTAGCAATTGGAGCCTCGCCAATTGGAGCTTTAAAAGGATGTCTTTCGTATTTATTACGGTTACATATTTCGCAGTTTCTAACGAATTCTTTAAATTGTTTGGTCATTCGTGGCCAGTAATATGAGGTATAAACCTGTTTTAAATTTTCTTGATAGCTACGGTGTGCTCTAACGTGTGTTTGTTCTATAATAATTTGTTGGTCTTCTTCGTTAGTGATGTCTATAGGAAAGTTCTTTGTGTAAAGGAAATTATTATTAAAAGTTTCTTTGAGTTTTTGTTTTATGTGGTAAAGATCTTCCGGTGTGCAATGAATTGCAACAGTTCCGGGACGTAAATATTCTTTTAAAATGATTATTAAATTTTCTGGTGTATCGTATTCAATTACATGTCTAGTTCTGTTAAAATTGTTTATTTGTTCATGTACAGTGAATGATCCTTGACTTAAAAGGATTTGTTGTTTGAACTGATTGAGAGGTTTTGTTGTTTCTATTATTTCTATATTGTCACTGCTCTCAGCAGAGTGTTGTGTAGCAGTACTAGAAGCGTCTTCATCAGAAATGTGATTTAAGTATTGCCTTGACAAGGCATCAGCTACTACATTTGTAGTGCCTGGTTTATATACTATTTTTGGAGCGAACTCCTCAATAAACGCATGCCAACGTTTCATCTTGGCATTTGGATTGCGTACAGATACAGCAAACGTAAGGGGTTGATGATCCGTATGGATCTCAAGGTTGGAAACTCCGTAGAGGTAATTTCTTAAATTTTTTAAAGACCAAACAATAGCGTATAACTCTTTTTCGTTGGTGGCGTAATTTTGTTCGGTTGTGTTTAATGTTTTTGAAATGAAGGTTATCGGTTTTCCTTCTTGACTCAAAACACCTGCTATAGCGTTATTAGAAGCGTCTGTTGTTAATATAAATGTCTTATTGTAGTCTGGTTGCGTTAATTCAATTTGGTTTATTAAAAGATCTTTTAAAATTCTACAAGCTGAAATAGCTTCTTGGTCTAAAGTTATAATTGTCTTTTTAGATAAATTTTTTGATATTCTGCCGTTTTCTCCGGCTAGGTATTTAGTTAAAGGCTTGGTAACCGATGCGTAATTTTTAACGAACTTACGGTAATAACCCGTCATGCCTAAAAAACTCCTTAATTGTCGTAACGTTTTCGGTAATGGAAAATTTGTTATCGTTTCAATTTTTTTCGGGTCTGTTTTAATAGTATTATGAGCAACTATATAACCTAAGAATTCTGTTTCCTTTTTATAGAATTTAGATTTTTCTAAGGAAATCTTCATGTTAGCCTTTCTCAATAAATTTATAATTTCATTTAGATCTCTAGTATGTTCGGTTAAATTTTTAGAGTAGACTATTATGTCATCCATGTAGACATGACATACTTTTCCTATGTATTCGCGCAATATATCATCCATCGCTCTCTGGAAAATACTCGGCGCATTTTTTAAGCCGAAAGGCATTCTAGTAAATTCATATTTACCATTGTTTATGCTAAACGCCGTTTTTTCGATATCTGATTCTTTCATCCGAATTTGATGAAAGCCAGACTCTAAGTCTACCGTTGAAAAATATTGCGAATTTCCTAAATTTGACAATATTACATTACTTTCAGGTATTGGATATCTGTCTGATATCGTTTTTTCGTTTAACTTTTTATAATCTATGACCATTCTTAATTTTTGAGTACCGTCTTCATTGGTACCCTTTTTGGGAACAACCCAAATCGGTGAATTATATGGACTTTTACTTCTACGAACAATTCCTGCGTTCAACAGATTTTTTATTTCGTTATTCACAAAGGTGTTTACCGACAGTGGATAAGGATATGACTTACTCCATATAGGAGTATCGACTGTAGTCCTAATTTCTGCCCTAACATCGGTCCGAAATACTGAGTTTAAATTTATATCCGAATGGGTTCTTTCAATTTTTTGAACAATATATTTGTTTAACTCCTCTATATTTTCACTATTTGCTATTTCACTTTTCAAAATAGCTTCGGAATCTTCTGATTCCCTTGTATTATTTAATTCTAAATTTTTGTCTTCTGTGTTTCTATCATTTATATCTTCTGATATGAATATTTTTTCTTTTTTATTTTTATATATCAGAAACCCATCCTTAAAATCTAATTTTATTGAAGCTTCTTTTAGTAACATGTAACCTATTAATAAATCGCTTTCAAGGTTATCTATTTCATAGAATACTACGTCTCTATCAAATATATAAGCATTATAATAATGGGTTATAATTGAATACCCATTTATTGTACGAATTCTTTTTTTTATGGAAAGTTCTTGTCTGTCTTGTAAAACGTTCGGTCTACAATAGCAGCTAGTTGCTCCCGTGTCAATTAAAATTTTTAGTTGCTTTCCTGGTTGTTGTCTAAGTATGTAGGGTAATTGACACGGGGATCGCCTAAAAAAGCGTCCTCATTTATGTTATTAACACGTTGGTTTTTAACTGGTGGTTGGGCACTGTTTTGTGCACTATGTGGTCTTTTGTCGACATACGAATTTCTTTGAAAATTGTTATTATAATTATTGTGGTTCTGTCTGAAAGGATTGATTCGTTGTCCTACGTTATTATTATTATTGTTATTATTATGGGATCGCCAATTATTGTTATTAAAATTAATATTATGGTTTTCTCTGTGGTTGGGTATTTTCATATTTGAACTTCCTAATACCATTGGGGTAGATTGTTGGTATTTATGGCGGTAATTGTTTGGATTTGGTTCCCAAACACATCTTTTGGGAAATCGCAAGTGATTGTTATTAATATTATCGTTATTGGTTCGACTGTTATTAGTATTATCATGAGTATTTCTATTAAATTGAAGGGCGAACTGAGCCCTTTGGTTGTTCGACTCTAATTCCTGCGCTTTTGCAAGAGCGCTGGGTAAATCACTAGGACTGAGTGAAAATAATATGTTACTAAGTGGAGCGTTAAGACCCGTGATAAAAACACGTAAAGCATTTTTACGGTGTGCTTCGTTGAGCTCTCTGGTCAAGCTTTCTTGACCATGTGTCATTATAGTTTTATTGACTAATAGTGTCAATTTTTTATTTACTATATTATAATAGTCGATCAAAGATGAAGATCCTTGCCTTAAGATACTTAGCTCTTGCTCGATCATATGGATTGGACGTTTGTCCGCGTATGCGAAATCAAGACGACTCAAAATCGCATCAAAATTGAGAACCGTTCCATGGTTCGTTAAAGTATCATTAGCTTTTTTTATTATTTTGTTTCTTAATATCGTCAATGCCGCGAAGTACCTACGACTACATCTCGTGTAGAGAGTCATTGAATTATTAGCGGCTTCTCGCCAACTAACATAAGTGTTTTCATCGCCAGAAAATTCAGGCAGTGACTTGATTATTTCAAGCGATTCAACGCAAATTATACTGTCATCAACTATTTCAGTTTTATGTTCTGCGACATTACAACTTGTGGTCAGAACAGAGAGTTGGTTTCTTAAATTATCAATTTCCCTCCTCAAAGAGGCTGTGTTCGTTGCTACTATTCTACAAATTGCTTCCTCATTTGCTGTCGCCATTTTGCTGAATTTTAAAATTAAATCCTCCAGTTTTGTTTTATAAATTCACAATTTTGATATAAAATGCTAATAATAATTCATTAAATCTTACTCATTAATTTATATATTTCTTGCTGATTCGTTTCTGCTGAATTGTTTTTTCCTGCTTCCTTGTTGATAGTCTTTTAACTTTTCAAATGTACAGCTCAGTTTTTTATTTGATTTAATAAAACTTATTTTTCACAATTCACAATTTTCAGTTTATTTTTATTCGTTCGTTTTTCCCTTTTATTTTTTTCAATTTTTATTTTGTGCTTCTTCACAAAATTTTTTTAAGAATCATAAATTTCTGTCCCAACGAGAAGGCTTTCTTTGGGGGAGTGTTCACAATTATTTTTGGCAATATATCTATTATTTTTGTGCCATTTTACACTTTAATAAATGATGTATCTTTTAGATATTTTTGTTCTTAGTTCATTATAGATTTTGTTGTTTTATATTTTTATTCACACACTTTTTCTGTTTTGGTGGTTTTTAGTGAAAACAAATATGACTTTTTAAGAAATAATTATTTATTTTTGGTTAATAAAGCCTGCCCCACGTTGGGCGCCAATTATTAATTTTATTTCTCGTTCGAGGTTTTAAAAAAGTACTCGAGCCGATTTTATTAATTAATTTTTATTTAAAGACAACGATGTGTCTCTTTTGGGTTCAGGCTTAGAACTAAAAAATACAATTTCAAAACTTAAAGATAATTCCGAATATGATGATCAACGCCAACGCTGGATATGCTGACTTGATGAAATGTGTAATTTGATATTTTATTCTGAAGAGATAGCTTTTGCATCTGCCACGAAGCTGTGTCGATGTCATCATTCAATAATGTGCCGTTAAAGCATTTCTTCTTTGGTTTGTTTATAAAGTCGTAAAACTTTGTAAATCATTCGTCTGCTGTTTAAGCATTTCTAGTTGGGTTTGTTTATAGAAGTCGTATGTGATAACTTGCATGTATGTATAAAAGTTTGTATGTAATGTTTGGGCAAAGTTGAGAGTGCCGAAAAGCTTCCAATTGCGCTGACCAATTCGACTCTTAATTTGAATATTTGATGACTTTGCCTTTTGCCATGGAATAACTGTTTTGTGTGCATTCAGAAAGTTCACATGGTTTTATTTGTGGCAGGATGGATTGAGTTAGGGTGTGGCTATACCTACATAGCGCCTGTGAATGTGTGTTTGGCTTGCTTTAAATAAATAAACTCATGTGCAATTGTATAATGAAATATTTTGTAGCAGCGTTGCAGAAATAGAAAACAGATGAATATTGTGAGCAACTATAGCGTCTGTTTTTGTTATGCCCTGCACATTCACAACACATTTATCTCAATTGAAGTTTTGGAGAAAAACAACAAAAATTGAAACATGCCAAGTTGCGGGTAAAGTTTTCGATTTTTATTTATTAATTTATTTTAATTTGAAAACATGCACACATTTATTAGTTAGTCATGTTTTATGTGCTTCTATTAGATTGTACGAAGTTTAATATTTTTGCTTACGATGTTAGGTTACAATATGTTGGATATATACAAATAGAGTTTCTTAAAAATTCAATACCTACAAATATTTAAATATTTCAAAAACTTCAATACTTTAAGATCCCCGAAATTATTGTGTAACTCATTAAACTCACTTCCGTTGATCAAATTAACTAATGAGTGGCGTATCAGAAAGAATATTATATTTCTACATCATGACTCATAGTCGAAGAAAAAAGTGGGTCCGGGAATTCCATCTGTAGGCTGTCCTCGACCTACAGCCTAAGCTCCTGACCTATTTTCTTCAAACTCAGTACTTAAGGGCCTTCGATGATTAAGTAGATGAGAAATTGAATTTTTTTTTTCAAACTCCAAAACTAGTAGTACCTGTCATACAGCCGTTGAGCAAGATCTTATTTATATCAAAAACGGCTGAAATGATTTTTATAAACGAAAAAAAAAATTGGTATTCTGGTGTAAGTACTATTGTAAGCATGGGCTACATTTTAGTCAGCAAAATTTTTAGAAAAAACTTTATTAACGCTTCTTGAAATAGAACCGAAATTTTTTTCAAAGTTCAAAGACTCCATCCTCGATTTCTTTTAAACTTTTTTTAAAGTTTTTTCTACAGTCTACAAGATGTGAGACAAAAATATAATTTCTAAATCTATTCTAAAAATAATAGTACCCACCATACAAATGTACAAAAATGTTTTTCGAAAATCGTATTTTTTTCGAAAACGGCACATTGATTTTTCGATTAATTTTTACGATCTAAAATTCAATAAAAAAAAAAGAAATTATGATATTCCTGACTTAACCTACCATTCAACCATTTTTCCGTATAATTTCTCATTATATCGGCATAACGGATTTACGGACTACAACGATTTATAATTTTTGTTCTTGCATTAACTAAGTAATTATTTTTTTGAGAAATCACATTCTGTTTTTACCTCAGCTACTAAAGGAGTTATTTTAGTCATTTAAAAAAACGAATTTTATGGATATGAATATTTTTCTCCACTAATAATAATTTTTAAAAATTTTAGTCTTCAATAAGAGCAAGTGTGAGCGACCCAGTAGTGCATTTTATTTAAAGTTTGAATATGATTTAATAATAAAATATAAGCAAAAGTTTCGGGCTTTAAAAAAAGCAAGGTGGCGCAAAACTATTCAATTTATGGGAAGATGTTATAATTTTTGCAAATGAGTTAGTACGTCAATTATATTTGATATTTGTGAACTAGACAGCTGCAGAATACAAAAAGACAAGCGATAGAGCGCAATGCTCCGCAAGAGCGTGGAATAATTGTGTCGATTTTTTTTGACAAATAAGAGGTCGGTGGTGTTAGCGCAGCGTAAATTTCAACGTTGATTTCCTAAACGTGTCGTGGCAACTGGGTAAACATTCCGGCGCTTAGCTCCTCGACTCGAACAGACTGGAACCACAGGAGAGCATGTAGGGTGTGGCCGCCACCATTCTGGTCGTTCGGCCGAGAATATCATGGCTTTGGCTTCAGATTCAAGATTCAAAAGTTTCTTTATTTTTACAATAGTATCATTTTAATAGTTTACCCACAAAGCAAAGTGCTTATCTGCAGGTGGTTATTAACATTGGTATTATTTAATTTTGAAAGTGATTGAAGTAATTCAGTTGATATTTTAATTTCAATGATCTTTTAAATATTTTTAGTTTATTTACATAATAATAGATTAAGTTTAAGAGTTTTACATAAGTGAAAAATTTAAGGAAAATGAATAATTATTTTTACTATCGAACGAAGCTCAATTCTAGAAAATGTTTTTTTATTTCTTGTTTTCGAGTTTTAAAATTTCGAATATTTTTTAAATTCGCTGGTATTTCATTTAATAATGTTGGAATGATACATCTTAGCTCTCTTTTTCCGTATACGTTGAAAGTTGTAGGCAATTCAAACATCCCTTGCGCTCTTCTTCTGGTGTTCTGATTATGTCGAATAGGTTGTAGAAATCGTTGATCATCTATGTAATGTTCTATTGCTGTCATACGGTATATAGCGTTTATGTCTAAAACCTTAAATTGATTATTAACAGGTTTAATTAACTTAAATAAACGATGTTGTAGATTGAGTATTTTATCTAGATGCGTTTTAGAAGCATTTCCCCAGGCCAGGATCCCATATCGAATACGCGATTCTGCTAACGAGTAGTAGACTTGCTACATAACTTCAAAATTCGAGAACCTTTTAAGATACACTACACTACTTTTGAGTTGAAGACGTAAAGTGTTTATATGATCACGCCAAAGGAAATGTTCATCTATGGTAACCCCAAGATACCTTATTTTTTTGACGATTTCGATTGGTTTGTTGTTAGTTAACAGTAGGCACTTGTCGTTTCGGTGATAGATGTTGATAGTTTCTTCCCTCTTCATTGGTTGGCGTATGTGCATTATCTTAGTTTTTTTTGTATTTATGACAAGTCCATGGTCATGACACCACTTGGCTACAGTGTCCAGATGCTCTTGAAGTATTTCGATTGCTGAATTTAAGTGCTTGTGTTTTACTATGATGGCTATATCGTCTGCATATGCGTAGGCTGTGTTATTCGCAAATAATCGTAACAATTCATTTGTATACAGGATAAATAAAATGGGTCCCAATTTTGAGCCTTGTGGAACACCATATACAGTGGATTTTTCTGAACTCACGGTCGTTGATACCTTGACCTTTATTGATCTATCAGTAAGGTAGTTCTTGAGCCAGTCGGACAGATATCCCCTCACACCAATTCTGTTTAAACTTTCTATAAGCTTATCCGTACTTAGAGTGTCAAATGCTTTGCTGAAGTCAACGAATAGCACAAGGACGTGGTGGTTTCGATTAAGCCCTGCGTTAACTGTAGCTGAGAGCGAAAAAACATCAACAAGACGACTGGCCACGGTGGCCCAAGGGCGAATTTTAGTGGAAGACTTACAATAATGTTGTGCCAAGTGCAAACAGTGTATCAATGAATACCTGACCGTCTTACTGTCAAACCATCCTCAATCTCAACAACGAAGAAGACGATTTAGTGTCAAAAATCATGATGAGCAACGAGGCACATTTCCACTTAAACGGTTACGTTAATAAGCAAAGTCTTCGTTTCTGGGGCACGGAAAATCCGCATGTGATGCACGAAGAGCCATTATTTATTTATTTATTTATTCATTTATCTATACGATATATTCTTAATCAACAGATTCGAAATTACAATTTCTTAAATACTAGAATTATATTTGTGGGTTAAATAGGCCAACAATAAATTTTTAAATATATTTCTTTTTAAACTTATATCTAGGTTGTAATATGATTCATTAAAAAATCTACAACAAAGGCTTAAAGGCTCACGTAATCCATAACAAGTTCTATGCGCAACCTCAAATAGTAACGGCCTATGTCTTAAAGATCTTGATGGAGCGTATATGTTCAATAAAGCAAGTAAATTTTCACAGTCAACAAAACTGCAAAGAATATCTCGAACAAACATTACACTATACATTTCCCTGCGTGAATGGAGAGCTTGCATTCCTAACAACAAACATTTAGACCTATAAGAATGATGTAAGGTGTTAACATTTCCGAAGAATTTTCTTAAAGCAAAGCGCAAAAAGTTCCTTTGAACGCTTTCGATCCTATTTATGTCACATTGAGTTAACGGATTCCATACAACACACGCGTATTCCAAAGATGGCCTTACAATACTACAATAAAGCGATTTTAGAGTATAAGGATCTTTAAACTCCGCCGAGTTTCTTTTTAAAAATCCCAACATTGAATTAGCTTTAGAAATAATTGAGTTGACATGAAGTTTAAATGTAAGTTTCTCATCGTATATAACACCAAGATCCTTAACATCTTGAACAATTTTTAATTCAACATTTTCCAAAGAATATGATGGAACTATATGATATAAGGACCTGTTATAAGACATAGAAGCACACTTATCAATATTTAATTTAAGATCATTCAAGGTACACCACTTACAAAATGCATCCATATCATTTTGAAAGAGCAAACAATCATTTACACATGAAATAACAGCAAAAAACTTTATGTCATCCGCGAATAATAGGCATTTACAGAACTTTAGTATATTCGGCACATCGTTAACATGTAACAGAAAAATAGGAGGACCTAGATGGCTTCCTTCAGGAACACCCGAAGTAACATGGATTTCTTTAGAACATATGTCTTCGATAACGACAAATTGCTTACGACCATATAAATAAGAAGCGAACCAGTTCAATAATGATCCATTAATTCCATACGCCTCTAGCTTCTTCAAAATGATTTTTAAATTTACTCTACTGAATGCCTTTGTAAAATCGGTATATACTGCATGAATTTGCTTATTTCTTTCTAAAGAGTTTATGCAGAAATTTGTGAACTCAACTAAATTTGAAACCGTAGATCTACCCTTACAAAACCCATGTTGAGAATTTGATACATGTCCCTTTATAAGATTGATAAATATATCTTTAATAAGACAATCTAACATTTTTGGAATAATGGAAAGTTTAGTTATAGGTCTATAGTTGGTTACATCATCTTTCTTACCAGCTTTATATACAGGCGTTATAACCGATATTTTCCACTCTTCCAAGAAAACATCAGAAGATATTGATTGGTTGAATAGCTCTGTTAATGGAACACAAAGAGTATCTGCACAGTGCCGTAAAACACGAGGAATAAAGCCTAAAATATCAGGCTTATGAATGGGTTCTAATTCTCTTAGTAATTTTAGTACATCATGAGCATCAATTGTAAACTTGTAATGTTCAATTAAAGAAGGAATAGATTTAAAATATTCATCAACTACTTCAACAGTGTTTGTAGAATTATATATATACTTTGAAAGTAATCAGCAAACATATTAGCAATTTCATTTGGTTCACATGAACATTTCTGATTAAATTGCATAGTCGTGGGAAAACCTACACTTTTGCGCTTTGAGTTAATAAAATTCCAAAACTGATTTGGATTGGATTTTAATTTAGATTCAATTGACTGTACATTACGAGTACATAAACTCAAAGCCACTGTGTGGTAGGATTGATCGGTCCGTACTTTTTGAGGACGCCATCGCCAATGCGGTCACTGTTATAGGCGAACGCTTCAGTGCCATGACAAAACGACTTCCTACTGCAGGTGGACGAGCGGAGCTTGGTTAACATGTGGTTTCAACAAGACGGTGAAACCGCACACACAGCAAGAACCAAGATCGAGGCTATTTGAAGTCGTGTGTGTTAATGTCAACAAGCCTCAGACAATTACAGCTCTTAAGGAGAATATTCAACAGGAATGCGAACGTTTATCACCGCATTTTAATCATTTGTTTAGTAATAGACGCGAGATATACCAATTTTGGCTTCCGTGATCCCCTAAATGTTTTACTTAATCAGTTTATTGTTATGGGTTTATTTTAATGTGTTCATTTATTATTTTTCTGGTGATTTTTGTGAAAAAATATACAAATAACGGCAGAAGAAGTCGCCAGCGCGCTGGCTTTAGTTGTGGACTAAATGTGAGGTATGCAGCCGCTAAGATTGGAAAACCGGAGACGAGCTATTAAAAGGTACAGGGAAACTAACTCCTTTACCCCGCGTCAAGGCTCAGGCCGGCCAAGAGCAACATTTGCAAGGGATGATCAATATTTGGTGCTTCAAAGCCTTCGCGATCGTCACCCAACAGCGGTTGAGCAGATCGCCGTTAAAGGGATAACTGTGAATGCTCCAACGGTAAGGCGTCGATTAGTCGAGAGTGGCTTGAGATGGGATTTGCTCGCCTTCATCAAGATTGGACCGATGCCGAGTGGAGTAGAGTTCTTTTCACTTATGAGTCCAGGTTTTGTCTGCGCTCAACAGATGGACGTAACAGTGTGTGGAGACGATCAGGTGAAAGATACTCTTCGGCAACAATGCTAGACCACACTTTGCTAGGTGCGTTACCGATTACCTACTTATAAGAAGTGGAAATCGAAGTGATGGATTGGCCTGCGATCAGCCCGGAGATGGATTCCATCGAACAAGTTTGGGACCTGATGTGAAAAATGATAAGGAGGCGACCTGCCTTTCCAGAGACACTTAGTGAGCGTTAGGGGTTATTTCGTGGACTAAGTGCAAAATGTTATTAATAAAACAAAATTTATAATAAGTGAAGCTAATCCAACAAAGAATGGGGCCTGGCCAAGAATTAACTATATAAAATCCATTTATTCTGAAATTAAGAAAAATAAAAATGAAGACTGCAAACTTAATTTTGAATAAAATTATTAATATCTACTGATTTATCGAGCTCTTAAACCATTTGCAATTATTGGATAATCAGCCATCAATGAAAAAAAAAAAATACACAAAACAAGATAAGTTCCAATTCAGGTGCTTATTGGGAAGAAATATAGATTTTCCAAGGAAAATATATGAGGAAACTCATATCATTAAATTTTTTTCTTTAGAAATTCAGGATTTTCGCTAAACCAAAACAAAACAAAAACCTTTTCTCTCTTAATTTATTAAGAAAATTTATTGAAAACAAATATTTACTGAGAATCCCAAACATCTTTGGGCTTGAAAACAAAAATTATTATATGTATCTCCAACCAACATTCTTGCAACAAAATACAAAGCACATTAATTAATCTCGAATCCTGGGAAAACCTTTCTTCAAAAATTTCCTTTTAAAAGACAAAAACAAAATTACCAAAAAATGTCTTTTTCAATTTTGTGTGATGCGGAATGTGTTGTGGGAGAACAATTTGTTGCTTAAATTCGTAAAATGCTTTTTTTAACTTTATTTTCTTTTTAATGAGAATTCAAGAGATTTTTGTTATTTTTTTTTTTGTTTGTATTTCATCACTTTTTGTTGAGCGTGACGTGTAATTTCATGTTGGCATCGCCACCGTCGATTTAATTACAAAGAATCTTACAATTATTCAACGAACATCCCCCTAGGGGACATTCACGTCTTATTTAATGGTCTGGTGATGATTAAAAGAAATGTGCGACAGGCTTTGCTTGTTAGTTTATTTAACTTTTTTTTTCATCATCCTTGGGTGCCCAAAATATACAAACCAAAGAAAAAAAATTGTATTAACAATCCAGGACTAAAAGGACGACGACGAGGACGATTGAAGTTTGACCACCAGATACTTCAGGAACCATTATGAGAAACAACAAAAGATGCAGAGGGTGGTTTTCTTTTTTTGTTTTGTTGATTTTGGATTCATGGGAAAAGAAAACAAGGTTGAATTCTTCTTGAAAAAATCTCATATAAGAAGGCGGGGATTATGCAATTATATCCCGATTTTCTAATTTAAATGAGAATAGCCTTAAGGTGATCAAATGATTAGATTTTATTCGTTTTTTTTTTTTGTAAATATATTATTGTGGTTTTGCCCAAGGGTGGTCACGTAAGATGTTTTTTTTTTTTATTTTCTAAATCGTCTGGATTCGAATCCAGGCTATTCCAACCACAATTTTTTTTTGTTCAGGGTTATTGCATATTGCGGGGATGTGACGAAATATTCAATTGTGTTTCTTGTCATGATTGTGTATCTCTAAGCTAAGACGTTCGGATTCAATAGAAAATTGGACTTCTCCTCCATTCTAACGATTAAAACTATATTCCCAGAATTTGTTTAGAGTGTTAGCCACTATGCTCGGGTTCTCCACCAGCAGTCGTACCATCATTATGTATAAAAACAATTAACTCATATGTGCAATGCAGGATAACTGAGATAGCAAATCTAAAAACTTTGACTATTCTAAACAAGAAACTTGCCATAGCTTCGAATTTCTTAAACGAAAAAACGAAAGTTAATAACTATTTGAACCAATCAAATAAAATCGGCGACTGGGTCATACGAACTTGTTTTAATGTTTACAGACTATGAACATGGATATTATTAGAGAAGCATAAAATAATTTTTTTTAAAAACTCCTTTAGTAGTTGGAACTGAATACAAAATGCCGTGTGATTTGTTATAAATTTATAAAAAAATTTATGAGCCGTTTTCGAGAAAAATACCAATTTCCAAACCCATTTCTTACATTTTTAAGGGTGGTTAGCATTATGTTTAGATAAACGAACATTTTTTTCGACATTTTAAGAAACTGTTGATTGCCAGGGCTTATGAAAATCTAGCACATGATTTTCGAAATATTGAGTTTTCGAAAAGAAAAATTGGAATTTATTTTTAAAAATCCAAAAATAAATTATTTAAATTGAAATGCACATTACTACGGAAGCTTAGGAGCTTTAGAATAAAAAATATCAAAATCAGTGTCACCGTTTTTAAGAAAATCGCAAACAAAACAAAAAACTACATAATGTAGTTCCATAACCATAACGAACTTGCTCCTATGTAATAGACTAGGAATTTTAAAAACGAATGTTATTAGAGAAAACTGTTCATAAGGATAAAATTATTTTTTTAAATTCTTTTAGAAGTAAGAGACAAAAACAGAATGAATGCTATGTAAATATGAATTTATGCAAGAGCAAAAATTATAAGTTCTTGTAGTGGTTTCTTAAAAAAAAAACCTTTTATATACAAAATTCTTAAAAGATTTTTAAGAAAAAAATTTTGAATGCCAACTTTAAGTTTTTATTACTGTACGAATGAAAATTAAATTTCCAAAAAAAATATTGTGACGTTTTTGAAATACCGAATTTTCCAAAAACAAAAATAATTTTTCTTTTTTTTTCAAAAATTCAAAAAATATGTTTTTTTAAATTTCGAAATGCAATGGACTTAAGACTTTTTAGAAGCATCTCTAAAAAAATTTCATTATGTCTGATATTTCGATAATGAGTAATTCAAAATTTAAAAAAGTGGTTCTATGGTAGGTACAAGCTGTAATATCTTAATTTCAAAATTTTTACTTGCGATATAGGGACTATAGGGTAAGTTCTGCATTTGGAAAAAAAAAATAGAACTCGAGATTTTGATCAAAGCTGACATTACGATGATAGCGAAGACGAAAAAAGTGGGTCCGACAATTCCGTCTGTCTGTCCGTCTGTCTGTATGTCTGTATGTCTGTACCTCGAACTACAGCCTAAACCACTGGACCTATTTCTTTCAATCTCGGTAGTTAAGGGTCTTCAGTGATTCCCTAGAGGAGAAATTGATTTTTTTTTAGCTCCAAAACTAACGGTACCCCCCATACACCCGTAATGCAAAATCTTATTTATCTCGAAAACGACTCTAACGATTTTGATAACAAAAATTAGGTGTAATATTATGAACATAGGCTACTGGCTACATTTTGGTCAAAAAAAATTTTGGAGCAAAATGTTATTAGGGGTACCTGCCATAGACCCGTTTTTTTGATTTTCGACTTTCTCTTTAACGGCTCTTAGGATTTTAACGCAAAATTTTTAGCAGGAATCCCCTTAAGTTTAAAATAATATTGTATATAAAAATATTCGAAAAAATATTTGTTGGGTTTTTTTGAGAAAAAATAAATTTAAGTCAATATCTTTATGAACGATTATTTTTTGAAATTATTTCCTAAAATCAATATTATTTAATACTTAAAATTCGCATTCCACATTTGTTTCTTGAAAAATTTTAGACAAATTTCTTATATAACAAATTTATTAAACAAATAAAACGATCTTTTAAAGTTTATTTGCATAAATTCATAGTTTTCCGGAAACCAGACGGCAATTTTATGCATTTGAACATTATTATCTGATTAAATATATATTTTATATTTATAAAATGTATCTTAAATTCCAAAGTTTTACATAAGAGCAAGTTCGTGCGATCCAGTCGTGCCTTTTATTTTCATTACATTAAAGATCGTTAAAATTAATTGAAACAAAAACATTTTTATCAAAATTCTAGGCACCGTTTCCGAGAAAAATACGATTTTTGAAAGTAATTTTTTAACATTTTTATGGTGGGTACCTTTATTTTTAGGTAAAATACAATTTTTTTTCAGACATCTTGTAGATAATGGTGAGTAACTTTTATTTATCAAGTTTGAAAATTATCTTATGTAAGGTTTTTGAAATATTGAGTTTTGATAAAAAAATTTGGAAATTTTATTTAAAAATCCAAACAAATTTTTTTGAAAATTTCAATACACAATTCTATTTAAATTTTTGGGGAGCTTTAGCAAAAAAATGATCAAAATCGGTCGTACCGTTCTTGAGAAAATCAAAACAAAAAAAATGGTTCTTTGGGGGGTACCCTCAATAACCATTTTTCGTGATTTTTTTTTTTTCAACCAGTACCTAGCTTTAACTAAATGAAATTTTTTTGAATCTTTTTTTTCTTAAATCTGTCGAACAGTTTTTGAAAAAAAAAAATATATACAAAATTTCGAAAAAAATTCGTGTGGCAGGTACCGTTATTTTTGATCTTAAAAAAAAAAAGTGTGGGGGGGAAAAATTTAAAATGATATCTGAAGAAAATCGGTCGAGCCGGTTAGGTTGTTGTCGAACCGACAGACAGACAGAATTGCGAGACCCAGTTTTTTGGTCTTCGTAATGTCAACTATCATTGTAATGTCAACTTTGATCAAAATCTCGAATTCAATTTTTTTTACGAATGCATAACTTTCCTTATAGTAGGTACCTATAAGTCGCAAGTAAAAAGATCTAATGTGAGAGATGAGAGTTTTTAAGAAAGAAAATATTTAAATTCAAAAATGCAAGCTTAAACAGGCCGAGCTGATTAGGATTTAGTCAAATAGACATATAGAATCGTGAAATCCACTTGTTTCGGCTTCCAAAATCACCCAAGGTGATCGAAGAGTCTGGCGATCGAAAAAACAGAAGTTTTTATAAAAAAAATCCAACCACCTTCGTGCTGGTTATAAGAGCGGAATGCAGGCTCTTCGAAATGTTGAAGGTAATCTACACTGTAACATAGGAGTCCGAGTCTGCAGGGCTTATTTATGGCCAGAGATACTTTTGGATTTGGAAAAGCATTTTTATTAGGTGGCATCAGCTGTGGGTCATAGCCAGGACTCTGGTATGACAGTCCAATGCTCCAACCATTATGCCCAGGGGTACTACAATGATTTAGCAGGAGAGCTCTTTAAATACGCAGATGATATTTTGGTGGTGCTCAACAAAGTGTCGATGGAAAGGGGAATATTTATCTAATATACGAGTATGTATGTAGTTATGTCTTGCAAGAACTATCGAAACAAATGTTTGCTATATGTTACAAAAACAGTAGTGAATTTTAAGTTGAGACTTCCAATCTTTGCATCGACTTCAAAGGTGAAAATGATAGCATTCATCCTCAGAAGGTTCATATAGCGATGCCGACCTCGAAATTCGTGGAAAATTAATTCAGCTATATTGGAAGATATTGGAAAGTACGCAATACCATGTTTACAATCATTCGATACTTCAATATCCTAATAAGAAAAATGGAACGAAATTTGACATGATTATACTCGTAGCTTAATTTCTGACACATTTCCAATTAATTGAGGTTACGCCTGCCGAAAACTCCTACATAAAAAAAAAGACAGGAATTGGCAAACGCTGTTACGCTGATTTTTTTACGGGCTTCTTTTTGAGCTTCTTCACTCACCTGGCATTTAGGCAATAAGTCGTTTGAAAGAATTTGATTTCCATGAATTAAATATTCGTGGACGGTAGGTTGCATAGTACAAAGGGTACTTGTTAACGAATATTTCGCAGTTTCATTTTTTGAAAATTTTTAGCATCAACTTCATGACCAGACCAAATGCAATGCTGAAGTTTCTTTATGTGCAAAAATTTGCTGGGATATATTTTCGCTACAGAAATTTCCGAAGCCCGGATTTTCCTTATTAACGATCAAACGCAAATGCTCTTAAAATTGAAGACTATCCAATTTAACTGGCATTTTTATTATTCTTTAAGAATCTCAATTTTAAGATGTCTACAATACCCAGTTGAGCTTGGGCGAGCATTTTGTCAGATTATCTTTTCACCAGAAATTAAACGAAAAGAAACAACGCTTCAAATCCATGAAAAGCTTGCTTATATACATACAAACTATCTATGGCCTGAGCTTCCATCAAAACCATACTTCGCAGAGAATAAGCTTATAGCTTCAGGCCCTAAAGTTTGGATTACATACATACAATCTTTTTGGACAGTTAGCCAAAGATCCTCTGTAAGGTTGAGCAAGTTTTGTGAATCAGTATATACCGACAGACATTTCTGACTTACTGATTTTTGAGGCTCCAGATAGCAAAATTTTTTGCATTCTTAAATTTACTTATATGAAGGAAATACTTTGGCAGGTTTTGATAGTACAATTTTAAATGCACATACTTCCTATGAACTTTTTCATGCAGTTGTAAAGATGGCGACTTCATTGGATCAAAGTTCGAGTATGAACTCGGGCTTATTCATGAATCTCGGAGTAAATACTAGCTCCACGAATGCCACATCCCAGGAATGGATAACAACGCTGCAGCCAAGAGTGTTCCCAAAACCAATCTCGAAGGGACAAAGAAGAACAAATTTACGGTTAAAAGACCAAGCGAATTCGAATGCCAGAGCGTTAGATCTGGATGAGCGGAAGCAATTGTTAGCCAATTGTTTTACAATAACTAACTTACAATAAACTTGGTTTTTTTTTTTTTTTTTTTTTGTTAAAATGACCGTAGTTATAGTGCTGAAGGTGGAAGAAAGCAACAGATATTAAGTTACGTGGATTGGTATTAATGAATATTCATTCTAGAAACGCCGGAGAGTCAATAATACCAGAGAAAAGTTGAGGGATTAATATTATTTCAGCGATACGGCGACGTTGAGAAAGGCTCTGCAAGTCCATTAATAGCAAACGGTGTTCAAAAAGGGGTTAGCTGAAAGGATCAATCTAAGTCATATTACGCAGTGTGAATCGAAGAAATCTTTGCTATACTGCTTCAATTCTTAAAGATTAAGTAATTTGAAAGACAGACCAGAGGCCTGACTAGCATATTCAAGGATAGGTCTGACGTATGTATGTTTTGTGTATATTTCGTAAGGTAGAGGTTGGAAAATTCTTTAGACCACAGTTTGATTAACCCCCAAGGAAGAACTTGGTTTCGCAATATCATGATCTATATTATCCTAAGATCACGGATAGATGAAACAGTATAGGGATGTGTACTTAACAGAAGTGATAGGTTCCAGTATTTGATGAAGAGCGTCTACGGGAGAAAGTTATAGATTTATATTGATGGACATTAAGTTCCAGTGATTTGTATTTAGGTTTAAGGAGAATGGAAGAATCATATCTTAATGTCGTCTGCATAAATAGAAAGATCGCTGAAAGAAATGATTCTGCTCAAGTTTTAATTCGATTCTCGAAGTATGATTTGATCCATTCGATAAACAATGGTGGAAAACCAAAGGCTTCGTGCTTGGCATAGATAATTTGGTGACTAATCTTGTCGATTTTTTTTACTGAAATCGGTGGTATTAACATCGGCGTCATAATCTTTTTTCCAGTGTCATGGAGACAAATTAGGTAAGATTTGTTGAGGTGGATCTACCTCTCATGAAACCATTTAGAAATAATGTGACATCAATAATAAATAATAAATAAGTTTTTAGTACGTTAGACTTTTTCATACTTTCCCGTAGGAAGACGATAGTACCTACTTATAACTTAATACCAGGGATAATAGAGTTACATAGAAATTCCGTCCAGTGTAGACCAAGTAATATCTTTTCCAATAACTCTCTTTCAGCATCTTCTTTCTTTTCTCCCTAAAAAATCAGTAAGGTCGATCGAACTAATACGTTTTATTTTCAAATTGCCATAACGATGAATTCATTTACCAAGGTAATTTCTTACTCTTATACCAATACTACAAGTGCAACCAATTTCACGTCAACAAATCAAAAGCAAGCTTAAGTTATTGTTGCAACTCGAAATTCAATAGAGCAGAAAGTTCCACCATGCAAGATAGAATTCGATCTTAAGAAATAAGGACAAAAAAAGAAATAGCAACTACTCGTATTTATTGCCATTTACCAATCACCCTGACCTAATTCAATTCCAATATAAGAACATGTATATACCCACCTACCTATACCAACTGCATTTTTGTAATTTCACAATCGCACTTAATTTAATACCAGCTATTATTTCGATCATGAATCAAAATGTGAAGAAAAATGCTTTCACCAAAAACGATTTCATGACCAAGACCGAACTGAACTACGAGTACTGTTCTCCAAGTGATTCCTGCAAATACCTTCGAATTGGTTTCATTTCTCATTCTTTTGCCTCATAAACTTTTCATATCAACTCGAACCATTGTCAACACTCTCTTATACTCTCAACAACTAACGACGACAATTCAATAAACTTTGCTGCTGCAATAGTTTTCTGCTATAACCGCAGCTTAAAAAAAAAGAAAAATAATAAAAATCTAAAAACCTTCCACACCCGCCCAAGGCAATTCAATTGATGAATTTCTAGTTTTTCTCAGCCAAGGAAAAAAAATCTAACTAACTTGCTTTACTGTATAGGAACAGTGTTCTCAATTTCCACAACTGTCGTCAATGGCATTACCCCCGGGGTGCAGCATAGCTGTAAATTCCCGCATCGTCCTTCTTCTCTTAGTACACGGTGAAAAATAAGATTTACTGCCAATTGAAAATGTTTATCACCTTTTTTCTTGCTCCAATAATTTTTAAGAATATAGCTTCTCACCCCCGGACACATTTCAAAAAGGTAAAATTGTTTGCTTCTTAAAAGTCCTGAATACCACCTAAAATGTACATATGTACTTGAGCTATAAATGGTGAACAAGTTGACGACGTAAAACTTGGCCAGAGGTGCCTCAGCACCTGGAAATACATAACTCATTCATAGTGCACTCAATTATTTTTCAAAGAAACAAAAAAAAGTACAATAAGGGAAATTTTTCCCTATCCAGGGTTGCAATTGTTATTTTAAACAACTAAGAAAGTACGGAGTAGAATTTTAGTCGAATTTGTACTAAAATGTTTCAGAATGATGTTAAGTTTAAACGGCGAATTTCGATCGAATTTGGGGTTCTACTTTTTTTATAATTTTATTCAATTTAAAATCATCATAAAGCTATTTGACATTTACAAACGTCAAAAAAGGTTTGTTCGCTTAGAATTTTGCACGACCTGTCATTGTCTAAGGTGTGTTCCGAAGCAATTTATTGAAAGCACTGGTTAAAACAGCAACACGGTTTGCTGCTAATTTGACTTTGCCACGCACTGTTATGACTCCTCCTCAACTAGAGAGCGTAAACGGTTCTATAGGACAAATATTTTTTCGCACACGTACAGTCTCAAGAGTCATCTTGGATCTTGAAACATCCTAACTCCGCTGATCCAGATTGTATATCCCTTTTAGTTCTGAAAAGGTGTTCTTCTACGCTGGCAAAACCATTGCGTAAGTTTTTCCATCTGTCATAATCTTTGGGTATCTTTCTGAGTAGATGGAAAACGGCATTTGTGTCAGCCTGTTCCCAAAAAAAAAGACGAATCTTCCTCCCCGTCCAATAACCGACCAATTACACTAACGTCCCTTCCTTCGAAGGTCATGGAAACGCTGATCAACAATTAGCTTAAGAAAAATCTCGAAGAACGAAAGCACTTAAATGACCAGCAGTACGGCTTTCATAGCAATAGGTCCACTTGTGATCTGATGGCACATCTTATTGAAAAGTGGAACTTATCATTACATCATTTTGGTGAAACAAAGATTATTGCATATGACATTTCTAAAGCGTTTGATAAAGTTTAGCACGAATGCGTTCAAAGAGTCTCTTCTTCCATGGATTATAAATTACTTATCGAACTACTCACTACAAGTTTTATTGCACGGTTTCAAGTCTGAAAATCTGAAAAAATGCTGGTGTGCCCCAAGGCTCCGTTTTGTCTCCGATACTAATCCTTATCTTTATAGAAATGATCTTTTGTCTAAAACTTCTAATCCACTTCACTGTTTCGCTGACGACAGCACCTTCAGCTTTTCATATTCGTTTCAAGACTCAAAACCGGGTTTTTCGACTGCGGAACTGAAAACGATCTCGAGAGAATTATACAATATGGGGTATTAAAAACCGCATGGATTTCAATGCTTCCAAAACACAAAGCTGTCTACTGTCGGCCAAGCGAAATATACCATTGCATCAAAGAAACTAAAAAGCTTCCATAGTCGGTATGAGTGTCAATAACCTTCCCTTATCAAATGATCATATACCTATTCGACGAAGCCAAAAACTCGGCAAAATGCTTAGGTTTCCTTAACATATGCAAGAAATTTGTTTCCCCTTTGATTTGGCTGCCATCTATAAGGCATACTTCCGCCCAAAACTTGAGTATAATTCTCATTTTTTGGGCTGGTGCCCCATTACTCATTTAAACCTGTTGGATAGAATAGAGTCCTTAAACTTATAGGAGACAAATCCATTACGAAAACCTTTGTTTTCCTTGAACACTCACGTAACGTCTCTTGTCTTTCATTGTTTTGTAGCTTTTTCTGTCAACAATGTTCAAATCAAATAGCCAGTTGCATTTGCATTCCTTCCCTCAAACGATTCCGCCCTAAGACTCGTCTAGCTGGGAATGCTCATCAGTTTACCCTTGAGCCTTACTTCGGTCTTACTGTCAAATTTAAAGATGAATGTGTTAATACTTTGCCCCTCTCGATCCCCCCTCCCTAATTGTGATGAACAGGCTTTAAAAACCAATGTGCATCGAAATCTCTTATTAAATCCTTCCTGCTTTTCGTAAACCCTCGCACTGTGTTACACCATAAAATTATAATGGTAGCCATAATTTCTTGAGTGAGTGCGAATTATTTAAAAAAAATAAAATTCTCGACTGGGTCGCACGAACTTGCTCCTATGTAATAGACTAAGAATTTCAAAAATGAATGCTATTAGAGAAAAACTGTTCATAAGCATAAAAATTAATTTTTTTAACGACTAAAATAACTTCTTCAGTAGTTGGAGGTAAAAATAGAATGCCATGTGATTCAAGCAAATATAGGTTCATGCAAGAACAAAAATTATAAGTCTTTGTAGGTAGTGGTTTCTTAAAAAATAAGCTTTTATAAATAAAATTTTTAAAACATTTTTAAGAAAAAATTTTGGTACGCCAAGTTAAAGATTTTATTATTGTTTAAATAAAAATTAAATTTACAAAAAAATATTGAGCCGTTTTCGAGATATTGAATTTTCAAAAAAAAAACGATTTTTTTTTCAAATTCAAAAAAATAATTTTCTTAAAGTTTTGAAATGCAAAGTTTTTTAAACTTTTTAGAAGCTTCTCTCTAAAAAATTTCCTTAAAATCCGTTATGCCGATAATGAGAAATTCAAAATTTTAAAAAATCGTTCTATGGTAGGTACAGTCAGTAATATCTTGTTTTCAATTTTTTTTTTTATTAAATTATAGATCTTAAAAATTAATTGAAAGAAAAAAAATTTAAGCAAAAGTCTCGGAACCGTTTTCGAGAAAAATACGATTTTCGAAAACCATTTTTTTAACATTTGTATGGAGGGTACCGTTATTTTTAGGGAAAATAATTTTTTTTTCTCAAATCTTGTAGATTATATTTCAAAAAATTTATTTATCAAGTTTGAAAACTCAATATTTTGAAAACTCCATTTCAAAATAATAAGTTTTCAAAAAAAATTTTTTTAATTTTTTTGAAAATTTGAATACACAAAAATATTGAAACTGCTGGGGAGCCTTAACATAAAACAATGATCAAAATCGGTCGTACCGTTTTAGAGAAAATCAAAAACAAAAAAATGGTTCCAAAATAATCATTTTTTAGAAAATTTTTTCCAACCATTACCTAGGTAACTAAAAGAAATTTTATGAATTTTTTTAAAAAAAATCTGTGGGACAGTTTTTGAGAAAAAAAATATTTATAAAGTTTCGAAAAAAAACTCGTATGACAGGGGTACCGTTATTTTTGGTCTTAAAAAATCAAATCAAAAAACATCCGGGGGGAAAAAATTAAAACCCATATCTACCAAGTTTGAAGAAAATCGGCCGAGCCGTTTAGCTGCAATCGAACGGACAGACAGACAGACAGACAGAGTTGCGAGACCCTTTTTTTTGGTCTTCGCTATCATCGTAATGTCAACTTTGATCAAAATCTCGAGTTCGATTTTTTCTCCGAATGCCTTATAGTACCTATAAGTCGCAAGTAAAAACATAATTAATTTAGGATGTAATTAAACATGTGTCGTAGAGATTTCTCTGCAAAATTGAAATGCAAACTTAATTTTTATAAAATGGTTAAAATTTAAAAATATTTAGTATTGAGTAATATACTTTTGTACTGAGCACAACCCTGCATTTTTCAATTAAATGTCACAGAAGAATTTGACATAAGGAAAAGTAAGCTGATTTCTGTGAAATTCTGCCATTAAGAATATCATTATAATTTTCTAAAGATTTAAGGCATATAACTTGCAAATTTCCTTTACTACTATACTACTTGCCTGAATAAATACTACTTTTATACCACTACCTTTTACGTTTTTAGTTCCAACAAAAATGTTTTTGCCAACCACAATAATTGATAGTTATAGTACGAATTAAATACAAGAAAAAGCCCAAATGTGTTTCAGTTAGTTTAAGAACTTTAGTACTAAAAGTACCATTTGTCTTAATACTATTTGTCCATGCATGTGTGCAGCCCTGGTTAAACAAATCGATATTATTTATAAACTATAAAGAAAAAAATTCCAAAACAAATCTGCGAAAAGTTGTTTCTCCTATTAGAGGTCCGAGGGAATCTTTATTCGATTTAATTTTCCCATTCAAAGATAGGACTCGGAGACCATTGGAGTAGAAAACAGGACACAGGGCGTTCTGTTTCACCCTGTAAACATACATAAACATTATATCGCTAGTCTTATACCAATATAGGTACAGCTTAGCGGCCCTTAGCCTATATAATTTATTGTTTCAGACGGTAAATATTCGGTGAAAAGAATTTTTCCACGTTTGTCCTTTCTTGGAGGGGGTTTTGCCTTGGTTCGCTGCTGGGTGTTGCCACACTGAAGCTTCTCTTTTTTTTGTTTGTCTTCTGTGTGGTTTATATTGTGACTTTGGTGCAACTTTTGGGTGGTAAACATCGCTTTTGCGTTCAAGTGTAAAAGAAAATGAAAAAAATAGTACTTTTGGAAAGGGAGGGGCACGCCGTTGGTGGCAATAAATTTCACTGCCAGATGATAGTTTTCTTTTGTGTCATTGCACATTCTGGTATCTACACTATATCACACTATATATGTATATGTATGTAGACACACAACCATCGCCAAGAGTGCATTTCTTAAATTGGATTTACGGCCGATTGAATTTATTCACTTCGTGGCATCATCGGGTAGTTCCTACAAGAGTGGCAACACTATCGGTAGAATACAATCAAAATCATCGTTGTCCAGTGCAAGGGATGCACTGGTGTGGCGTAAACATGGTGATATGTTTTAGCAAATAGACAGGCAAGTTGCGTTTTATTTTTTCAATCTGATAGTTTGAATGAGGTCCTGGTTCGGAGGTAGTGTTTCCAAGATGGAGGTCAATTCTCTGAAATGAGATCAAGTTATTTATGGGTTGAAGCAGAATTGAAACTTTTTTTTAAGAAGTGGAAAGCTTGTTCTTTGAAGAAATAACTTATAAGGAAAGAACTACTTTGATTGAAATAATTGTTATGGTTAAATTTACCGCAACAATGACCAGCCTTCGAGGAAATGAAGTTCGGAAGTTTTACCAAAAGGCAGAAAAACATCTCAAGTTCTCAAGGATACTTTCCCCGGGCTGAAGCCTGCATGGATGTCAAGGAATTATTCAAAAATGTATAACAGTGATGACAAAGTGAATTTCGCTGCAAGGGGGTACCATTCGACTAAGGTAACGAAGACCAACAATGCAAAACTAGATGAAGTGAGTTATTGAAGTATCAGTTTATGGGGGCGGGGCTTGTAAGACTTTTGCTATGAAAATCTAAGGAACTAACACTTATTTTAAGAGGTACTAGATGTTTCGGTAAGTACCGTTCTATTAAAAAAAAATCTTACAAGATTTTGTGGTAATAAGTTAAGAAGCCATCATCTATATTTCGAACTAATTTTGTTGCAATTTTTGAGCTGCTCTTCTATATATGGAAGACTATTTTCACAAAATGGTGCAAATGGCTACAAAAATTGTTGAAATACTTGATGAGTTTATACTTGATGAGTTTATTTTGTGCTTAAGCTTTGATATTGTTTCTACTGAAAATATAAAAAAAAATTTTTTTACCAATTTTTTTTTCAATGGAATAAGTTGTTGTTCGTTTTTAGTTCGCTTTAAAAAAAGTAAAAATGATGGTTTTAGAAAGCGACGATGAAGTGGTGGTAGCTATGGTGGTTTCCAGAACATTTTCGCCCAATGGATAAGGCAATATACAATTCAACATCAAAGCTGTCAAAACACTTTGTCCAAAAGCGCCTTCAAAAAGTCAAGTTCAACAAATATGAAAAATACAGAGACACACCAAGAAACGTTAAGAATGGTAACTACACGACTCAACGAAATCACTGTTAGCATCAGAACGTCTTTTTAATGATTTCTACAAGTTAAATTGTTCAACAGATCAAGGAAAATATATGGCATCGTAGATAAGGTCATACTTCTGAATCAAACTTTTCATAAATTAGAGCAGCAATTGCTGGGATCGACTTTTCGGAAGACAATGAAAGAAATAAGTGCGAGATTTGTGTCAAAAGCAAGCAGACACATGAAAATCGAACATTAAGTATACACGAGGTCTTAATTAGGAGCCAAATATTTTATCACATTTATTGACGATTGTAGCCCCAAGGTGTTTTTGTACCCGATGAAAAATAACACGAAGTTCTGACTCTGAAAATCTACATGACACTTCGCACTAACAACGGCACCGAATATTGTAATAAGCAATTCAATATGTTCATGGCAAACAATGGAATTCGATTTCAGCGATGTTTTTCGAGCTATAGCCCGAAAGTTTCCCTCAATTATCTCTTAAATTGACATCAACAGTATGTTGGAGTCGCTTTTCTTCATCCGATGTTGTATCCTTAGGATACAATGGGTGGGCAAATCCTTCGGAGGGCCAACAACACCTTGGACCTCTGTCTAGACTTCTGTAGCAATATAATTATATAACAATTGAGTGTTCTCTCTGAGTAAATCTTAACTGTAAAATATGCTCAGAATTATGACAAGCAGAAGCTAATGATCAATTATATGCGTTTTTAAAATCATTCTTATTATGAGCCATCGAAAAATAAAGATGTCTCTTCTTTTTAAACTTTAACAAGTCTTTTTTCTTTTTTTTTTAAATCAAGACGCTTGAAGACCTTGGGGGCTCTAGTGGCTGATAAAATTCGATAATTTGTTCTCGCGGACATTTGAAGACGCTTTTAGCTGTCTCTTATGGACCGATAAATAAACATAATTAATTAAAACTGTTTGAAGAAACCTCTTTACTACAAAATTCTATTTTCCATTTAGAACAAATTTTCTTTTAAAAATATTTTTTTTTTTTAATATTTTTGATATTGGCTTCCCTTGTTTTGTTTACGCCTTATTCCTTCTGATAGAATTTTATATTGACAAACCTTTTAATTGGTTTTTACCTCATGGCTTATTGTATTACATCCTAATCTAAATTCGAAATATTTACATTTTTCAAGAAATAGTTTTTAAAAATCAGTTACAATAGACATCAAACAATAGAAAAAATCTATTTTAACTAAATTCATATTTTTAAGTTTATATTTATATTTTTTCCATTTTGCATTAACAAGAAATTAATTAAAAACAAAAAATCCTTAAAAACACTAATTTTACAAACAACTGACAGTTTTGATAGTTTATTAAAATAAAATGCACGACTGGGTGGCACGAACATGCTCTTAGAATTTTAAAAATGAATGTTATTTTAGAGAAAACTGTAAATAAGCCTTAATTTTTTTTTTTTAAATTGACCGGTTTTTTGAAATAAACAATTAAAAATAATGTTTTTTTTTTTCAAAAATTCAAAACAACTTTTGAAATGCAATGTTTCTTAAGCTTTGTAGGATTTTCACCATTAAAAATGGCATACAAATCCGTCATGCCGATAATGAGAAATTCAAAATTGGAAAAAGATGATTCTACCTATGATAGGTACAGTCAGTAAAAATTGAATTTCAATAAAAAAAAATAACAAAAATAAGATTTTCGAAAACCATTTTTTAAAATTTGTGTAGTGGGCACCGTTATTTTTACTTAAATTTCCTTTTTTTCACATATTTTGTAGATTGTATTAAGAAACTTTTATCTGTCAAGTTTAACAAAACAATGGAGTATGGAGCTTAAGCAATATTGGGCAAATATTTTAGTTTAACTAGTACGATGTTAAGGCTGTTTTAGAATGAAACTATGTTAAAGCAAAATTTCTGCGAAATTTAATTGAATTTCTACTATTTTCTCAAAGTCGAAATCATCGAATACCTATTTTATTTTTTTAGTAGCGTGCTAACTTCATATGACCTGGCCTGGTGAACGACGCGAATTGCAGATTCTGCAACACTCACGAAGGGGACACCTGACCACATACTGGGGAAATGTGATGCACTCGTGCATCAAAGGCATAGGTATCTGGGCAAGCACCACATAAAAGAGAGTGAATTATTATCCCTTAAAATACTCCAAATACTTCGATTCCTCAGAGGAGCAGATTTGGAGGAAGAACTGTAATAATGAGCCAACCTCATCCAGTTCTAGATGGGGGACACAATAGATCTTTAGGTCGCAGTGTTTTTATATCCCAATTTATTCATATAGTCAATATAGTCATCCACTTTAAAGTTAGCAAATTCCTAAGTAGTATAATGCTTATATTTTAATACTAAGCTGTTTAAAATTTTGCGCCATTGAGCTTAAAAAAAATCCAAACACTTTTTTTTTTTTGAAAATTTGAATATACAATACTTTTCAAACTTTTGAGAAGCTTTAGGATAGGCAAAAAGATCAAACGCCGAGAATATCAAAACCAAGAAAATGGTTCCTTTAATAACCATTTTTCTGAAAATTTTTCTCAAGTCTAAATGAAATTTTTTGATTAAAAAAAAAAAAGCTTGGGAACAAATTTTGAGAAAAAAAAATATCTATTAAATTTGAAAAAAAAATCGTGTAGTTATTTTTTGTTAAAAAAAAAAGATAAAAATGTGCGGGAGAAGAATTTAAAAATTAAATATCTTCCAAGTTTAACACAAATCGGCAGATCCGTTTAGACACACAGAAAAAATCGTGATACCCACTTTTTCGTCTTTGATATCATCCTTTTGTCAACTTTGATCAAAATATCGAGTTCGATTTTTTTCCAAATGCAGAACTTGCCTTTCTCAATTTTGCGTTTTTTTTTTTTGTTGAACCTCAGTGCCATTCTAAAGGGCTACAGTTCTGTCTTATCGGCATCCTCCTATCGCACTCCTTTGCTTTTTTATAGACAAAATCAATTTCATCTTATGTTCAAAAGACACATCTCTACACGAGGTAAAATATCTTAAGTCCACATAAGATTGTGTGTTCTGCTTAATTTTAAAACCTAAAATAGACTTAAGATTATATTGGCTTAAGACTTTTTTTTATTGTGAAATCGTAAATCATATTAAGTTTGCGAGTGCAAACAGAAACAAAAGTCATCCTTAAGTCGGCATAAGATAAAATTTATAAAAAAAAATCCGAAAAAGTGTGAAAACGCATATCATCTTATGTGAAAATAAAATGATTTTTCGACTAAGTAGTCATAGCATATTTTACCGTTTGCAAACCTAAAAAATGCCCGTAATAACAAGGACATACGATATTTTTAAGCGTTATTTAGTTCTAGATTTCTTTTTGTGTGAACGTTTTTCTTTTAGTGGATAAGTTGATAAATCAGTTCTTTTTTCATTTAGTGTTTCAGATAGTGTTGTTTCATACACGATTGAAAAGTTATAACTTATAAAACACATCTACATTCAACAAAGAAGAGGTGAAATGCTTGAAATGCACGACTGGATCGCACGAACTTGCTCTTATGTAAAAGTGCTTTGCAATTTAAAATACATTTTTTAAATATAAAACATGGATCTAATGAGATGAAAATGTTCAAATGTATGAAATTGCCGTCTGATTTCCAGAAAACTAATGCAAACAAAGCTCAAAAATCATTTTATTACCAAAAGAATTTTGTATACAAGAAATTTTTTTTAAGTAATTACATAGTAGTATTGGCGCAAGATTCTGAAAAGAATGGCGCAAAATTTTAAACAGCCTGTTATTATTAATTTCTTAGTATGATACTACTGTCTTTCCCAGTCATTGCAATGTTCAAGAATTCAAAACCAATGTACACCGACACCTCCTTTCTAACCCCTCCCGTTTTTCCTAATGCTCACGCTGTGTCTCTGACATATTAAGGGTATACAAAAAACCTTTGAGTGTGTGCTAATTATAAAAAAAAAAAGAAAACTTAACAATTTGCTAACTTTAAAGTAGTTTACTAACTTATTTATAATTTTAAACATTTTCTAATTAGTATCGTACTAAGCTAATTTTCTTAATAAATTGCTTCTGATTATACCTAAAACAATGACAGTTCGCACAAAAAACTAATTAAACAGACCTTTTGTGGCGTTTCTAAAAGCACGATACTTTTACGATGATTTAAACTTTAATAAAAGTGTAGAGAAAGTATGATGCTATGTTCGAATAAAATTTGCTATATCGTTCATTTATCTTAGTTTCATATTAAAACAGCTTTAACAACAACTTTTTTTTTAAGAAATTCAAGTCTTTGTTATTTTTTGTTTTTTTTATTATTAAAGCTCTATACCAGTGTTTTTCAAACTGTGGGTCGCGACCCCCTAGGGGGTCGCGAAGAGATCCTTAGGGGGTCGCGGTCGCAAGCCAGTAGGATTAATAAACAAATGTCCTGTGCTAAAAAAATTAAATAAAACAAAAAATTTTTAGTGCGACATATGTGCCTGTTTATTTTTTAAAAAACGTTGAAATCTTGGATTAGTTTTTGACAATTTTAAGATTAAATTATTTTCCAAATTTAGTCTGTTTTGTTTTTAGTTTTAATGTTAAATATTGAAGAGAATGTGACTTCACACAGGTATGAAGTGGCGAATGGCAGTAACAACTTCAAAGCCTGTTTGTCAGCTCAGGATACTCTCCTCTTCTCTTTATCCCGAAATTGTCACTCGTTTACAAAATGAATTCCATTCTCAGTATGCCATCTGCAGCTTAATCTATAAGATTTTATTTCATCTTTACCGATGGATGATTGACATATTCATAAAAGGATTTAATACCCAACTTTGTCCATCTCCACTTTCAGAAATGAGTTCCGGAAAGTAACTTAATAGTTTCTTCTCTAAATTATGCAAACTCTGTACCATGAGATGAATACGAGAGCTTACAGCTTAATGATATCGATTCATCTGATGAAATTAAAATAATCAAAACTGTTTGTTTTTAAAGACTCTGACCACAAACGAAGTTTTGCGAGGAATCCTTTGATTTTATCTTTAGCAGTTATAATGCTTTCTTCTCTCCCTTGGAGGGTCTTATTCAATATGTTTAAGTGATTGAAAAGATCAACAAGAAATGATAATTTTAAGAGCCAAGTGGGATCAGAAAAATGATCCAAATTTCCAGATTTTGAATCTTGTAAGAACATCAATAATTCGGCTTTCAATACAAAAAGTCGTGTCAATATTTTTCCTTTTGACAGCCATCTGACCTCTGTGTGAAAAAGGAGGTTTTGATGGAACGAACCCATTTCATCACATAGGGTCCTAAACAGCTGACTTTGCAACGCCTTGCCTTTAATAGAGTTCACAACTCTAATCACATCATTAAGCACATCATTTAATTCAGAAGGTAACACCTTGGATGCCAGAACTTGTCGATGAAGAAAGCAGTGTGTCCATGAAACGTTTGGCGTTATTAATTTTAATTTTGCAATGAGCCCAATTTTGTTGCCCGTCAAAGCTCTAGCACCATCTACAAATAGCAAAACAGTTTTTCCAATCAATCTCGTAGTTGCGAGAGCTTTCTAAAAACATATCGTACAAAAACTGTCCAGTAGTATTAGCAGGAAGAGCTTTGCAAAATAAAATTTCTTCTTCAAGGTTTTCCTCTGGTTCAAAACGAACAAATACCACTGTGCACAGGCTGAAACATCAGTAGATTCATCCACTTGCATGGCAAAATTTGGACTCTTCTTAAATTTGTCAATTAATTGTTCTTGCATGTCAACGGCCATGTCACTTATTCTCCGCTCAATTGTATTGTCAGAAAGTGGTTTATTTTTAAGTTTATCTGCCTCCTGTTTGCCCGCCCAAAATAGGGGAGAGTGGGGCACATTTGAACAATGGTTATAAAATTTTACTTTATTACTCTTTTTTAAAAGTAATTTAAAATTGTAACCACTGTTCAATGTGAGTAAAATATCAGGCCAATTGCTCCAATATTTTAGGTTTTATCAGTCTGGAAAGCAAAAAGTGTTCAAATGTATCCCACTCTCCTAATTTCAACCATAACAAGGGCCGCAAGCAAAATAAGATTCTCAGCAATTGTATGAGGTTTGCCTGCTCTGGCGATTATACTAGATAGCTAGCCAACAACGCTTTCTCATTGGCACTTAAAACAAAATTTAAAACAAAAAGAATGTATCAAACAAAACAGTAAATCAAAATTACAATACATATGTATGTAGGTATAGGTAGCAAAATAAAAAAAATGACAAACAAACAAAAATGACAATTCTGATGCGCACTTAAGAATTAAAAAAAAAATGAAAATTACTGCAAGACCTGTTACAATTTTTTTTGCAATACAGGAGAAAATTTCATTGCGAATAAGTAAAATCTTGTGTAATTAGACCGGGCTTGGAAGGGGTTCAGTGTATGAAGCTTTTTAAATAACTGAGACATTATATTGGGGGGTCGCCAAAATTTTGTTACTAGCAAAGGGGTCGCGTACTCAAAAAGTTTGAAAAACACTGCTCTTTACAACAAATGTGATTTTTTCATATTAAGGACTTAAATAAAAACCAGAAAATATCATCTTAAATCTCTTTTTTCCACTTTTGCACACGCAACTCATCTTAAATGGACATAAGAATTGAAAACGCTCTTCGAAAACGCGAGGCAAAATATCTTATCTCAGCTTAAAATTTTGGAATTTAATATACAATTTAATTTAAAGAAAAGCCAAACTATCCTAAGTCATATTTTTCCTTATAAGGGCCGAAATATTAAAAATATCTTTTTGAAATTAATTTCAAAAAAAAAAGATCATAAAATTTTACATTATATGTAAATGCTTTGTTGAATAAAGTCTACATTTGAAAAATTTTTTGGGAGGCAGCTTTGAAGTGTTTTTTTGCGCTCCTGAAAAATCATCAAAATTGACTTAAGATACTGTACCTTTTCAGTCGAGTATAGTTCCCATAAGACTCAAGTAAAAACAATAATATAATGACACTGCTTAATTGTGTTTATTAAAAAGATCGGAGCGCTCTATCATGCTTGTTGCAGAGCAGGCTCTATTCGCCCCGTTTGGAGATAACAAATAAAAACCCCTAATGATATCGCCTTGGCGGTCAGCCATCAGACGAATAGGGGGAACAACATGTAGCATACGAAAACATGCACGTGCCGTAACTATTCGGGACTGGTGGAGGTGTGATCATAGCCTCTTCGCGGCGGCCGCTAGAAACAAGCCTTTTAAAAAGGTTTGGCTAATATGATCAGGCTGGTTCCACAGGTTGGCGACAGGTTAATTCCCTGTCCCGTAAAACTAAGAGAATTTCGAGAACGACAACAAGCCTCGGAAACGGACTGATCACACGACGACAACCAACGCAAAGAAAAAGGAAGGAAAAACGATTTACGAATTTTCTTATGGAACGTACGATCGCTCTATAGAGCTCGAGCTGCTCAGCAGCTAGCCGATGCCCTGTCAAAATATAAAGCTGACATAACAGCTCTCCAAGAAATCAGATGGACAGGGAATGGTGTTTTACAGAAGAAAGAATATGACGTATATTACAGCTGTCATACAAAACACCATGTGCTCGGGGTAGGCTTCCTAGTCAGCGAAAAAATGAAGTCTACTATCATCGGCTTTAACGCTATAAGCGAAAGGCTATGCACCCTTCGCGTGCGAGGCAAATTTACGAACATCAGCCTCATTAACGTTCACGGACCTACGGAGGAGTCCTCAGACGAAGAAAAAGAGACTTACTACGAACAAGTCGAGAGGGCCCTCAATGCCTGCCCAAGGTATGATGTTAAAATCATCCTTGGGGATTTGAACGCAAAAATAGGTCGGGAGCCGGTATTCAGGCATTACGCAGGTACCCATAGTTTGCATGAGAACACTAATGACAATGGACTTCGAGTCTTAGAATTGGCAGCATCGAAAAACATGGTCGTTGCGAGTACCAGGTTCCCGCGTAAAGATATCTACAAAGCCACCTGGGTATCACCTGATGGAGTCACTCGTAACCAAATAGACCACGTGTTGATAGACCGTCGCCACTACTCGAACTTGATGACGGTACGAACGTACCGAGGTGCCAATATCGACTCGGATCACTATCTTGTTGGTATGGTTTTCCGAGGGCGGATTGCCTTGCAAAGACGCATTGCATCCGCCGATCAGGTTCGAATCAACACGGCTGCCCTGCGCAATGAAAACACCAGTAACACCTTTGGTAATGCGTTAGGACTCGCCCTAGAATCACTTGATTTAGGGAGAGTAAGTCCTGGAGCCAGTATGCTGGGCGTAAATGAGAAGTGGACACGCCTTAAGAATATTGTCATTGGTACTGCCAACTCCATCTTAGGCAGCAGTCGTAAAAATCGGAACGACTGGTTTGATGATGAATGCAAGCTAGCGACTGAACGTAAGAATGTTGCGTACCGAGCAAATGCAACAATCTCATAGAATGCGGGCACGCGAAGAGGAATATAAAGAGCTCAGAAGAATAGAAAAACGGCTACACAGACAAAAAAAATCAGCCTGGGAGAAGAACCTAATCTGTGAAATAGAAAATAGCCGAGAGCGAGGTCCGCACCAGGCGCGGAAATTCTACCAATCCGTCCGAAACATGACGCAGTACACATCACGCTGCACATACTGCAAGGACGGGGAGGGAAATCTGATCACCGATCCTGAAAGCATACTGGAGCGATGGGAAGTGTACTTTAATGAATTGCTAAATGGTCAGCTCACTGCAGAAGTGGAGGCTCCACTACTTCAAGAAGAAAACCCTATGTTGCCGCCACCAAGCATAGAAGAGGTTGAGAAGGCTATAGGCCGGCTTAAACAGAACAAAGCCCCGGGAGCCGATGGCATACCAGCCGAATTATTCCATCACGGCGGGCCAGCCTTACGTCAAGCAATGCATGATATTATAGTACACGTATGGGAGCAGGAAGAAATGCCAGAAGACTGGCGAAAAGGTTTAATATGCCCCATACATAAGAAGGGAGATGTCACAACGTGCAGCAATTATAGAGGTATCACGTTGTTGAGTACCGCCTATAAGATACTCTCCTCTATCCTACAAGACCGGATAACCCCATACGCTAAAACCGTTATCGGACAATATCAGTGTGGTTTCATTCCAGGCAAATCAACAACTGATCAGATCTTTACCCTTAGGCAGGCGATGGAAAAATGTCTAGAATTTAACATCCCAACATACCATCTGTTTATAGACTTTAAGGCCGCCTATGATAGCATAGCCAGGGTAGAACTTTACAAAGCCATGAGAGAATTCGGCATCCCAAATAAATTGACACGACTATGTAGGTTGACCATGACCAACGTAACAAGCCAAGTAAAAATAGCCGGATTGCTATCCAGACCAATCAACATCTTTAATGGACTCCGACAAGGGGACGGTTTGGCCTGCCTCCTCTTCAACCTGGCGTTGGAGAAAGCAATCCGTGACTCTGGCACGGCAACAAGAGGGACCATCGTCAACAGGTCCAGCCAGTTACTGGCTTACGCAGACGACATCGACATCATCGGAAGAACCGAACAAGCTGTACACGATTCCTTCATCCAGATCGAGCAGGCGGCACAAAATCTGGGGCTGCACATTAGTGAAGGTAAAACAAAGTACATGGTGGCGTCGAATGCGAGAGGAACAGTTGGTCAAACAATCAAGGTAGCGGAGCACGAATTTGAAGTGGTGCAATCCTTTAAATACCTTGGGTCAATAGTAGCAGCCGATAACAATACACTGAAAAAACGAGCGTACGTTAAAACAATGAATACCTGTTCATCAATAGCAGTTCATTGTTTTAACGTACAAATTCATTGGTTCAGCGTACAAAATCATTAATAACACATTGTCTTTAATGTTGAGTTCATCGTTTTAATGTAAACGCGTTTATTAATCGCATTTCATACAAAATGTTTTTAGTCTTTGTATTTAATCACGACATTCATTACCTAATGTTCTCAATTCGTAAAAAAAATGCTCGATTTGTACATTGATTTATTGAAAGTATACATTGTTTAATGTAAATATTGTTAATTACTTCGAAAATCATACTGTTTCTTGTATTAATAAACTAATTCGTTATTTAATGACACATTTACATTATTTAACTAAAAAAAGTTCATTAATTAATGAAAATAATTCATAATTTGTTTTTTAGTCCTGCATTGAATAATAAAAGCTTTCATTATTTAAGGTAAGTATAGTACATCAATTCCAAGATAAGGGCATTGATTTTTATTAATGAACCGCTTCATTATTTAATGGAAAAAAATACATTATTTTCATGAAAAAAGTTCATTAATTAATGAAAATAATTCATAATTTGTTTTTTAGCCCTGCATTGAATAATGAAAGCTTTCATTATTTAAGGAAAGTATTGTACATCAATTCCAAGATAAGGGCATTTATTTTATTAATGATCCGCTTCATTATTTAATGAAAAAAATACATTATTTTCATGAAAAAAGTTCATTAATTAATGAAAATAGTTCATAATTTGTTTTTTAGCCCTGCATTGAATAATGAAAGCTTTCATTATTTAAGGAAAGTATTGTACATCAATTCCAAAATAAGGGCATTCATTTTATTAATGAACCGCTTCATTATTTAATGAAAAATAAACATTACTTTCATGAAAAAAGTTCATTAATTAATGAAAACAGTTCATAATTTGTTTTTTAGCCCTGCATTGAATAATGAAAGCTTTCATTATTTAAGGTAAGTATTGTACATCAATTTCAAGATAATTGCAATAATTTTATTAAAGAACCGCTTCATTATTTAATGAAAAAAATACATTATTTTCATGAAAAATGTTCATTAATTAATGAAAATAAGTCATAATTTGTTTTTTAGCCCTGCATTGAATAATGAAAGCTTTCATTATTTAAGGAAAGTATTGTACATCAATTCCAAAATAAGGGCATTAATTTTATTAATGAACCGCTTCATTATTTAATGAAAATTATACATTACTTTCATGAAAAAAGTTCATTAATTAATGAAAACAGTTCATAATTTGTTTTTTAGCCCTGCATTTAATAATGAAAGCTTTCATTATTTAAGGTAAGTATTGTACATCAATTTCAAGATAAGGGCATTCATTTTATTAATGAACCGCTTCCTTATTTAACAAAAAAAAATCATTATTTTCATGAAAAAAGTTCATTAATTAATGAAAATAATTCCCAATATGTTTTTTAGTCCTGCATTGATTAATGAATGCTTCCATTATTTAAAGTTAGTATTGTACATTAATCTCAGTCATTTTATAAATTCTTTATTTGATGTAAAATTTACATTATCTTCATGAACAATATTCATCAATTATTGAAAATAATTAGTATTTTTTTCTGACTATATGGATTAAGTCTGCGTACACACTCTTCACTGATTTGATACTCTGCTCACACTAAACCGAAATTTGAGATTTCAGCAGAAAAGTCTTGAGATAACAAATTGGCGGAACAAGATTTAACAGAGTCCACACCAAAACTCATGATAGTTTGCTCGTTATCAGCAAAAATAAATATTCTGAATAATAATTTTACGTTTTTTATTCAATGGAATATTCGTGACAAATCTCTCTGTTGTTTTTTATTCATTCAAGAATATTTTTCGAGTGACCGCTTTTAAATCCTTATTCCTCTTTCAGTTTGTTGGAATGCTTTTAAAAACACAGCAGTTTTTAGTAAAAATAATTTTTGTTCAAGTTAAAATGAACTATTTTTTTTATTTCACCTTTTTAATTCGCTGTTGAAATTTGAAAATAAAATGAAAATAATATGTGCCTATACAAAAATAATCGAACTGGAAATCCTGCAAAACTAATACCAATCTGCACCAATGATAGTATATTTTCATTTAACCGCAAGTTAGTTTGTTGCTCTATTTGAATTCATAAGCGGTCATATTAAATAGTGTTTTATAAAAAATATATGCGAAAAAAATGTAAGAAAATAATATCCACGCATCAACTTTCTACATTCAAAACATTTTGCTAAAAGTAAGTATAGAGTTCTGGTTTATGTTTGTTTGACAAATCCATATCTTAAATGACAAATCAAACACAATTTTCTTATCCATGTTTATTCTTCAATTTTCCAAAAGCTTTAAAAGTAGTTTAGTCTTTCTTCTTTCTTCTTTCTTCTTCTTAACTTCGCAATTTTCTATCTTTGCTTCTCTTTTGATATCTTTTCGATTGCACAGGCGATTTTTAATAAAATGTTATCTCTCCTAGACCGATGAGACAAGGACATATCGACAAAGAAACTTACGGCAATCAAACTATTTTTTCATGAAAAATCACGGGATGACACTATCGCGTTAGTGTTGATACTTTAAAACCAGATATATGTACATCGTTCAAATGCATGAGAAACACGTGAAAAATTCACAATCTTTTCATTTTCCTTCAATCTATCTTACTGTGTTGAAATAGTAAGGGTATTCATGAAACAAGATAATTTTCCACTTTGTAGAAAGATATAACTTTGCGCAACATGTTTTCATGAACACCCCCTAAAAAATACTTGCGCAAATGTGGGAAATATTTTATGAAATATCAAATTAAAAGTCAAAATGCATATTTCTTTAGTTTATTAGGTTTATTTCTTCACTTTCCGTATCAAATTCTTGAGATAATTTTATCATATTTGCAGAAAGTTTTTCCCATAGAAATTTTGACAGCTCGTATTTGCAGAGATAAAATTATCTGATTTCCGAGGTTTATCAGGGTTTTCCGTGCTTACATGAATACCTTTAGTGTAAATGCAAGATTGACGATTGATCAAGCATCAATTCATTTGTGTATAGTACGTTGAAATAGTGTAAATGCAAGATTAATGATTGATCAAGCATTTATTAGTTAATTTAATCAGAGCACCACTTAAGCACTGATTGTAATAATAAAACAGTAACACAAACACAAATTGTATGATGAAATAAACGGACAAAATAAAACAAATCACTCGGATAAAATTAAAAAAATCTCAAAGAAATTCGAAAGAACACAATTTTGCAAAAAAAATAACGTCTTCTCACCATACTATAGATGTAAAATTAAAAGATTGAAGACTCATGCTTGATGTGTGTATATGCAACATCAACCGGAATTTACTAACAGACTTGCACGTGCTTGTCATGCATTTGAACAATTTATATCTTAAGTAATGTATCTCAATTTAAAATTAATTTGATAGGCGAACGTTTCGTTGTGGCGCTGGCTTATGGAAGCCCAAATTCCTAAAAATCGCAATTTGAATTGCATCATTTATAAGAGAGTCCCTGAACACCAGCGTGTCCCGTCTTTGTATGAAGAAAAAAAATGTCTCGATTTTTTTATCGAAAGGGGTTACAGAAGTTGCGTAAGAACAAGTAGAATCTGAATAAGTACTTACATACTTTTTGATTTGGGCATGACTTTTGTGCTCTACCGCGGCTTAAAGATCTTAAAATATAGGTTTTTACTTACTTTACTCATGTGTCATGTCCAAATCAAAAAGTAAGTACTTATTCAGATTCTACTTGTTAATACGCAACTTCTGTAAACCCTTTCGATAAAAAAATCGAGAAATTTTGTTTTTTCATACAACGAGTTTCTTACCTTATTTTAAGATCTTTAAGCCGCGGTAGAGCCCAAAAGTTATGTTCAAATCAAAAAGTAAGTACTTATTCAGATTCTACTCGTTAATACGCAACTTTTTATATCTCTTTCGATAAAAAATTCGAGAAATTTTTTTTCTTCATACAACGATGGGACAACCTAACACTCATGAACACCGTCTACGACCCTTTTAATATTGGTTGTTTTTATTCTGGTGTCGCACGACAGCTTGTACCTGAAATCAACTAGGTAGAAAGGTACACGACAGTAAAGATTAAATCATAAAGATTGGAATGAAATTTCCTGTTTCACTTCCAAACTACTCCATTTAATAATATTTCGTAAATTTATAATTTGTTCTTGTGCAACAAAAACGAACAGAAGTGAAAACCACAAAGTGTATGCACGACTTTACTCAACTGCAGAAAGAAAACAACCAATCTAAACAGGGTCTTAGGGTAATTACTATATGTTTATATGCGAAATCGAAAGATCGAAATGGAATTTGGAGAGAGGGATAGCCATAATTTGATTCACCTCGACTGAGCGAGCGCAATAGAATCAAACGATGCTGATTTCAACTCGACCTAGGTTTACAAGGTAGTAACTTATGAACGCTTATCAAACAACGTATACACACCATTAAACAATGTTTTTTTCGCGTTAAATTATGAACAGATACATTAAAACCCAAGCGTCCTTTCCTTTGGTATACACACATGCGAATAAATCAGCCATTGATTTAGTCGGTCAGTGTGTTTTGCTAAAGCTAAGTGTACACGATTGGTAGATCTTACAATATTGTAAGATCTTACAATATCTGACAATTATCTACCAATGAGCTGACAAATAAGTTGTGTGTGTACACGGTTGGTACAAAATCTACCAATCTCTTACAATTAATTGTCAGAAGTTGGCTGACAATTCATTTTCAGATAGTCCGCTTAATACCTACCAATTAATTGTAAGAGATTGGTAGATTTTCTACCAACCGTGTACACACACAATTAATTGTCAGTTTTTGTTGGTTATGGAAACTGACAATTAAACCTTGGCTGCAAATTTTCTGACAATGAAAAAATTGTATGATGCTAAAAAACGAACATCTTACAATTTCTTCATTGTCAGAAACGTCAGACAACGATAAAAATTGGCAGGCCTGACAATAAATTGTGTGTGTACACGATTATCAAATACCTTACAATTTACCGTCTTACAATTAATTGTCAGATACATTTTCTGACAATTAATTGGAAGATTACACGATTGTCAGCTAGCGTACACACGATTGTCAAGTTTCTTACAATTAATTGTCAGACAATGATCTAACAATTAATTGTCAGACAAATTTTCTGACAATTAATTGTAAGACTACACGATTGTAAGACATTGTAAGCATGTTTTTCACTGACAGATCTGACAATATTGTAAGATCTACCAATCGTGTACACTTAGCTTAAGTGCGGTTTTGTTTCGTGTTTGTGCGGTTCTTTAAATTCATTTAAAATAAATAAATTTTATCTTAAAAGTACATAAAGTTTGTACCATCATATAAATAATTTTAAACGAATCAATTATACAAAATATTTCTCCTCTTTTTGTGAAATTGGTAAGTAATCGATTTATATTTTATAATTCCATATCCCCACATACATATACATATATATATCTATTTGGTGCAGTGAATTTTTGTTTTTATACAATTCTTTTGGAGGTTGTCAGGCCAAAAGGTTCCACTTTCTATATATTTATTGAAAGATATTATCTTCATTTATAATTTTAATAATGCAAGATATAAATGTCTGTTTAAAGTCATCAAAAAACAAGCTTGCACATTAACGTACTAGTGCATTAATTGATAAAAAAAAACATTTTTGATGAACCAAACAAAGCATCTTCTCATTCCATTAATGAACATAAGTTCTTACTTTACGTAAACAAATATTAAACTAGTAATAAATACATTAAACAATGTACTTTTCCCTTGAACAACAAGCATACAGCATTGAACCAATGTTTATTTTGCATTAAATTGTGCATAGGTACATTAAAAGCCAAGCGTCCTTTGAAAGACATGCAAATCAATAAGCTATTGATTTATTCGTTCATTGTCTTTTGTTAAGAGTGGTTGTGCGGTTCTTTAAATTCATTTAAAATAAATAAATTTTATCTTAAAAGTACATAAAATTTGTACCATCATATAAATATTTTTAAACGAATCAATTATACAAAATATCTCTCCCCTTTTTGTGAAATTGGTAAGTAATCGATTTATATTTTATAATTCCATATCCCCACATACATATACATATATATATCTATTTGGTGCAGTGAATTTTTGTTTTTATACAATTCTTTTGGAGGTTGTCAGGCCAAAAGGTTCCACTTTCTATATATTTATTGAAAGATATTATCTTCATTTATAATTTTAATAATGCAAGATATAAATGTCTGTTTAAAGTCATCAAAAAACAAGCTTGCACATTAACGTACTAGTGCATTAATTGATAAAAAAAAACATTTTTGATGAACCAAACAAAGCATCTTCTCATTCCATTAATGAACATAAGTTCTTACTTTACGTAAACAAATATTAAACTAGTAAAAAATACATTAAACAATGTACTTTTCCCTTGAACAACAAGCATACAGCATTGAACCAATGTTTATTTTGCATTAAATTGTGCATAGGTACATTAAAAGCCAAGCGTCATTTGAAAGACAAGCAAATCAATAAGCTATTGATTTATTCGTTCATTGTCTTTTGTTGAAGGCGGTTGTCTGGATCTTGGAGTTTATTATAAAATTAAAAACTTAAATTTATTCTTGAAGGTACATGAAAAGGTACCATCATAAATATAATTTTTAATATATCTTTTAAACGAATTAATTAACGGTACTATATAGCTAATTGCGAAATTTCATTGTCATTGATTCATATTTCATAATTTCATTTAATTTTCAATTCAGTGAACTTTTGTTCTTCAATATAGTTTTAATGATAGTTATTATAATTTTAACTTTGGACTTATAGGTGTAGGCAAGTTAATCATTCGGAAAAAAATCGAACTCGAGATTTTGATCAAAATTAACATTGCGATGATAGCGAAGACGAATAAAGTCTGTTCGACTGCAGCCTAAACGGCTCGACCAATTTTCATCAAACTTGGTAAATAATATTCTAAAATTTGCCGTCCCATATATTTTGTTCTGTTTTTAAGACCAAAAATAACGGTACCTGCCAAACGATTTTTGTCGAAATTTTATAAATTATTTTTTTTTTGTCAAAAGCTTTTCCACAAATAAAAAAAAATTCATTTAGTTCAATTTTTCTTCAGAAAAATGGTTCAAACAATTTCATTTATTTATTTTTTTTTTTTCAGAAATTAACTACATATATAAAAGAAATATAACTATTTTTTTTTTGTTTTTTGATTTTTTTTTAAAACGGTACAACCGATTTAAACGATTTTGTTTATGCTTATGTTTTCTAAAAGTTAGAATAGTATTTAATAGAATATTAAATTTTCAAATAAACCCTTTTTGGATTTTTGTCTAAGACTGAATACATATTTCGAAAACCATGCTCGATGTTGTTAATCTTTAAAATTAAAAGTTTCTTAATACAATCAACAAGATATGAGAAAATAACTTTACGAAAATCGTATTTTTCTCGAAATATAATATAATATAATTTTTTTTATGGCTTATAATTTAATAATTTTTTTAATTCCTTACTATCCATAACGGATTTTAATGATATTTTTTTTAATAGAAAAGCTTCTTAAAAGTTTGAAAAACATTGCATATCAAAACTTAAAAAAAAAATGTTTGAATCTTGGAAACTACAAAATCATTTTAATTTTTGGAAAATTAGATATCTTTAAAACGGGTCAGTATTTTTTTGGGCAATTTAATTTTTATTCGTACAGTAATACAAACTTTTAGTTGATGCACTAAATTTTTCCTTAGAAATGTTTTAAAAATTTTGTATATAAAAGATTATTTTTTAAGAAACCATGGCACATGGTATTCTATTTTTAGCTCGAACTAATAAGAGAATTGTTTGAATCATTTAAAATTTTTAGTTTTTTTAGATAAGAGTCATCTCGTGCGACCTAGTCGTGCATTTTATTTTGTTTAAAGTCATATACAATGAACACAGCTTTAAACTAATGTGTTTTTTGTTGATTAATAGCCGTGTTTTTTTGAAAAAGTTATCCCTAGTACAGTAGGATTTTATATGAATAACAAATACAACATCCACAGAAGGATCACTGCCGATACTCGAATAAACTTCAAATCTTTATCCGCAGCAGGATTTCACTTCTCCTTTTATCGGCAGTGATCCTACTGCGGATGTTGTATTTGTTATTCATATAAAATCCTACAGTGCTACGGATAACTTTTACAAAAAAACACGGCTAATGTAACATTGATATTAAATTTTAAATTTAAAGTAATATGATTGTAATATTTTGAAACTATTCTTAAAATTTTTCTTTAATATTTTTTGAAAATTTGCTTATGCAATTTTGTTTTGTTTAAAATTTTTAAATAACTTAAACACGAGATAAATTCTAAACATGTTTTTAGTCTTATAATATATATTACTCTTTTCCATGCTTACCTATAATATATGTCATGCAATTGTTTATTTAACACAAACAGCCAAATAATTTAACCTTAAAGTTTTAAACTCAAGAAAGCGAACCTTTGATTATGGCCCTATTGAAATTGATAACTTCTCAGGCGAAATAACAACAACGCGTTTAACAAAAAAACATTTAAGAATGTCAGCAAGAAAAATGAAAACTTTTATGTATTGCTTTTCAATCATTGTTGGCGATTATATTTCTGATGATGATTATGTTTGGAAGTTTCTTATCAATTTCTTTGAAATAATCGACATGATCCTTTGCTTTGATGATACCCTCAAACCAAAACACCACAACCTAATTCATTATCCAACTGTTATCAAATGTCCGGGCCTCTTAAAACTTTTTGGTGTTTCAAATACGAGGCCAAGCATAGGCAATTTAAAGTATATTCCAACGCAACAACATCACATAAAAATAATTGCTTGACATTGGCAAAAAAGTATCAGCTTCAATTTGCTTCTTCTTTACTGGAATTAAGGTGCAATAATAATTCCAGTGTTATATTTAAGGAATCAGACAAAACGAAAAGCTCCTACAACAATATTATATGCACGATATTAAAAAAGAGTAACTAATCTATATACAATCATATGAAGAAGTAAAATTTAACGGATATCAATATAAAAATGGATTTTACATAGCTCTTTTAAAAGACGATATTGAATTGTATATCATTTTATATATTTTTCGTACTGAAAATTCTTCAGTTTTATTATTTTGTCAGAAAATAAATTTCATACAATACAATCCACATTTTTTTTGGCCTATGACATTTCATTATAGGATTTCCTATCACTTTAATTAAAACGCCGAGATGAAGAAATATGCTAAAAATTAAAGATTATTACTTCCCAAGTCGAATATAAATTCTCACTTTATTACTTTCATAAGTTCTAAACGTAATGGACGCAGATGCAGAACAAGAAGCCGCTGGCTGTCAAATTAATTTGACAGATATTGAATTTGAGGATGGAAATGGGAATGCCGATGGCGATATCATCGTTATTAATATTGGTGCTGATGAAACCAATAGTGCACCAGAATATCTTCAAAACACGCTAGATCATCAAAAAGAAGAGTTAATAGCATTACTCAATAGCTGGGAAATGAGTTTTTTGGCTGATGTTTTAATACGTAAGAATATTTTCTATGTGTATATTTATATGTTCTTAAAATGCTTTTAATTACTTAATTTTTATAGAAAAAGAAGTATGGGTATCTGTTCTAAAGGTCATTAAAGTATGGCATATTCCAATAATCTTGAAAGATTTTGCCGATGGAATTAAAATTGTGTTTGAAGATCAGTTGGAAAAGTGGCGAAACTTCATCGGCTTGCCTCTTATAAATAACTTCGGTATTCGAAATTCCTTGTTACTATCATCACCAGTCAGTAGAAGTAGTTCTTCAATGGCTATGCATTCCAACAGAAATACTCCATACTCTTCACCGAGCACCCCTAGCACCGTTCAGTCTCCAGCATCTTCTCCTACATCTACTCGTGGTTCATCAAATAAAAAAAGGATAACATTAAGCGATGTCCTTAATAATACAATAAAAGGTAAATTATTAACAGAGTTCTACGAACAGAAAAACAAATTTGGAGAAGAACAAAGAGCAATGCTAGTGAATGCAATTGCTTTTTATTTTGAAGAACAAAATGTAAGACTGGACCTGAGAACAAGTTATGACATCGAGCAGGAAATCGTTGAACGATTTCCAACGGAAATGCTGGTAATACAATTGAATTATATTTTATGCTATATCCATACCAACTATATCCTACATTATGGGCGGGTTTTTGGATGTTGAATAGGCCCACTTTTGAAAAAAAAGAGTTAAGTTCGATAATTTTATTAATCATATATTCAATAGAGCAATAATTCCATTCGGCTCTGAAAAACCGGTAATTTTCATTAATATTAACATGTTTACTCAGGTAAAACAAAAAATGAACCTATCCCGCTCTCAAAAATGACGCCTAAAATATCTTTGAAAGGAATAGGGAAAGAACGATTACAAGTCAATTTGTTTCACAGATACTAAAATTTTGTATAGTTATAAAGATTACCCGAAAAAATGAGGCATACATATTAACACATAAACAAAGTATAAGTTGAACGAAAAAAAAAACCTTAACTTAGCGCCTACATTCGGCAATCTAATATATAAGTTTGAATAGGTTTCTACAAAAATACTTTTCTGTTAACTAAAATCGTTCTTTCTTATAAATCGATGTATGTATATGTTAATCGCTTATTTCTTAATATGTTATTTGTTTGAATAATACCACAAATATAATCTTATCCCTCCTGCTTGATAGGAATACTATAGGACGTGTAAAAGGGGAAAAATTTATAACAAATTCAGCAATCTGAAATCCTGTTTAAGAACAACTGCTTCAAGTCCATCAAGTTCCAAAATTAACGAAAAATCTGAAGAAAAATTACTTAGTAAGTCTAACATATTTCTTGCCTTGTTTTTTGTCTTTAAAGTCCTCGGCACTAACCACTTATTTAGAAAAAAAGGATTTCTCTCAATAAAACATAAAATTGAAACTTTATATTTTTATTCTTTGAACTTCATAGATTTTTGGATAATTTAGAGATAAAAACCTGCTGAGTATATCAAATTGATACTTAGTATTACTTTTGTGTATAAGTTCTTACAAAATTTTGTTTTTAATAATGTGGTTAACGCAGAAATGGGACTTTAAAACAATAAAAATATTACACTTGTAATTTATTGGCATATTGACTGCATGGATGTAATACATGATAGTTTTATCAGTAGATTACATGAGATTACTTGGTCTTGTACGCAACGTAGAGCACTTTAATTTTATAAAAAATATCAATAGAAATATTGAAAATGAAAACACTACACACAAAAATTAAGAAAGCAATGTTTTTTTCAGATTTTTTTTCTATTGTTTAATGGTCAAATTAAGATTTTTCTTAAAAAATATTGTTTGAATCAATCAATTGAATTGGTCAAATAATTTTTATATTCAGATTTAATTTTTGTTGGTGTTCTGCGATTTTTATTGTGATATTGAATCAACAATATCTCAGCAAATTGACCCTTCGTGAAAAGAATAGTAGAAACGCTTCCTTAAATATACGTACTTTAAAAGATTTCCAAGAAACTTTCGTTGGTAAATCAGAAAGCGTCCAGCCGTTCATAATTATTGCCGTTGGTATAGAATCAAAAACTTATTTTCCGAATTTCTACGTTTATTTTGAAGAGGTAAAGTTTTCTTTTAAATGCTGTATTCAAACTATGAGACATCGTTTCACAAATTTTGTCCTTTTTTTACTTTGATCATCCTGTTTTCTTAACTTTAAGAACAATTTTGAATTCTATTATAATTGAAAAATATTACGAGTATTGATAAAAAATAACACGTGCCTTCACGCATATTTGGTGCCTAACCAAAAAGCGCTTACGAAGGAAAAAATTGGAAGAAAAAGCTACCTTAAATATACAATTAAGGATTCGCAAAAAGCCTTTATTTTTACGGCAACGTCCATCCAGGAGGTAGAAGATCACCTGCAGCATCTCCAGCAAAGATCGCAAAGCGTACAGCCATTCATCATAGCAGTTGGGGAATCAAAATCAAACCTTCAGGATTTTTATGTTTATTTTGATGGGGTCAAATTTGCTTTTAAATGCCTTGTTCGGGCTGTCGACGTTTGTTTTAAAATTTTTCATCAACAAATCAATTTGTGTAAGATTTTTCATTACAATGGATTCTGTGATAGTTCTTTTCGGGAAAATACACATTTTCCTATTAAGATGGAATTTCAGGGCTTATTCAAAAACAAACTTAATGATGATTGTGATAAGAATATTTTTCTTAGTACCTTTAAAGGTGACCAAATCTGAAGAAAAAAGAAATAATGTTACAAATTCTTTTTAAAAAAGACAGTCATAAAAAAATAAAACATCATTAATGAAACATATCACTTTGCAATATATTTTCATTAATAAATATTGAAATATTTCAGTTCCAGAAACAAATGCTGAGGAGTACATAAAATCTTTGAAATTTGACCATTTAAGCTCAGAGGAATTCGACAGATATTGGCAGGCCTGTACAAAATACCGTTTAAATGAATTGAGTAGTTCCGATTCAACGAAAAATACGCTGGAAAAATGGCCGCAGTACAAATTGCCCCAAGGTCATAGATTGGTAATGTTAATAACAAATAGTAGACAAACAATTTGACTTGGCAAACTACAAACCCTTGTTTTTAGTTTGACCAATTTGACTATAGATCCAGCATTATTTTCATTTATTATAAGTCAGTATCATAATATTTCCATTTCAAATATTATTTGAACAATAACTTTATTGATAAAATTAATAATCACTAGGTTGATATGGACTTCAAAGCGTTGTTCAACACTACCTATTCCCTCGTAGACAACTGGAATGACAGTTATGAGAAGATATATAGATTTTTGTCAACAGAGCATCATATTAAGGACAGAGAATCTGTTAAACTTCTAAGTTGCATAAAGGACACCGACATAAATGAAAGTAAGTATTAAAATCATTTAATTCCATCTAAAAGTCCGCCTACTAAAACACGAATTATTTTTTTTTTTCTCTCAAAACTTATTTTGTCCAGTTTTAATCTAATCAAATTTCTATTTTGGTAGACATTTCTTATAGGAATTGTTATCTCAAATAATACATTTAATTTCAAATTAACTAATAATATTTTTAAAAGTGAAGTTCTTATATTCTTACTTTTATTACAAAAATTTTAAATTTTAAATATAAAATTTGTATCACTCCAGTATTGGGTGTGAATGTTACAAAGCTAAGTAATATAAAAAAAATATGAAATATATTTGAAAAACAAATGCAACAAACAATTTAACCAAAAGTTAAAGACTTATTTTCAAAAAAAAAAAAAAAAAAACAAAAACTATGTTTTCGATTACAGTAAAACCGCTTAAGAGAAACCCGCTTAAGAGAAAAACCCGCTTACCTGAAACACTTTCTTCATCCCCAAGTATTTTCCGACCAATTTCCCTTAAAACACTCCGCTTAAGTGAAACTCGCTTAAGTGAAAAACCCGGATAACTGAAACATATTTTCAGTTAATTTTTAATATACATACTTCATTCAAAAAAACTCTCTTAAGTGAAACAAAAAATTGAATCGAACAGAACAAAAATTTGCTAGTTTTCTTTTTTCAATAAATTATTTCTGTGTTATTTAGTCGTTGTTTTATTTAACTTCTTTCAAGGCAAGTTCAAAAGATTAAAAAAAATATTGTTTCTAGCATTAAATCTCCGCTTAATGGAATTTTTAAATCCGCTTAAGTGAAATTTTTGTTTCACTTATCCGAACTCCGCTTAAGTGAAATTATTTTTCACTTAAGCGGGGTTCGCTTAAGTGAAAAACCCGCTTAAGTGAAAGAAAGACTGTGACATTTTGCCGTTTCTCTTAAGCGGGTCTTACTGTATCTTGAAAAAGTGAATTAAGTCGCTATTGATTTTAGGTAGAAACAAAATTTTATTTTACTGAAAAAAATCCTCTTTAACTACAATAACATTAATAAGATTTTGGGAAAATAAAGTTTTGCTTTAATTCTTTATTATAACTAAATATAATTTGTAATAATTGATTATTGTTTTCTATAAATGTAATTATTACTATATTTTCAGATAGTCGAAATGCAATAATTGTATTCACGTGCCTTCACGCATATTTGGTGCCTAACCAAAAAGCGCTTACGAAGGAAAAAATTGGAAGAAAAAGCTACCTTAAATATACAATTAAGGATTCGCAAGAAGCCTTTATTTTTACGGCAACGTCCATCCAGGAGGTAGAAGATCACCTGCAGCATCTCCAGCAAAGATCGCAAAGCGTACAGCCATTCATCATAGCAGTTGGGGAATCAAAATCAAACCTTCAGGATTTTTATGTTTATTTTGATGGGGTCAAATTTGCTTTTAAATGCCTTGTTCGGGCTGTCGACGTTTGTTTTAAAATTTTTCATCTTTTTAACTTAGAATATCCTGTAGCATGTTCAACCTTTTGGACGTTTATTCAAATTTTTTTCTATAACATAAAATGTAAAACAAAGTTTTCAAAAGTTCATATATTAGTTTCAGCATTAAACGAGTCGACTTAAACTTTAAATATTTTTATAATTCTTGACATTCAACATAATTTTCTTAAGCACTTGTAATACTTAACCTAATTTTAATCTACAAAATCTTTTGTACCACTTAACAATCTCAGAGCATAAATAAATACCATAACAAGATACAAAAATTTGTCATCATATGAACTAACTTCTTTTGGACCATTTTCAGAGTTTTTTTTTCAGAGTTCGTGGAATGAGTTTACTCCAAGACCAGCTGAGGTAAGCTTTGGAAAAAATGATTAGAAAATTGAATGTATTGATTGGCTTTATTTAATTTACATAACATTGCTCATTGATTAGTATTATTTAACTTTTAATTAAAGTAAATTTCAGCGGGCCAATCAATAGAATTCGTTTTCTAAGCATCAATAATAAGCAGATAAGAACATGATATAGATCAATGTATAGACGACATCAAAGCAAAAATATCATACATTAAATAATGAATGGTATACGTTATTTAGGGAAAAAAATACATTGGAATAATACATTAAACAACGTATTTGGTACGTTAATTTCAATGTATAAAGGACATTAAAGCAATGAATGTTGAACATTCTTTAATGTATAATTATACATAAGATAACGAATTTGATACGTTAGTTAATAAACGGTATACATGGTTTCAATGTATAGGTTACATTAAAGCAATAATTGCTATACATTCAATAATAAATATTATACGTAAAATACCGCATTTGGTACGTTAATTTATGAACGGTATACATGGTTTCAATGCATAGGTTACATTAAAGTAATGAATGCTATACATTCAATAATGAAATATTATACGTAAAATAACGCATTTGGTACGTTAATTTATAAACGGTATACATGGTTTCAATGTATAGGTATCATTGAATTAATGAAAATTGTACATTCAACAATAAATACTATACATACAATTACGCTATTTATACGTTATTTTATGAATCAGATACATTGGATAAATGTTTGGATGACATTAAAGCAATGAATATTTTGCATTAAATAACTAATTGTGTACATTGATTAATGAATGAGATACATAACTTTAATGTTTAGGAAACATGAATGTATAGGAATTTGTACATTAAACAATGAATTCCATACGTTGTTCGATGTACAAGGTACATTGTAAATAATGTATTTGATACTTTCTATAATGAACAAAAAACATTATTTAAAGATAAATTTCATTAATGCCCGTATTATATACTCTTGTTTTATGTGGATAAATACATAGTTATTAATGAACAGCTTCATTAATTAATGAACGAATTCATTTAATGATGAAGAAAACATTATTTAATACAAGACGTTGATAAATAATGATCGAGCATACGTTAAAACAATGTACTTTTACATCGGCTGAGAAATAATGTACAAATGCTGTTATTAATGCACTTTTTTATTAATACTACGTACCTTTTTGGTTCAGTGTATAGAAGAAGAAATACGCGGGCGGCTTCTCAAATCCAACAGAGCCTACTATAGTCTGTCAAAGCTCTTCAAATCCAGAAATCTCACCATAACTTCAAAACTGCTGCTGTACAGGACCATGGTCCTGCCAGTACTCACATATGGATCCGAGACTTGGGTGCTTAGCAAAAGGCACTCCGACCTCTTAGCTGCGTTCGAGAGAAAAGTCTTAAGGAGAATTGTTGGCCCCGTATGTGAGGAAGGACAATTCCGGAGACGGTACAATCATGAATTGTACGCAATCTACCTAGAAGCAGATATCGTGACAAAAATTAAGCTCGGTAGACTCCGGTGGGCAGGGCACCTAGCTCGCATGAGCGAAGAGGAACCTGCTCGGAAAGTTCTTTGTGGTACATTCTATGGTAGACGACAGCGTGGTAGACCATGCTTGCGCTGGAGAGATGGCGTAGACCAGGACGCCCGAAGCCTTGGGGTGCGCAACTGGATGGCGTCGGCTAGAGACCGGGATAGGTGGAGAGACTTGTTGAAAGAGGCCAGGACCGGAACCCGGTTGTCGAGCCGATGATGATGATGAATGATATCGCCTTAAATAATTTACTCGTTTACTCAAATAAATATTGTCACAGCTATAGAGTTGTGTTCACAATGCGAAAACCCTGGGTAGAGACAACGGTTTTTCACTATAAAGACTACCATCGTGCTCTTATAATTCACACGTGCTCAAGGGCTTATTAAGACCTTTCTAATGTTAAACACAGCACGGTCGATGGAAAAATTAGGGGAGAGAGAGACGAATGAATCTTCACTTAACATATTTATTATATTTACCAACAAGTTCTGTATTTTTAAGTTGAATTACAAAAAAAACATGGAATATAAATAGCACCCTGTATTAAAAAAAAAATATCTTTGCCGCGTACTTAGCCATTGAAGAAACTTCTCATAAATTGTTCATTTTTTTTTTAAAGATCGGTAATAAAATAAAAATGTTTTTATATGTAAGCCTCGACGAAATATTTTATTGCGAAGCTGTGTAAGAAAAAAAAAACTCAGATATAAATCTTTAATTATTTTTATTTGAATAACTATCCTTAAGTACGTTGGCCTTTGATGTTCACATCGCACTTCATTTAATGACCAAAGGTACGTGGGTACCTACATAATCTTTTCCATCTCATAATTTTTTTTTTATTTTGTCAAGCTCATTTTTCTTGTTAACTACCGAGAAGTCACAAGTACAAACCATGTTGACCTATATTTGTATTTATGAAAAGTCCACAGCTTACAAGGTTACTTACTTTTTTAATATGTTAAATAAATTGCATCTTGTGGGTGGCTCTAGCTACATCACAGGTACAAACACATAACATACACATACTACCCGCAGGTACCTACAGGAAGTGCAAGATGCTGCTTAAACTTTCATGTAAATCGACCTCCTTACTTATACGTCCAAAGAAAACATCCGATAAAAGTTATAAATTATTTAAACCCTGAATCTTCTTTTAACAAACTGCGACTACATCAACAATCGAGAAGGGATGTGTTCGTGCAGCAAATAATATATCCGCATCCACGCTAAACTTCAAATCCGTGCCGAATGCAACAACAAAAAAATCATGTATTAAAACAACCAGAAGGACTCTCTTGAGGACTCACAAGCCGCCCGGTTCGTTTTCTACAAAATCAAAATGAGGAACACCATCATCAGGCTTCATGGAGGTGGTGCTCCTGATTCTTAACATAATGCTGCACATCATGAATAATTTATCAACTTACACAACATAATGTGAAAGTATTTTATGATTGTAGTTGTGAAGTGTGTTTGCAGGTTCAAAGCAGACCTTCAGCAATTATTTTACATACATATCTTAAAAACTGATCAAAAGTCCTTCAGAACATGTTTTTTTTCATGTCAAGGCATCCAGCAACACAAGTTGGACAAAAAATTAAAGGCAACAGAAAAAAAATACTTAACAAAGTAACAAAACTAGAACACACACTTACCTGGTGACAATTCCTCGGTAATCGCTCGAATGGAGGACATCATAGCCAGCAGGACAACGACAATGATGCTACGGCCATAGCCAACGGCAAATGGCATAGAAGCGCCTTTTGTATTCCAAGTTGCAGCTCCCATTGTATCCACTGCTGTCATGTAAAGCAAGTGTTTTAATTTTCCTTTCGAAACCGGGGGGAGGTGTAGGAGGGCAATCAATGGGCGGTGGTTGAGGTGGTGTTGGACAACAATGAGCTCTGCAAGGACGACTTATTCAAAAGAACCTGTGTTGTGTATCTCTCCTTGTCAGAGTGTTTTGTTGCTAGTAAAGTAAGTTTGAGCTGGGCTTCCTGGTGATCCTTGGCCACTTGCACTGTTCTAGCTGTGGGTGCCAGGACTTCTTTGTGAGAGTGTAATTTTTGTTTATATCCTTCGGACGGAGGGAGAGTTCAGTCCAAGCTGGTTCCTTCAAGGCAGCAAAACGAAATTGCACTTCAAATGCACACACAACAAGCAGCAGCACCAGCAACTAACAGCACAGCAGAGTATTTCCAAGCTGACAGCTTCCTGAAAACCATACAAAAAAATATATCCTCTTAAATGTTCCGTTCTTCTTGTTTTTAAATTACTTCATATATATTAATCTGCTCTAAGGCAGTATCTACCTCTACCTAGTACCTATGCAACATTAACATCATGAAAAAGTTGTTGGCTGAACGAAAGGGGGCGGGAGCGGTGGGCGGGAGATTCAATTGGCAAGGATTTAACTGGAGTTTCTTAATAACATTTCACAAAAACATAAAATGGTTGTAAAATAAATTCCAAGACAGTTGACATACTGTCGAGATATTTCTTACAACGGATGTAAAAGTTTTTGGGGGGAAGAAGTTAAAAATATAACAGCATTTATACGTTCGTCTCCAAGGTGAGATAGGTGGATACATATAAAATTTGTATACAAATGCATTCAAATGAAATATTTGCTTCGTATGTCAGGATTAAAATATTATACGACTTGATCCTGTGTCGACTTCCAGACAATGAGATGATACCTACTTTTGTTGTAAATTGTCTTAGCTGCTAAGCCGGCAATAAACGAAAATCCAGTTAGAGCTTTTTTGTAAGAACAATTTTTGAAGAGTATTAAAAATATATGAGTACTGGGATGTGTTGAGATTGATGGAGCAGATTCATAAGTCGTGAGTTTTCCATTTGAAAAGAAAAACAGGCTTAGAGTGTGTTTTGTTGCATGTTAAACCGAAGTTTTTAATCATTTTTGATTACCGCCTCACATAAGCAGAGGGCTTTGAGAGATAAAATGAAAGGCGAAGACAAGTCTTTATTAAGATGGTTTAGCCCAGGAAAAATGTACACAACAAAGCAAGGCAAATGTGTATGCAAAACAAATTCGAGTCAAAGTTTTCAACGAAATTGCCTTTATTTTTTACGTGTGATATATACATATGTACATACGAGTACATAGGCAAGTTATGCATTCGTAAGAAAAAGCGAACTCGAGATTTTGACTTAACATTATGATGATAGAGAAGACAAAATAATACAGATGGTAAGAATTATTCGAGAGAAAAAAAATTATCAAAATGCTAAGCGCCGTTTTTGAGGAAAAATACGAATTTTGAAAACCATTTTTTAACATTCGTATCTTATCTATACCTTTATTTTTTTTCTCATATCTTTTAGATTATATTGAGAAACTTTTATTTGTCAAGTTTAAAAGAAACCTAGTATTGGGTTTTTGAAACATTGAGTTTTGAAAAAAAAAATAATTTTTTGTACAAATCAAACAAAAAATTTAATTAGAAAAATATATGGGAGCTTAAGCATATAAACTAAAATGTACGACTGGGTCGTACGAACTTGCTCCAGAGAAATAGACAAAGAATTTCAGAAATGAATGGTGCAAAATTTTAAACAGCCTATTATTAAGGTATTAGTATGATTCTACTTAACAATTTGCTAACTGTGTAGTAGTTTACTAACTCATTATTAATTTTAAACATTTTCTAACTAGTGCCGTACTTAAAGAATTTTCTTAATAAATTGCTTTTGAACACACCTAAAACAATGACATTTCGTGTAAAAAAGTAAGTACACGAACCTTTTTTGATGTTTGCAAATGTCAAAGAGTCATATGAAGCAAGCACGATAATAAAAAAATAAAGTAGGTATTCGATGATTTTAACTTTAATAAAAGGGTAGAGAAAGTATGATGCTATATTCGATTAAAATTTGCACGTTCTAGTTTAATTAAAATTTTGCGCCAATGTCATTAGAGAAAAACTGTTCAGAAGCATAAAATTAATTTTAAATGGCTAAAACAACTTCGTTAGTAGTTGGAGGTAAAAATGGGATGCCATGTAATGCCTATGCAAGAACTAACCAAAATAAGTCTTTGTAGTGGTTTCCTAAAAAAATAAACTTTTATATAAAAAACTTGTTTAAGAAAAAGTTTTGGTACCCCAATTTTAAGATTTTATTATTGTTGGAATAAAAATTAAATTTACAAAAAAAAATTGAGCCACTTTCGAGATATTGGATTTTCCAAAAAAAAAAATACATATTTTTTTTTCAAAATTCAAAAACAAAAAATTTTTCTTAAAGTTCTGAAATGCAATGTTTTTTAAAATTTTAAGCTTCTCTCTATAAAAATTTCATTAAAATCTGTTATGCCGATAATGAGAAATTAAAAATTTAAAAAAATCCTTCTATGGTAGGTACAGTTAATAATAATATCTTGTTTTCAAAATTTTTTTTATCAAATTATAGATCCTAAAAATTAATCGAAAGAAAAAATTTTTAGCAAAATTCTCCTAACCATTTTTGAGAAAAATACGATTTTCGAAAACCATTTTTTAACATTTGTATGGAGGGTACCGTTATTTTTAGGTAAAATACATTTTTTTCTCATATCCTGCAGATTATTTTAAGAAAATTTTATTTATCAAGTTTTAAAAAAATCGAGCATGAGGTTTTCGAAATATTGAGCTTTCAAAAAAAAAATTTGAAAATTTTTTTAAAAATCCAAAAAAAAAATTTGAAAATTTGAATACACAATAATCTGCTGGGGAGCCTTAGCCTTAACATAAAAAAAAATGATCAAAATCGGTAGTACCGTTTCCGACAAAATCAAAAACAAAAAAAAATGGTTCCAAGAGGGGTACCAAAAATAATAATTTTTTGGAGTTTTTTTTTTTTCAACCATTACCGAGGTTTACTTAATGAAATTTTTTGAATTTTTTTAAGAAAATCTGTGGGACAGTTTTTGAGAAAAAAAAATATTTATAAAATTTCGAAAAATAATGTATGGCAGGTACCGTTATTTTTGGTCTTAAAAAAAAGAAAAAAACATCCGGGGTTAAAAAATTAAAACCCATATCTACCAAGTTTGAAGAAAATCGGTCGAGCCGTTTAGCTGTAAGGATTGCAAGTCTTTTGGTGTCTGTTTGTAGAAGTAGTGCAGCAAGAGAATGAAATTTAAAAACTTGTTCTGTTTTTCAACCGCTTCTTTAAATTAGGAAGCTACGAGTATGAATATGGATCAAGGAATTCTATATATAAATTCCAGGAAACACATTGAGAATACAAAATATGACACCTTGGTATTATGCAGTTGACTTGAAGCGAAAACGCGACTGCACTATGAAGAATACGCTGAAAGTCGACAAAAATATTTTGTATTTTTTTTTTGTAAAAACATGTTAGTTCCTTGACGATCATCCAGATAAAGATAAAAGTTGCCGAATCCGAGGACGAAAAGTTTCCATTGATTGAATAAAAACAAAAATCATTTGGATAAGGCCGAAATAGCATATGAAGCAAAAGGCAAGGACAAAAACGAGGTAATAAAAACCAAACATTGAGCAATATTTGCCAACTTTATTTTTAAGGAATTTCATTGGTTTTTATAAAAGACAACTCTGGACCTTTTATTTAACGGTCCACGTTTTAGAGTCCAAGAACTCAAAACCTTTCATATGGCATGAAGACGTGGCTCGTGCGTGCGTCGTGGCGGAAACGAAATTTAATTTTGCATCTTCAAGTTATTGAAAAGTTACCTGAAGAGACTAAATACATAACATTCTACAGCGATTCATGTTCTGAGCAAAATTAGAACTCTTTTTTTTTTGCTGCAATGTCTATTGCATTTATAACTTACTCTGAAAATATTGATGTCATCGATCTGAAGTTCCTTGAACCACGGCATAGGAATGCAGCTGAGCTCAATTAGCTCAGTATGAAATAAAATACGAATGTCCAAAGTTAAAAGCCAAAAGATTGGTATTATTTCGCTAACAGCGTTGGAAATAAGACTGATTTAGTTGAGACGAAGAACAATGATTTCCCTGATTTTGACAGATTTTATAAATCTAAATTTTCCTGAAAACGAATTGATTAAGATGGCAACAAATTAACTTGGAACTCAATTCAGTGGCATCAAAAGCTGCAATCAAGTGTCCTATAAAGATGAGGTCTTCAAAATTTTAAAAGGAAAAAAGAGAACAGAACGAACTTTTAACCGTATCGGATTTACTAAGCATTTCCCAAGAAAAGAAACAAATTTCATGGACTTAAAACATGAAGTCTTTATTTTCAGCCTTTCCATGACAATCTTGCATCCAATATGGACAAGCCCAATACTCATCCCGATTTAACAGGCCCTCTGACAACTTAGAAGATATTTAAATAACAATGTATCAATGATATGCATATATAATTTAAACATATGCATACTAAAAATTTCCGGCGCTTTGCTACTCGACTCGAACAGACTGGAACTACAGGAGACCATTCAGGGTGTGGCCGCCACCGGACTGATACTTCGGCCGAGAATATCGCGGCTGTGGCGGCCGATGTCATTGAAATGAGAATGAAGAAACTGCAAACAGTGCATCAGTTACTGCCTGCTGACCGTCCGTCGCTTCTGAGTTACTGTCAAACCATCCACAATCTCAACAACGAAGAGGACGATTTTGTGTCAAAAATCAAGATGAGCGACGAGGCGCATTTCCACTTAAATGGTTACGTTATTAATCAAAGTCTTCGTTTCTGGTTCACTGAAAATCTGCGTGTGATCCACGAAGAGCCATTATATCCACTCAAAGCCACTGTGCAGTGCAGCGTTCACGCGGGCAGAGTGATTGGGCCGTATTTTGTTGAGGACGCCAAGTGCAATACAGTCACTGTTACTGGCGAACGCGGCAGGGCTATGTTAACCGACTTCATGCTGCCCGAATTGGATAAGTGGGGCTTCATGAAAATGTGGTTTCAACAAGACGGTGCAACCGCACATACAGCACGAGCCGTAATGCATATTGTGAAGGAAGCGTTGTCTGGTCTCAAAATCTCCGGTTTTGGCAGTTTGCAATGGCCAGAAATATCGCCCGACTTAACCATCCGAGACTTATTTCTTTACGGCTACTTAAAGTCCCGGGCTTATGCCAATAAGTCTCAGACATTCGCAGCCCTTAAAGATAATATTCGACAGGAGTGCGAACAGTTATCACCGAAAACCTTGCGAAAAGTCATAGAAAATGCAATAAAACGGGCACAAATGTGTATCAACCCTGGGGCCAATCGCTTGCTTGACGGATATCGTCTTTTCCACTTAACAGAAAAAATTGAAATTGTTTCGAAATTTTGGAAAGTAATTTTTTCTTCATAAGAACTGTTCCACAGATTTAAAAAAAAAATAAAATTTCTTTTAGTAAATTTAGTTTAAAGTTAAAAACTAAATACAAAAAAAAAGAAGATTATTAATGGTTAATCTCTCTTTTGAAACGATAGCTATTATAGAACCATTTGTATTATTTTCAACCTTCTCAATATCGACATAATGGATTTAAATTAAATTTTGTATGCGAAAGCTTCTAAAAATTCTGAAAAATATTAATCATCCTTCCAGATTGAATGACTTCCTTTCAAAAAAGAAAATTATCTAACCACCCCCTGTATACATATACATAAAGACCACTAGATTGAAGGATTTTATACAGTTAACCTGAGACTTCTAAAACACACAAATATTCCAAAAATTACCTTACGAATGGCTTCATTGATCTCCTGTCAGATTTTCATTCGAACTCTTTCATCTTCCAATGTGTCAAAATATCAAATTCCAGCCAAAAGTCATATAAAACCTTTTCTGACATTTAAATTTGTGTGTGTTTTTTCCCCAAAGACGCCAAGACGTCTAAGAAAACATTAGACCACATAAAATTCAAAAAAAAAAAAAATGAAAAATACAACATCATTCGCTTATCATCATTTACAAATGAAATTCAATCCTTTGCAAGGATTTCTTGCATTCTCCTTGTTGCCACCAACCTTTATCCTAGTTCGGATTGGCGGCAGCAGCGCGCAATTTTATCCCCGGTGAGCTTCCACTTCAAAGTTAAAACTTTTCTCATAAAATGCGTTGTTGAAGGGCAGAACGTCAGTAAGGCAGGACGCAAGGCAGCACGAACCCACACACAAAGCACACGAGGGTAAGCATCCTTAATCATCGGTAATATGAACCCGTGTCAAGAACATCCATCACCGTCAGTGCCCGATTGTTCACAATTTCACATACCAATTATTATCAATTGAGTTTTAAATTGAAAGTAATTTTTCATTCCTTTCCATTTTGTTCCCCCGCTATATACATACTCGTATACATAAGAAAATGTGGAGCTGGAGCGTCCTGTCCTGCTGCGTTGGACGATGTCGGTCGTCCTCGTTCGTCTGCTGTATGTCATCGGCGAAGGCGGTGGCGGCGGGAAGTCCTTTTGGTTGATTTTTATATTGGACTGGCTTTTATGAAAATATATTATAAAAGGATACAACGAAAAACCGTTAAATTGCAACTGAACAGAACACAGAAAATTATTTGTCGTTCTGTAATGATGGAATGAAAAAGTGCTACACAATGACTGGTTTTTTCTAGAAATGAAGAGTAGTGGGGTGGTTGGGGGCGATAAGGAGGAACGAAGCCAAAAATTGCTTACCCGCGCCAATACATCAAAGTGAAATGTCGGGGTCTCTGTCCTCATTGCGTGAAATAATGAAGTTCGTTAGGAGGAGTTGCTTCCCTCTCAAATGTCCTTCACTCACATCCTATCACGTTGCCTTTAAATTTAAAGGATGTCGGGAAGGATGTCTCCATGGACCAACCAACCATATGTCATTGCGTAATCGATGAAAATGTTTTCCCGGCTTGAAAAAAAGGAAAAAAATTAAACGAAAACTCACTGTAATTTTTCATGTCAATGAAGACTGGACTCCGACTTGTCGTCGCGTCGCGTCACGTCGTTCATCATCATAATATCGGTGAAGGAAGTTTTTGAAAACCTTTTAACAGCAACTTGATGTACCAAGTGTTGTGTGATGTGTGCGTGTATACAATATGGGGTGTCATTTAAAGAATGTTTAACTGGCAGCAAGGAGGTCAAATGACAGAGGATGTTTTGAGGATGAGCATAACAAAAAAAAGCTTAAAAGGGTGTGACATTACAAAAGATCTTGATTGTTTTAAGGAAAACATTTTATTTTGTCGGACTTTTCTCCTGAAGGAAATGTTTTTATTTATTTGACAAAGGAAAAGTAACCCATGTTTCTTGGGGAAAAGAACAGGAAAATGCTTGTTTTACTTTATCATGCCTTGAAAAACTTTATCAAGTTTTTATTTAAGAAAAGGTACGTACATACTACATACATATGAATATTTGGGGGTAGATGAGTTACTAACCCTACATCTCTTCCTCCGGGCTTAACTCTCTAAGAAAATAGATTATATGGAGTACTTTCAGAGGGGTTACGTCACTTTCTTCTACCTGGTAGCGTCCAGGTATTTATTTATTTAAGATATTTATAAATGTTTCGCATATGCATGGTCCTATGTTTCCTCATGAGCACCGCTGGGACTACATATGGGACTGTCAAGAATACTCAAGTGTCTTCTAGTTTACAGTGACCGGTTTCTATTCTTAGGTTGTTCCTGGTTAAGCTGATACAGCTCATGAAACGATCTTGGTTATAGTTCCCAAATATAAGCTTAGTCTGTCTCAGTTCTTACTTGGACAAATCTTACCATTTTTTGGATCTTTTAACTTCCTCCTCTGCTTTGATTTTAGTTTTTAATCTTGTTTTCTCCTATTTCGCAGTATGACTCTGGTCACTTTAAATGAATCATTGGGCTTATATTTGGCGGAGGGTCTGTCTCCTCAATTTCCTGGACACCAACATGTCCAATTACACAATCAAGTGAGACGTAATTGCTCTTACCAGCCTACACATTACCACAGCAAATTAGAATTGATAGTGTATGACCTAAGTGATATCAGACCAAAAACGTAAATGTTAAAAAAAGAGCCAAGTTCTTCTATACAAAAACCTTTGTCTAACAAGTCAGCCGTGAAAAGTACTGAGATCTTAAAGTACGCCAAGTTCTTACATCATGAAGGTATAATTTCGAATAATTAAAGTAGAATAATATTGAAACAGCTACAATGTAATAGAGAAATTTTATTATTTAATGATGACTGACTAAAATTTGATGGGTTCACTGGTCAAGTTTTTAAAGCCTTTCGAATTGGGCATAAAAAAAACTTGCCAAGTAGGCCCATCAAATTTTAGTCAGTAATCATTAAAAAATAATATTTTTCTATTACACGGATACCACGCCCCCTGAATGGAAAACTTCAATTTTTATTCTTGTTCCATTATATTCAATTTGAGCCCTGCCGTTTTACCAAATTTCATTGTATTAGTGCAATCGGAAGTCTGCCATATAATTTACATTAGATCTAAGTAAGTGGGCGGATACCACGCCCCTGAATGGAGAACCTCAAATTTTATTTATTTTTTTCCTTGTATGCAATATAAGCCCTTCCACTTTACCAAACCTCATCGTTTTACAGCAGTCGGAAGCGCTCCATTCAACCAACACCAATTCGGATAAAGTGGGTGGATACTACGCCCCCTGAATAGAAAACCTCAAATTTTCGATCTTTTCCTCTGTTGGCATGACAAGACCTACCGTTCTGCAAAACTACAAGATTCTACGATGTCGGGAAGTGCTCCATAATTTTGATGATGAGTCAGTCAGTCAGTGAGTCAGTCAGTTACGGTTATTGTGATTTTTGAGGCCTTATATCTCAGGAACCGCTTATGCCAGAAAATTGAAATTTGGTGAGGCTCCTGTGCCTGACTTGCTTAGCAAATATTCAGAAGTTAAAGGTTCTGACTTCATTGGTACTTAAGATAGGGAGGGGTCAAAAATCGCCTGAGTTTGTTCCTGTAAAAAGGGTGTAGTGCCAGAACTTGGCTGGGCACTACCGTGCACTTTGATGTGAGCTACTGAGCTATCTGATATTTTTGCACTGTTTTGGTTTTGGTATTGCCCTAAAAGATTTCGACCGTAATGGTATGTTGTTGTTCGGTTGTAAGCCCAAAACTTTCAGAACCAGTCTTTTCTGGTATATCACATAGTAGCTTCCTTAGCTGGACTTTTTCATGTAAAGGGGACAGATAAAGGATAACTTCCATTGCTGCTGTAGGTCAAATCTCCGAAAATTTGAAAATAAGATGCTGTGTGCACAGATGGAATACCATCAACCGAGTCAATTAAAAATTAGGAGTCACGAATTAAACGCCCACACATGTGAGCATAAGGAGAGCCAGAAGGTTGTCGAAAAGATATCATAAGTAAGATAAGAAGTTAGATGTCGAGGTTTGAAGGAATTTAAAATATTTGGTAATTTTTTTTACTATGCCATCAAGTCAATAAATAAGCAGATAGATCCACGGGGAATAAACATGTTTATAAACCAAGAAATTCCGACTTAGTTACATCTTTCAATCACTTACTAGACTTTAGTCTAAACCAACAAGCTTGCTGCAGCAAGCTCGACCTCTACCTTAATGTCACCTGATTCTCACGCCAAGTTGGTTGAGGTTCTCTATCACTTCGCCAGCTGACTTGCCATATTTCTCAAAGATATTCCTCAAAGTAGAGCACTGGTCATTCGACACAGCCAATTCAAATTTTGGCTATTTACTTTGTTTAACTAGATCATTGTCGCAGTTGGTTTTTATAGCTTTTCCTCTCTTCTCGACCATAAAAGAGCCGTTCTATGGTTTATGTGAATGATTATCAGAGCGGCCATTCTGTCTTGTATCATTGCTCGAATGTGTAGAATAAACCCAATCCTTTTCATCAGGACTAAGACTCCCCTTACCCTAGTTAGAAGATTATTATTATAGGTTCAGATTTAACCAAATGCAAAGGTACTTAAATAAACTTTTACACCTTTCTTCTGGATGTCCAAATAGCTGTTCGATGTTCCATCACTTGAATGCGCCAGTTCTTTCTCATAGTCCAATGCTTCATCCAACGGAGTCCTATGCATAGTAGTTGATGATTTCTGAAAAATAATTTTCAACTTCCTGCCATCCCAATTTCACTGATCCGATCGAAGTAACTTTGCACAAGAATTCTGTACCGATTAGATGGCAAGAATACACAATTTTTTGAGTTAGTCTACCTAGGCTAGTTGACCACTCCCTGCAACCTTTGGTGGCTCGAAGAGTGCCAGAACATTGTGACATATACAACTCTCAACTATTTCTGTTTGCTTGTTATTAAGAATGGACATACAATTTTCTACTGAGTCCGAATGGCTAAGATGTTGAGCACTTTTTATGACAAAAGGTACCTTGATTTCGAAGATAAAAGTGGTGAAACAGAGAACTTGACTCGAGATCATAATTTGGGCGAGTAATGAAATTCTTTTTGTCCACTAGTAAACTTACTGGAAAGCCGTCTCTATTTTCTTTACTATTTCCCGAAGATCTTCTATATTAACTGCCTCTTCAGGATCTACGCTGACAGAAGTACGTCTCTGTTCTCAGTTGGTCTCTAAAGTTTATGACACGTCGCATATTAATTTCTGAAAACAGACCCGGTCGCTAGAATTTTGATGTCCCAATACCAATTAATGATAACTATATATACTTGGTGAATTAGCTTATGATTAACGACTTCAGTGTCCTAATCTTCAGATCCCTTCTGTCAGCCAACTGTCCATCGTAACAAGAGTTTAAGTCTGGTATAATGCATACTGTAAATTTGGTGTTGTTTTGTATACCTATACATGCGCTTTAAACAAGACTTATAAATGCAGAAATGCGTGACAGCAAGATAAAAGTCAGGACGTGTAGAAGTGCTCCTATGTCCTCTGTTTTGGCCAGATTTAGTTGCGCTATAATTCCCAGCTGTGTAAGCGTCGTTGCATACGCTGATAAGATGGTATTAAATATTAATGGCCACGGTTAAATTTGCCCCTAATCTGTGCGAGTTCCTACAAATGGCCCTTGATACGAGGGTAGTCCCAGAAGTACCCGACCTGAGGTATAGATGGCGTTGTTGTTGAAAAGAATGACTATGGTAGAGAGTACCAACTTTATATAAAGTCAAAACTAGTAGATTCTTAGATTGTTGCCGGAATGAACTCAGGTTTCCCAAAAAGATGAACCGAAGGAATCCTTTTGATTTGAGACATACAGATGCTTAAGAACTTATGCAATCGATAGTTTCGAGGCATCAACTTTCCATCCTAATTAGAGGCCTAACGAGCCACAAAATAGGAATGGGCATTGATTCATCAGGATGAAAAGACGGAGAAGAGCCCTAGTTTATCCAGGAACAGAAAAGCAGCCACCGGAGAATATTTTTTCCGACGTAAGCCCGACCCTAAATTTTATTCAAAATTCAGTATAGTTATAGTTAGGAAAGGCATAAAATACTTAAGCTCCACTTAATTCAGTCCCCTCTCTTCCTTACACATACCTAACCTTGATCCTGGGGAGCGCAATGGATTCATTGAGATCTAAGTGGGATGGTAAGGCTTACCAATGGTTAAGTGGAAAAGATGATATTCGTCAAGTGGCTGCCGCCAATATTGATACACATTTGGATCGTTTTATCGCATTTTACATGACTTTCCGCATTCCTGCTCCTGTGAATATTCTCCTTAAGGGCTGCGATTGTCTTGTTGGCATAATCCCGTGACTTCAAACATAGCTCTAAAGAAAGAAGTCTGGGAATGTCAAATCGGGGGGTCTTGCCGGATATACAAAATTTCCAAAACGACCGGGACATGTATCCTTCACAATATACATTGTTGCACGTTCTGTGTGTGCGGTTGCACTGTCTTATTAAAAACCCATATTTACCAAGCTCCGCTTATCAAATTTCCGCAGTAAGATGTCGTTTATCATCGTCCTGTAGTTGTCGCCAGTAACAGTGACCGTATTGCCGATGGCGTCCTCAAAAAATATACGGCCCAATCACTCCGCCCGCGTAAACGCCGTAACACACAGTGGCTTTGAGTGGATGCAATGGCTTTTCATGCATCACACGCGGATTTTCAGTGCCCCAGAAACTTATTGACTTAAGTGCTTGAGCTAAGTGAAAATGTGCTCTTCATGACTTTCGACACAAAATCGTCTTCTTCTCTGTTGAGATTGAGGACAGCTTAACAGTTATTCACAAGCGATGGACGGTCAGCAGGTATTAACATATACATACATCTGCTGATGTTCAGTTGCGTGACCCGTCGTCTTGTTTATGTTTTTCCGTTCTCAGCGACATCGGCAGCCACAGCCACGATTTTCTCGGCCGAATTACCAGTCCAGAGCCGGCATGCACCCCCGGCATGGTCTCGGTGGTACCAGTTGTTTAGCTTGCTAGAATGTTTGCCCAGTTGGCGCGATACGATTAGAAAATTTTCGTAGAAATTCACGCTGTGCTGACACCACAGACAGATTATTGGTTGAAAAAAAAAACAATTATTCCACGCTCTTGAGTATAGCGCTCCATTGCTTGTCCATTTGTACGAGTATACTGCAGCTGTCTAGTTCACAATTGTCAAACATGATTAACGAACGACGCCATTTGCAAAGATTATAACATCTTCCGAGAGGGTGATTTATTTTGAACCACCTTCTACAAAAAGTTGAACAGCTATTGTTAAAGTTGTATCATATACATAAATGATTGTACTGTTCATCTTTCCCTAAACTAAGCTTGTGTTCTGCTTAAAAGCTCTCTACCATATAGTTTAATTTCTTACGTTTGATTCAATCAACAACCTAAAATGCTAACCGTAAAAATCCGCTCAAAAACTTCTATCGTCCAACTTAGACAAAAAAAAAAAAACTTATTCTGATTTCTTGCACAAAAACATTTTCCTTATTCCTAGAATTAATATCAAATCAGAATGCCCATAGACCATTCCCTACTGGAATTACAAAACGAAAATAAAACTCCATTTGTCTGTATAATTAATTTAAGCCTGATAATCCGTTAGATTTCGATTTGTCACCATTTTAACAAACACAACAAGCCAGTAGGGTATATAAACGATTTTATTGCATGTCCTCAACTCCAAAGTGTAACGACTATACGCATAGCTAGGTATATGTAGGTATATCCTTTTCCGGTCGTCCGCCTCTTGAAACATAAACAAATTCAGCAAAAATAAAACAAAAACAGGAAACAATCACATACACAAACACAATTAATGTCAAGCACATTTTGATTAATCAGAATGTCTGGCCGCAAATACCCATAACAATATAGCACTCATTCAAATATAACAAATTGTTAAAAGGCAAGGATATTCTGGGCTATATCACGACCACGACTATACAACAAGGACGACAGTAAAGGATATGTACATACAGCTTTATGTTAGGCTTGGTTGACGACAGGAAAGGAAACTCTCTTCCAACTCATATCCGAAAGTTAACAGTCAGCAGGGATTTTTCGATGGCAGTGCATATTAACACATCGTAAAATATTAATGCCCCCTAATTAGTGTGTGTGCTTTGGGTATTAACGAAAACGAAATCGGCAGAATTAATTTCCCACCGAAAAATTAAAACCCCTCTTTTATTGCTTTTATGGTTTTTTGAAGTTCACAATAATGTCGACCGGAAAAACGGGCAGATAATCAAATAGATGGATCTCATCATGGTTCATTGTCCGGTTGGCAGATGCTCGATGCTCATAAACGGGGCGTTTAAATTTTGGGCAGGCAGAGTGTAGACTATCCAAGAGCATTTTGCAGTCCAACTTTAAGAGAAATAAAGTTTTAGGTGCAACAGTTCGTTGAAAACCAGGACCTAATGACGTACAATTCTCTAGCATTACCGGGTGTTGGCGGTAGGAATCCAGGGGACCTAGCAAATTTCTTCCGAGTCTGAACGGCTAAGATGAGAAACGTTTTTCATGACAACAGGGAAGAGGAGGATTTGTCACTTTCTCGGAAGAGATAGTCCCTCTGAAAATATATTTTCTTTAGATGCGAGAGTGATAGTTGAACAGTGGCTTGAAAGTCCAAAGTACTAACTAAGAGGATGAGTCATTGAGTGGGTTTATGGCTTTGCCTTTTTAAGTCTACCTTTTGTTTGTCAAGAAAAATCTTCGAAAATAACAAACCCATGCTTTCCAATAGACCTGTTTGTGGCAGCCATTTTCTATGGAATTTTGAGTACTCGTTAAACACTATTTTTAACGAGAAAAAACCATCAGGAAAATCAAATTAGAGTTTAACAAACATTATGGGGACACTTCACCATCGATTGGAACTATTCACCACTGGTTACCTTAATTTCGGTGCGATCGTTCCACAACAAATGACAACGATAAATTCCACGGTTTGATAATGGACGATCGGCGAGTGAAGATAAGCGAGTTTAAAGAGGCCCCAGGTTTTTCACATGGTTCAGTGTTATTGATTTTACATAAATGGTTACGAAAAACCTTTTATCAAGAAAAGTGCTGCGTTTGCTTATACAATCGATAACAAACCAATAATTTGACAACTTGACAACTTCAGAGAGAGAAAGTTCAAGAAAAAATCGTACGGGCTTCCGTTTCCTAAATGTGGATGAAACACGGCAAGATACAAGAGATGAAGGAACAGACGAAACAATGGACTTTTCCTGGTAAATCGAAGCCGAAGAAGGCCTTTGTGGATCTCTACCGCAATCTTCTATATTAAAAATGATATTCAGCTGGGAGCGGTTAACTCGCCGTTTCTGTTCAGCATTTACACCAGCGATCCGATAGGTAGTCTTACTCAAGAAATTGTCGACGATCTAATAGCGTACAGAATAGCTTCAAAAGTGACTTCGATAAGATTTAGCGATATTGCGATGACTGGAAGTTGAAAATCAACTTTCAGAAATCTGAAACTAATCTGTTTAGGACTCCGTTGCGTGGAGCTTCAAGGGATACGAGAAAGAACTGGCGCGAGCTTGTGATCTTAGGGTCACATGGACAGTCCTCTGCGAGTAAAAGTGAAGTAAAGTACCTTGGCATCTGCTTGGATCAATATTTGTATTTCAACAGATACATAAATACTGATCTGGACAGGGCTAGTGTAGCTTTTGCCCTAAAGAAAAAGCTGTCTTATAGGAGTCGGCTTGATAGCAGGGTGAAGGTGATTTGCTTTATGGCGGATGATTTCCTATTGGTAACCGGTGTGGTTCAACGTTGCCCCATCTCAAATGAAAAAAATTCGGGTGTTTGAGAGGCAGGGTCTTAGACTTTGCCTTGGATTACACAGAAAACCAGAGCCGAAGGACTAAAATTATTTTTCCAACCAAGTTATACACAACGGAGGCAACATATACAGAATTGATAATTTCTTGTTTAAGGTTTTTCGAGGTCATATTTCAAGAGCTATGTCTTCAAATTGCAGTATAATTTTCGGGCTTACTATCCTAACGATCATTATTACGAGACAGAGCGTATAAGCGGCTTTATCTCGCCAGGGATTCGAGGGAATGTCGATTCCAATAATCTACCACGTCGATCTAAGAACTGTGTATAGGTGGCTCCGCTATAGTGGAGACGTCCTCGCACAAGGCGGAGCAGAGCGTCTTCGGTTCAATAGGACTGTGTCCGATTGCCATGGGTTGGACAGGAAACAGGAGAATTAATTCTGTTGGTAATCTAATTTATAGTGAAGGTTGTCTAGGATATATACCTACATGAGAATGTGTCTCCTCCGACTTACATAAGCTTAAAAGTAGGAACAGTTAGAGTGGCAAAATAAAAAAAAAAAAAAACAAGAAGCGGATTTGATACCATGAATCTTGTAACCTGTAGTGATACTCGTATATCAATGATATTGTTCCTCTATGGAAGCACCATTCATTGGTACGTAAAAACCAACCGTTTGTTCTATAAGTCTATCTTTTCTCCGGCAAAAGTTTTCTTTCAACACACATATCACGCTGAGTATATGTATACATGCACCTTCTAAGTTCAAAAAAAGTTACAAGCGTATGTAGAATTTACTATGAACGTTTCACTGATGTCTTCACATAGATCGTCTTCCCAAATTTAATGAAGATTATTTTAAGGAACATTATCTATCGAACTTCTGTTCCAATTTCTCTAAAAATTATTATTATTTTTTATTAATATTATTATTATATATTTATTATTAATTTTATTATTTCTTATTAAAATTTTATTTGTTTAATAACATTTTTTATTATTTCTCAAAAGACTGGGCTGGGCACTATGGCTGCACAAGCTGAACGTACGTCTGTAAGTAATATTAGTTTTTAAAAAGTTTTAAACAATTTGAGATACATGGATTCATGTACTAGAATATGAAATGTATGGTTCTTTTACTAAACAGTTGAATAAAATATATGGAGGGCTCACAGCTGAACCGAACCAAGTCAGAAAAAGTGATTTCGAAGATATTATGAGGTTAGGTAAATAAACCGCCCTTAATTACTGAAATACATATTTAACTCAAAGTAAAGACATTTGGAAAGTTTATTTACCCAGTTTTCTTTTGACCAAAAATCAAAAAGAAGAATTGAAAAATGTACCAAATATTTAAGAAAAATTTAAAAAAAATGTGACTTGGTTCATTATTGCCTCGAAAAATTATGAAAAATTGTCAGTAAGGAAAATAAAAATTGGTATAATTTAAAAAAGGAGGAAAAACAAATAATGAATTTATTTCAAAAACTTAACAGAAATGTATTACAAAGTAAAGGTTATTTAAAAAAAAACAACAGTTATTAGTGATAAAAAATTTCATCGTCTTCATGACTTTGGGGCTGGTCCTGGGTAGGTTCTTATAAGAACTATGGTACATGGATGGAATAAATTTAAGTAAATCCATCATATCTCTTCTTTTATCTGACGTAATTTTACGACGAGTTCGATAGAGGCTATTTTGTTCAAAATTGGGATTGTAGGTTCCTCCCTTTCTTTGCTTTTCCTAAATAAACTTCATAAAACTCAACTTCTTTATTGAGTGTTTGCTTAAATTTGAAAAAAGGTGAATTGCGATCGAATCGAAACCACTTGATTTTAAGCCATGAGAAATTATGTCCAGCAACGGTCAAGGTTATCTCGCTAACGGTTTATTTCGCATTTTTCGCATAAATTTAAATAAAAAAAAAATAAAAAAAGAGTTTAGACCATTTTTTTCAAAATTTTGAAATGAAGTGAATTGGCCACATATATATTTATTTACGAGTAGAATACAGCTGTTGATATTGGATAAATAGGATAAATTCAAAGTTTCTTTAAATCCAGATTTTTAAATGCATACACCCAACTCCGAAAACTGGAAGGGGGATTTGTGTTCTGCCTTTCGTTGTCAAGATATTAGCGAAAATAGTACTGGAACGCATCAGGGAACATCTAGAAGGCACACTCCATGACGAACAAGCAGATTTACGCAGGCAGGGCTGAATTCTGTTACCAATATTGTTTCTGTTGGTGATAAACGCTCTCCTGCGAGCGGCCTTGACGGGAAACGGAGGGATTCGATGGACTCTGACATCTCACCTGAAACTTCTTGACAATGCGGACGACGTATGCTTGCTCTCTTATAGGATCATGGATCTCCACCAATTGACAACAGGGGTGGAGAGAGAAGCAGAAATCGTGGAGCTGAAAATCAACTACGGTAAAACAAAGATGATCAGCCTCGGAACCCAGTCATCTTCTCTCATAAATATTTCTCAACAACCGTATGTGGAGGAATAACTCCCATAGATTAAAACCAAGCTACGGCTGTTTCGATCCAACGTCGAATCCGTTTTACTTTACGGTTTCAGCAATTGGAAAGTTACAGTAGGTGTCACTAAGAAGCTGCAAACATTCATTAATAGATAGATGTCTACGAAACATCCTTAGGATTTTCTGGCCCAATCGTATATCAAACGAAGAGCTCCTCAGGAAAACGGATCAGGAACCTATTCACTCTATTATACGACGTCAAAAGTGGCAGTGGATCGGACACACGCTTGGAAAAGGCGACAACTGTATTGCGGCGCATGAAATACAGTGGAATCCACTCACTAAAGAAGGAAAAAGAGCTGGACGACGGAGCAGCCCAACTAGCCAAGAGTTGGAGGGATTTGCAACTAATATCAAGGAACCGAACACGATGGCGAGCTGACGTTGTGGATGCCCTATGCCCCACTAGGGGTTCCTCATGGACATAAAAGGTCTGAGGACCTAAGTACCTAGTCCTGCCATAAGTTATGTCCCTGACAAAAACACGTTTTATTTAAAAAATAAAAAAGAAATCAAAATTCTTTTTACGCCATTTATTAAGTATTAAATTTACAATATAAATATATAAGAAATTATTAAAAATGCCGCCCCTTACCCTTCAAACACTTTCTTAAACGATCCGGCCACTCGTCTACGCCGCACGCGCGACTTCCAGTGGAAACGAAGCTACTGTCTTCAACAAAACAGCTTTGAGAGACTCAATATTTCGGTGAGGCTTACAGCAAGCCCTCTTCTCCAAAATGTTCAGCGGATTAAGATCGGGGCTGCCCGGCTGGCAAGCACTGGATATTTCAGCAAGATTCTGCGCCGGCCAACAAAGCAAAAACAACACAACAATGGCTTAAGGACAATTTACCAGAGTTTATTGCCGCAGAAGATTGGCCCTCGGGCAGCCCCGATCATAATCCGCTGAACTACCGGTTGTGGAACACTTTGGAGAAGAAGGCTTGCTGTAAGCCTCACCGAAATATTGAGCTTCAAAGGTGATTTGTTGAAGACAGTAGTTTCGTTTGCACTAGAAGTCGTGCGTGCGGCGATAGACGCGAGGCGGTCGTTTAAGGAATTGTTTGAAGGCTAAGGGGGGGCATTTTGAATAATTTCTTATGTATTTATATTGTAAATTTAATACTTAATAAATGGCGTAAAAAGAATTTTGATTGCTTTTTTATTTTTTAAATAAAACGTGTTTTTGTCAGGGACAGAACTTATGGCAGGACTAGGTAAGTAAGTAAGTATACACCCAACCTCGCAAATACCCCAAATCCTATAGTGTACCCTAGTAGGGGGGTTTCAGGGGGGTGGCATGCAGAACGAGATGAAAAATACGAAACAAACCATATCCCCACGTCTGTTCGACCATAAAATTGAGGAAAACTGAATAATACTGACTTGGTTCGTTTATGCTTTGAAATAAATCGAAAATGAGAGGCACTGACTTGGTTCTTTTACCGTTAACTAAGGAACAAAACAATTTTTGAATTAGTTCATTACTGCACTGAATAAAGTCAACTTTGCGGAGATTTTGGCATTAGTTTTGGATTTTTTTTTTTTTTGACTTGGTTCGGTACAGCTGTGAGCCCTCCATATATGAATGGTGTTTACTTCATTTAATGCAGCATTTGGCATGAAGCTGAAGATCGCTGCATCGAAATTTATGTTTTCATTTAGGATAGCAGATCTCGATAAGTATCAAAGATATTGGAATATTTTAAACGCCAAAATGTTGGGCGCAAATTTTCCTAGGGGCGATGTCCGTTACTTTTTTTAAATTGTATCTCGTTATATTTTATTTTAGTGAGTTTTAAAACTTTTAAGACAAAAAAATTTTTAGGAGAGGATATAGACCGCAATACATTTTTTAGAAATAAAATAAATATGATCCAATGTAGAATATACGTTTCTCTAGGGGCGATGTTTCTCCTTTTTTTTATTTTTTTTTTTATAAGCTTATTTAAACATGATTTAACCATGAAATTAACAAAAAAAAAACAAAAAGTTTGGACCCTTATAACTTTGGATATTGACTAATCGTAGGTAAAAAACCGGTACATGAAAAAATTAGAATTTCCAAACTCTAGGGGCGATGTTTTTTATTTTTTTTTTATTTTTTTGTCTATTAAAGTTTTTTAAACATGAAAGTTAAAAAAAAAAAAAAAGTTTAGACCCTTATAACTTTGGCTCAACTAACCGTAGGTATAAGAACGGTACATGAAAAAATTAGAAGTTCCAAACTCTAAAGGTGATGTTTTTTCTTTTTGTTTTATTTCATGTTCTTGAGTCATTTGCTGTCTAGCAAGAAATTACAACAAAAAGGAAAATAGATATCTACGTTTTGTGTTAGTTAGTTAAGATGTTGGTTATTTGTAATATTTTTATATTTATTATTGCATTATATTAATAATTGTATATTATCAAAAATTATAATATTTACTTCATATGAATTTTTTCTTTTCGATTCAAGTTTTAATAATTCTGATAATAATTATACAAAATTGGAATTATATAAAGAAAAATTATACAAACAAAAACAAAATTTCAGCAAAGGCAAAGAAAAAGAAAATTCCAGAATATATACTTTATAGAATAACTATAATAATAATTAGCTAGATACTATTAGATATGTTTAACAAATTTGAATTGAAAAATATTTATTGCTTTTAGTTTAGCTAAACCAAAAAAGGATGGTGTTGAGCTATTAGTTTAGCTAAAACAAAATTATACTAGGTTTAGTTCTAACGATGATTCAAGTTTTATTCCTCTTGTAATGCCAGCCATCTAGAACAACAGTCACAACTGAAGAGCAAATATACATTTTGTATTGCTTCCTCAGTTTTTTTCAAGTAGTTCAGACATCCAAATTCTGCCCACCGTTTACAAGTATGGCACTGACACCAAGTTTGCCAGAACACAAATGACTCAAGAACATGAAATAAAAGAAAAGAAAAGACATCGCCTTTAGAGCTTGGAAATTCTAATTTTTTCATGTACCGTTCTTATACATACGGTTAGTTGATCCAAAGTTATAAGGGTCTAAACTTTTTTTTTTTGTAACTTTCATGTTTAAAAAATTTAATAAACAAAAAAATAAAAAAAAAAAGAAAAAACATCGCACCTAGAGTTTGGAAATTCTAATTTTTTCATGTACCGTTCTTATACCTACGGTTAGTTGATCCAAAGTTATAAGGGTCTAAACTTTTTTTTTGTTTTTTTTTTAACTTTCATGTTTAAAAAACTTTAATAGACAAAAAAATAAAAAAAAAAGAAAAAACATCGCCCCTAGAGTTTGGAAATTCTAATTTTTTCATGTACCGGTTTTTTACCTACGATTAGTCAATCCAAAGTTATAAGGGTCCAAACTTTTTGTTTTTTTTTGTTAATTTCATGGTTAAATCATGTTTAAATAAGCTTATAAAAAAAAAATAAAAAAAAGGAGAAACATCGCCCCTAGAGAAACGTATATTCTACATTGGATCATATTTATTTTATTTCTAAAAAATGTATTGCGGTCTATATCCTCTCCTAAAAATTTTTTTGTCTTAAAAGTTTTAAAACTCACTAAAATAAAATATAACGAGATACAATTTAAAAAAAGTAACGGACATCGCCCCTAGGAAAATTTGCGCCCAACATTTTGGCGTTTAAAATATTCCAATATCTTTGATACTTATCGAGATCTGCTATCCTAAATGAAAACATAAATTTCGATGCAGCGATCTTCAGCTTCATCATTTGGCAAGTTTAATTTATCCGCTCGCCACCACATGTAGTAACCTCTTTCACCCATTAATTAACAAGAATAAGAAATTACCAGATGGATAAGTCACTGTTGTTCGTCTATTATTTATTTTTATGAGGGCAATTGTAATATAACAAAAATGTTATCATGAGATCCAAAATCAGGTTTTTGATGAAAATTACTGAAAATGTATTTTTATCTGATGTTTTCCTTAAATTTTTTACCAAGTTCAAACGTCCAAGATGAGAAGTACTTTTCATGATATAAGTAACTCTAAGAGGGTTTGAAAATTCCTTGCAAGAACACCCCATCCAAAAATCGAGTTCCAGATTTTGATGAATGTTGACATAACCATGATAGGGAAGACTAAAAAAGTGGGTCTTGCAATTCTGTCTGTCTGTCGGTTCGACTACAGCCTAAACGGCTGATTTTCTTTAAACTTGGTAGATATCATTTTTAATTTTTCCCCCCACACGTTTTCCTCTTTTTTTGTTAAGACCAAAAATAACTGTGCCTGCAATACCCCCCTCGACGGGTTTCACCTTGTCGTGGTGGGGGGGCTTACGTCCATACTTCAGCTGCAGCCGATCCAGCTGATGATATGGACAAACTAAGTAAATCCAGGAGGAGAGGAGGGTTGAGATTAGTAACGTCCCCGGCTAACCTAGTTAGTTAGTGATCCTCAAGGTTTTTATAGCAGCAAATAAGGGTAGGACCGACATCCTGTTCTTTTAAGAACGAAGACAAGGGCGTCACCCTTGATTACCGTAAGGTAGTCAAAAGACAGGAGCGTCTCTTCTTGCTTACCAACTGGTAACAAAAGACAGGGGTGTCTTTCCTTGATTGCCGAAAGGTGAACTAAATAAGACTAGGATGCACATGAGTTGTTCGTTGACCGCCCTCAACTTACTTCTCTCAATATGTGTATCCTAGGGTTGACAGGCCCGGGGTTTTGCAGGAACCTATCTGGAAGTGACGGGTTCTTTTCCAGTTTCCGAAGCTGAGTAGGATTAAGGCATGTCCTTTTTCCGTTTCGCCTAGGAAGGAAATGACGAAGTTGCGAGGCTCTACCGGAAGCTTAATTCTGGCACCACGGGTGATAGTTGCCCAGAATGTTAAGAACAACTGTGCACGTCTTCGGCCGTGGTAGTTCTTTTATTCTGCTATCTTGAGGTCGGCCCCCTAGTGGGAGATCGTGGTGGCGTGGTTTATTCCAAATGCGGAAACATATGGGATTCAAGATTCTTTTTTTGAATTCAAGAGGTGTTGGTAGGCCTCGACTCAAAAGCAAGAGGTGTGCATATGCTGCAACATATCACAACTTTGCGACCGAAATAGCTTGCTATGGAGGGGTTAATGGTTAGGACTAAATCTGACTCCTATGGTGGTAGGCCACCAGTGGGGTGAAGGCGTTAAGCTAGGCATCCACGTAAAACAAGGTACAGTTCTGTGCCTGCAATACGATTTTTTTTCGAAATTTTATAAATATTTTTTTTTCTCAAAAACTGCTCGACAGATTTAAAAAATAAAAATACAAACAAATTTCTTTTAGTTAAAGCTATAGGAAATGGTTGAAATATTTTTTCGAAAAATTGTTATTGAGGGTACCCCCCAAAGAACCATTTTTTTTGTTTTTGATTTTCTCAAAAACGATACAACCAATTCTGATCATATTTTTTTGCTAAATTTCCCCAAAAACTTGAATAGAATTGTGTAAACAAATTAAAAAAAAAATAAAAAAAAATGTTTTTTTCAAAACTCAATATTTTGAAAACTCCATTCTAGATTTTTTTTTTAACTTGATAAATGAAAGTTTCTCAATATAATCTACAAGATGTTAGAAAAAAAAATTATTTTACCTAAAACTAAAGGTACCCACAATACAAATGTTAAAAATTTTTTTTCAAAAATCGTATTTTTCTTGAAAACAGCGTCTAGAATTTTCATAAAAATTTTTTCTTTCAATTAATTCTTACGATCTTTAATTTAATAAAAAAAAATTGAAATTAAGATATTACAGCTTGTACCTACCATAGAACCATTTTTTAAAAAATTGAATTACTCATTATCGACATAACGGATTTAATAAAAAAATTTATAGAGATGCTTCTAAAAAGTTTAAAAAACATTGCATTTCAAAACTTTAAAAAAAAATATATTTTTGAAATTTTTGAAAAAAAAAATCATTTTTCTTTTGGAAAATTCGATATTTCAAAAACGGCTTAATATTTTTTTTGGAAATTTAATTTTCATTCGTAAAGTAATAAAAACTTAAAGTTGGCGTATTTGGCAAATTTTTTTCTTAAAAATCTTTTTTAAAATTTATGCATATAAAAGCTATTTAAAAAAAAAAAAAAACTACTACAACGACTTATAGTTTTTGTTCTTGCATAAATTCATATTTGCATAGCATTCTGTTTTTATCTCTTACTGCTAAATAAATTTAAAAAATTAATTTTATCCTTATGAACAGTTTTCTCTAATAACATTCGTTTTTAAAATTCCTAGTCTTTTACATAGGAGCAAGTTCGTGCGACCCAGTCGTGCATTTTATTTTATTATGTTATGTAGGTAGCGCCTGAGGATTGAATCCAGACCACAGACTTGGCATTTCGGAGCACTATCCATTATGCCCATATGTACTACAATTGTGAGAACCAAAATTTGAAAAACTGTTGGCCATTTGTAAATACGTCAGTTGGGTCAAAAATGCAATTGCAAGATGTACTTAAACGCAAATGGCAAAAGGCAACTGTTCGAAAACCAAAAACGAAATTTTTATGTGAAAGCATTATTTTCGATAACTGAGTTTACTGAAATCATAGTTGAAGACAAAAAAATTGATAAGTCACAGAACGTGTTCTTAACCGTTAAATGCATATGCAAGAAATGAACTGACTTTAATCATACGGATTTTGTGCAATCAGGACGATTGCATATTTAACGATATCAATATCTGCAGCAAGAAACGATCCTTTGACGATCAAATTTGACGTTGATTTGTCGTTTTCTAAGACGCAAACGGGCGGTTTTTTTTTTAATTATTTATTTCCTTAACACAATTTTTAAATTATTTTTAAGAAGATTTATTAGAACGCCAGTTCTAAGTATTTATTAATGTATGTAGTAAAATAAAATAAATAAAAAAATAATTTTTGATTTTTTTTTAAATTAATTTTTTTTTTAAATTTTTATTTGATACATACATATGTAATTATCATATTTTATAATGTGTTTTATAAAATATTTTCCGAAGCAGTTATATGTCAAGTTATATTATTTTAAGTCGTAGAACTTGAAAAAAAGCATTTTTCTCAAGAAAAAAATTTGGAAAGAATTGCTTGTAATTTTGTGTCCTTTGCAATATCAATTTTGAAAAAAAAAAATTGACAAATTTGTGTATATAAAATTTTGTTTGTTCGAGAGAAAAATACGATTTTCGAAATTAATTTTTTTTTCATTTTGTATGGCGAATACCATTATTTATTTATTTTATTTTCAAAAATCTGTTAATTGTCAAGTTTCAAAAAATCAAGCACGTTGTTTTTGGAATAAAGAGTTTTCAAAAAAAAAAAATTAATTTTAATCGGTGTGCACTTTTTAAGAATATCGAAAACAAAAAAATATGATTCGAAAAAATTGGATAGTAAAGGAAAATTTAAAAATGTTAAGCCGTTTTGGGTGTAGACAAACGGACTAACAGATTGGCGAAACACATCACTTGTTTAATCTTCACTATAATCGTAATACCTATCAAGTCTAATAAAAATCTCGATTTCGATTTTCTGTACGAATCCATAATTTGCCATGTTCTACATACTATGCATGTGTCGCAACTCGCAAGTCCCCTCAGGCACTCCTGATTTTTGTTGGGAACTATGCGACATGCTGTATATTTTAACCTTAATCCTAAGTAAATGCTGACGAAGGGTTTTGTAAGCACACCCAAAATATAACACCTTAAAAAATAAACACACTAATATACAAAACTCACAAGCCGTTAATCGTTAATCATAAGCTTATACAGAATTTTGTCGGATTAAAATCAAATACCCTCTTCTGAACTTATTTTATATTTAAAACTTAATATTTACTTCAGCCTCAATGACCCCATCTGTTAAGTTAAAAATATTGTAACCAAACAAAACCGTACTCTTACTTGAGTACTTTTTTTATTCGTCCTTTCCTCTCCCTCTCCCTCTGACCGTATTTCAGACCACAAAAATAACTAAAACATTCATATCGCCATTAAAAGCACTCAAAACCCTCTTAAGGATATTATTTGGATGAACTGATTCGACAGGATTCTATTCTATCGACCTTCTATCACCATGTATATCTATCAATTGAAGTAGGTATGAGGGGCAAAAATATAATATGTATGTGCAAACTAAGAACAAGAAGACGAAGCAACAAAAAAAAACCACTTGCACTTAAGTGGTTTTCCAATTTGTTTTTCTTCGAAATCTGTTGTTTTGCCATTTTCGATACTTGAACTAAAAGTTTGTGTTTACATTCGATATCATCATCATCGTAGTCATCACAGATTCATAACAATAATAAAATTATTAATAACAATCATTGGTATGGATCCCTCAATTTATTATCCTTGGTGTAGAATCTAAGTTTACAGGGTTTGATTTGCTTTACTTAAATTTTTGGAATTTGGGCTTACAAGGGTTCTATAGACAAATTGATGTTTTTGGTAATGTTTGGTGATTACAAATATGTATATCGGCATAACTGACATGGGTCAAACTTAATTTTTTTTTAAATTTAAATATTTCTAAAAAAATGAATTTTATTAGAGAGAAATCTTGAAAATGTTTTTTTAACTTGCTAAAACTAGAGACTGCAATCAGGTTTCTCAAAACACATGAGTGTTAAATATAAAATTGTTTGATCGAATTTTTAAAGAAATAATTTTGTGTACAGGTTGTAGTCTAATTAAGCCCCATAATGGTTGGACATGACGTGGCGGCGGGGCTAGAGCAGCTACTATAAAGAAACCTAGAACAATGTAATCGCAGAACCAGGTTATGTAGAAGGGCAAACCATGGTAGATAGGTCCAAGTAGAATAGGATATCGCTATAACGAAACAGTGTTCCCACCAAGGCATTTTAACGATAAGACAGCAGCAGAAAAATTCTCTAGATGGGATCATTGGTGAAGTTAACAGTTGCATTTAAGTGTAGCTACTAAGTGAACACCTAATGGGGGCTATCACGACTTATAGTCTTAGCTCGTCATGCTTATACGAAGCAGTTTATTCGAATCCCCACCCATACATTTATGTTAAGGGTTGAGTGGGGAGTAACTTTCCTACCACGGAAAATAAAACCTTTTGCAAAACCACAACAAACCTTCGATGTGGATGGTTTCAAGGTTGACGACCTTAGCAAACGAAACAAAGACAATGAATTTTGGACCTACACTTGGAATTTCCTGTGTTTTTACAGACCAAACGATTAGTGGATATCCTGGATAGGCTGAGGGCTTACATAATAGAAACCAGGAAGTGCGATGGGATGTTGATTTTGATCTGTTACTGTTGGTGCTATTGAGATTGACAAGTCCCTCACAGTCAACTGATCAGTTCATGTGAGATCGCCGGGACGAGACGCTAATTTTTGTGGCCTATAGTCAAAAAAAGCTGTTTTGAATCTACAAGGAATAAGGTCAGCGTCTCTTTGCTTATGGTTTTGTGATAAGGAGAAGACTTATAGGCAAGGATTTTTAGGCTTTCGGACTGTAAGCGAGTGCATGAGCATACTGGTCATCAAAGCCAATTTCAAAAACATTATACGTTGATCTGTATTTACTATGAGATGAGAGATGACTCTTTTGGAGAAAACGTCTAACTTCTCCCCAAAGTATCACGTAACAACAGATGGGCAGATATTGTGAAAAAATTATATATCGAGGAACTAAAATCGCGAAAGAGCTTTAGAACTTTTGCTAAGTCCATCACTTTTAATCTATCCGCTAACAGCACCAAAAGTAGAGGACCAGTGAAAACGCTGTCGAAAAGCCATCATATATGTGTTCCGGTGTTTCCTCATGCATGTTGCCGAATCTGCAAGTGGCACTGCTAACCACACCAAGTAGATTAAGGTGTCTTCTAAGTTTGCAGTGTCCTGTTAGAATACATGTTATTATTCTTAGGTTATTCCTACTTAGGTTGATACAGTTTTCGAAACGTTGCCGGTTGTAGTTGCCCAGTAGTAATTTCGCCTGTCTCAGCCTAGGGAGTTCATTCCATTTTTTGAACCTGTTTGCCTCCTCTTCTTGTTTAATTTTGGTTTTGATGACATTTTCACCTATTCCGCAATAAGGTTCAGGCCCTGTTAGAGGAGTTGAAGCGCCTATTTTTGCTAGGGAACCTGCCTTTTGGTTTCCAAAAACCCCAACGTGACCAGGTACCCAGTAGAGTGTGACCCTGTTCTGTTTGCCTAGTTCATTTAGTCTGCTTATGCACTCCCACACTAGCTTAGAGCTGATGGTGTATGAGTTTAGTGCCTTAAGTGCTGCTTGACTATCTGCTTGATTGCGATCCACGCATTTCCCTATGGCGTTTACTTCTGCTTGGAAGATGCTGGCGGACTGCCCCATCGGTATGGAAAGTTTGATTTTTGGCCCAAAGATTCCTGTACCAGTCTTTTCGCTTGTTTTCGATCCAGTGTACCATTTGATGGTATTTGTTTCGCTGCAAAAATAGTTTGTACTGCCTCATTCGAAAAAGTGACAGATACTTCCTAAATCATGAAAAGTACTGCCATTAGCTTTTTGGAATCGGCAGAAAACTGTAGGTCCCCACCAGTCCTGCTAACATACACACAGGAATATTTGAGAGTTGTGAGTCACTATAGGTTTAGGTTCTCTACGAGTCGTAATGGCCTCTAATTTTATTAATTTTAGTGTTGCAGACTAGAAAAAGATCTGGTGACAGAGCAGCCGAGGAATTCTTCGTGCAAAAAAGAAGGGAGGATTGCCGACTTCTCAGAAAGAAAAGATAGAGAGCATGAAAAGCAGGCATATGGGGTGGTACTCGAAAAATCTACAAAAGTGTGATAGATCTACCGAATGTGGAATGTGATAGTCGCTATACAGTCAGTGCTGATAGAATTTGGAAAGAAAACTTTTCTAGCCTTCTGACACGACAAAGACAGCCAACATAGCACTGATATCCTGAAGACTCCATTCAACTTGAATGTTCACGGCTAATATTTCCTTCCACCTAACTTTACTTGTGCAAGGGTGCTATTTCGGACGGCCAATTAGCCGATCTATTCAAAGGATCGGCAGAGGAGTTGTAAAAAATTTAATTTTATTCAAAATTTGGTCCGATGAAAGTATGAACGATAAATGGAACCTTGGTACAGATCCTCTGAACTGTACCAATTACAGAAGATTAAGTCGCTTCTTGAATCTTATTGGTTATCATGTGCGACCGCTTAAAACATTTTGTTAATGATCTAAACGTCCCCTATTTGCTTGGATTTAGGCCAGGCTTTGGAAAACAAAGAACTCAGGGTTTTGAAATCAACAAAATCCCTCTGTTCCATCTTTTTCGGTAAGAACTTAACCGAACCCTTTGATATTGGGAAAGGTCTAAGGGAAGGCCAGGCGTCAACATCGTTCTTGAAGTAATTCTACGCAACCTTCGAATCAAAAACAGAGGTACAATTTATCAAAAGTGCGTTCAACTACTTTCTTATAAAGATGACATATCATAGCTAGAACAAAGCTGCCGGCCTATGGCTGGCGTGTTTGGCAATATTGAATCCGGCGAAGTATATGCCCTAGTTGAGAAAAGAATCTTAACATCCTAGACTCAGATAAAATGTCAAATGCTTTGTCTCCCTGAAATTCCTCTGATGCCCCGGATATCAACCGAAAAATTACTTTTTCCAACCGCTATTTCTTCAACATTAGAAGGCCATTACTAGGGCCCTATCTCAAAGAATCATGGGTCTAGGAAGGCGTTTAAGTAGTTAAGCCGTCTCTCGAAGAACCGGGGTGCTCATTAGAATATAAGAATCTCAGTCCTGCTGTATTGGTAAGAAGCACCGACTTTGAAAAGATCAGGTGAAATATTTTTTCAGTGTTTATCGAAGGAGTTTGGACGAGAATATTCAATGACGAGATTTTCGGATTGTACACCGACGTCGACTTTGTCAAAACCCTGAAAATACAGCGGAACTCGTGGGACATTATAGACAACAACGCATCTGACGAGCCTTTGAATCCAACTCTGATCATGTCTGCAGCAGACGAAGAACGCGTAAAAGGTCGTGCGAACAAATGGAGAACGGCCTCAACTATTTTGATGTGCCTACCAACGAGCAACTAGCTAGGAAACAGAGCTTTATTGCCCGGGCTTGTTGGTCAGGTTGAGGTCGAAGTCCATCCTGACTTGTGAGTGCCACCTAAAGTTGTTTTTTTTATTGATGAACAATACTTTGGGAAAAGATTCTTGAAAATGTGATTAGAAAGGATTTCTCCTACACTAAGCTTCAATACTCAATTTGAGCAGCATTTACCGAGGATATAGGAAAAGACTTACTTCAATGCACCCTGAACCATGTAAACGCACATTCAGCTCCGTAAATTTGAATGGCAGAAACTTTTAGAGCTTTGTTCTTAGAAGAATAATAGGTAAAAGCTTCCATTTAATTATTTTTTCTAGTAAAATATATGTCCCCCTAAAAGAGGGAAATAAACCCGCCACACCACTTTTCTTCTCTTTGATCAACCTACACACCGTTGATTTTTATCCAATCTCACGCAAGTCCTTCTAAAGATTTAAGAAAATCTTTACTCTTTTCAAGTAGGTACCTCCCTAATAAAAAAGTGAAATCTGTATAAGTTATCCTTAAGACCTTAAGCACCAAGAATCTTCAAAGCGGTAACTTTTAGAAAATGTGACCTACAAAATTCCGAAGCAACAAACAAAATGGCGAAAATTAAAAAAAAAATCTTTTCCTTAAAGCATTTTCTTAGGCCCAGAAACAAACCAACTTTTGTTACATATCAAGCAAATCGAAGCTGGTTCTATGAACTTGGCCCACCCTAATGAACATGTCCCTATATACTTCCCTCAAATTTAAAGAAACAAAAATGTGTCGGAAAACAATACGAAAAGTCTAAAAATATTGGCTTATTCCAAAGAATGCCCCAGCTTAAAAAATATATATACGTGTCTACTTAAATCGAACTCCCTCCTACCCTCTACACCTCTTCGCCACGTCTTCATTTTTTCCTTTGGATTTCAATTCGTTTTATCCTTTGAACATGTATGTATAGGTATTCGAGCATAAGTTATCCCTTCCACCCCCATTTACCTATAGCCTATAGGTATAACCATTTTTCGCATTAATATTCTAAAAGCCTAGATAGAATAAAATGAACAAATATTCTAATTGCCTTCAAGGATAATACGGTTACAATTCTCTAAGCTTAAGAGTATATAGCACAAATTCAAAAAAGGGAATGGTTCGGAATTTTAATAGCCTTTAAACTGTGTATTTTGCTATTTCCTCCTTGAAATCCTGGCCTTCTGCAAGTGTGTTGTGCCTGGAGTGTCCTTGCTTGTGCTTACCCATTTTCTATTCGATTTTATCCCTCATCCTTGTGATACAATATTTTTGCTGTCTCGTTCCCTTAGCCTGGCTCGTTCGGGATGTTTTCATTTTACAAATCGAAGATGTTTGTCCTAAGAAATGATCCCAAAAGTAAATTGCAGGATGCTCGTAAAAAGTTTCATTCTACAACAAGTTGAAATAAAATTAAATTTCTTCTAGTATTTCTTTTTTTTTTTTGTTGTTGTTCTTATTTTATTATCTTAATTAAATTTTATCAATTCCATTCTGTGTTATAGCCTGACCTACCGAGTGCCGGGAACACGGGATACCGTCAGGCTTCCAGGTAATATAATTTCTACATTTTAATTCATAAAACCGTTAAGAACCGAAAGGAAAGGTGCACTTTATTTGATCAGCCTTTTTAATCGATTTAGTTGAGTTGAGGAACATCGACAACGTTGGTCGCTTCTTCCTTCAGAAGGAAGCAAACATCCTGAGCAATAGTAATAAATCTTTTATAGGGAATTTCATTTAATTACAGGACGAACGGCTAGTAAATCACGAGGCTAGTTCCGTTTGAGTGATGAGGAACAAGCTAAGAAGTAGGTTGCTTCCAATTATCGTAAGGATTTTATGGATTCGCCTATGTGATTTCTGGGATAGCTACCTATGTAAGTAGGGACGTATGTGTGTGCTCAGGAGAATTTGCATTTAGCGGTAATAACGAAATGTAATTCTGGTTAGCCCTCGGCTTACCTATACATATAGTCTTGAGGATTTATCAAAGGTCACATCGGTCAAATTGAATTTGCAACCTATTTTATGGACTAATGCTCAGCGAACATGGACTTTTACGGCCATAAAGAGATTTCTATCCATATGGGTGGCTCATATGGTATCTCTCTCTCTCTCTCTGTCTATGGATATGGTCTATATCTGTGGTCCTTTTTGTGTTATACGAGGCTATTAAATCATAATGATAAAAATAAAAGAAAAATTATTTTCGGTTTTAATGCGATGAACCTTTGTCAAAAAGGTACCCACACACATCAGAACTTATATTGAGCAAATGAAAATAAGCTTTGCAAAGGATTTTCCTTTTAATAGCTCAGGCTTATAAGCAGGAAAAGGAGTAAATATTATTTTATGTGTCGTAATATTTTATTCCTGGTAAGAGAAACCAAATCCAGAGCTCATTTAAATTTATGGGACGGAGTAAGCTAAAGGGAAAATTAATAATAAGTTTAATGGAACATCCTTAGAAGCTTAGATCGGGTTTTATTGCATAAATTGCACCAAAAGCTGTTGAACTTCTACCAGAAAGCTTTAGTACTGTATTTTGGTGACTACAGAAACAATTTGGTAGAATCTATAAAAACTTAAGGTCGTGAAATTCAGGTATAAGCAGTGGCGGGGGCTTATAAGGGTCAAAGCCTTCACCACAACCCATTATTAAAATCAATCTAATAAAATAGATACATGAAGATATATTTTTTTTTCATGACACAAATATTTTTTAAAATTTGCATTATTGTACAAAAAAATTTTTTTCAAAAAAATATTGAGCCGTTTTTGAGATATAGAATTTTTCAAAAAAAAATATTTTTTGTATGTCTTAAAATGCAAATGGTTCACTGGTATGTACAGCCAGTTATATCTTAATTACATTTAAATTATAGATCATAAGAATTAATCGAATAAAAAAAAATTTATCAAAATTCTCGGAGCCGTTTTCGAGAAAAATACGATTTTCGAAAAAAATTTTTTAAAATTCTCATGGCGGGTACCGTTATTTCAAGGTAAAGTCATTTTTTTGCTCATATCTTGTAGATTATATTGAGAAACTTTCATTTATCAGGTTTAAAAAATCGAAATTAGTGTTTTCGAAATATGTACATACATATTGAGTTTTGAAAAAAAAAATTTTTGTTTAAATAATTTGAATACACAATAATCTTCAAAATTTTGGGGAGCCTTAGCATAAAAAAAATGATCAAAATCGGTTGTACCGTTTTTAAAATAATCAAAAACAATAAAAATGGGTTCAAGTCGGGTACCAAAAATTACCGGCTTGGGTACGATAGTCTGGTTTTTATGATACGGTTTTTTCAAATCCCGCTTTTAAAATCCCGTCTCTTATAATCCCGTTTTTTATAATCCCATTTTTTATAACGACGTATAAACAGTGAGTTATGTAAGGGGGAGCATGCTGCCTCCCTGCCACTCCCCTGCTTGGGCACACTGTATGATTCAATGAGACAGGCACAGTAGTTGACTCACTATGTGATTTAGGTATTCTTTGTGATAAAGAACTTAATTTCAGATCTCACATTACCACATCTATTAATAGAGCTAACTCTGCACTTGGCTTCGTTAAGCGCTGGTCAAAAGAATTTTCAGACCCCTACGTTACAAAATCCCTTTACATCACATTTGTTAGGCCCCTTCTTGAATATGCCAGCCAGGTTTGGTCACCCTGTTATATTACCCATTCCCTTCGTATCGAAGCCGTTCAACGAAGATTCCTTCGATTTGCACTTCTCGGGCTTCCCTGGCTTGATTCGTTTCACCTCCCACCCTATGCTGATCGTCTTCAACTTATTAATCTGCAACCTCTTGATAGACGTCGCAAAGCAGCCGACATTGTATTCATTCATCAAATTTTAGCCGGTAATATTGATTGTCCTACACTTCTCCAAAAAATCTCATTGCATACTAACCCTAGAAATCTTAGATTGGTGTCTCTCTTTGATGTCGATTTTCACCGAAATAATTATGGTAGTAATGAACCATTGACACGCATGCTTCGTTCCTCGAACATTATGCAAAATTCTTTCGACTTTCACACCTCCAAACACTCTCTCAAAATCTCGCTATACATATTCTCAACCTTAACCACACAATCCCTCCACTGTCTTCTGTCACTCTCTTCTAACCGCTCTCAATTCAAAGCCCACTTCATCCTCAATTTTTTTCTTTTTTTTAAGTTTTTTAAAGTTTAAAAAAAAAAAAAAACTGGTGGGTGGGCCTACGGGCCCAGACTAATATTAAAATTAAAGAATCTGGAAAATAACCAACATAAAATCAATGGCCCTTAGTAATAGACATGCAAAGAATCGGTTTTAAAGTCACTTTTTGTTAGATGTAGAAAAGTTGCTTTTAAAATTTCGTAGTAACAGATCAAATTTAACAACAGTCTTATTTATACCAATAATTGTGACTCATTTTCATAATTTCGTTATTGTGAACTGATACACAAACAGATTTCTATTAACCAGATTCGTAAAGTTCTATTGTGATTCTATCATTTTAAATTTAACTTAGTTACAGGAAAGCCGCTTTTAAGTATTTATACTTGAAATTTGTTTTATTTCTACGAATGTTTGGTTAAAATCGAACTTAGGCTAGATTCGGATCTATTACTCAGGGCCAATAAGTTTTACGTATTCTAAGAAACTGGATAAGCGGTATAAGACGGGACTTTAAAAAGCGGGATTTTGAATAAACGGGATTTTAAAAAGCGGTATTTAAAAAAATACGGTATTTTTAAACTTTTTTGCGCGATTTTTGAAAAAACGGGATTATAAAAAGCGGGATTCCGTTACACTCCCAAAAATAGAAAATTTTTGAAAAATTTGTTCAACCATTACCAAACTTTAACAAAATACAAGTTTTTGAATTAAAAAAATTGTGGGAGTTTTTGTACCATTATTTTTGGTCTTAAAAAAAAAAGAAAAAAATCGTGTAGCGGGGAAAAATTTGAATACCTAAGTTTAACGAAAATCGATCGAGCCCGTTTAAGCTGTACTCGAACAGACAGACAGAGAAAGTTGTAAGAACAATTTATTTAGTCTTCCTTACTATCGTAATATCAAATTTGATCAAAACTAGGAGTCCGATTTTTGTACGAATAACTTACTATTACATACTTGCATTACTTGAACTCTTTACGGATATTTTGGGCTTAGGGTTTTATCCTAGGAAATGAGGTCTCGACATGCTTGAAAGCGGAGAGCTATAGTGTGATTACTTATGTGGACGATGTTGCTATTTCCGTATCAGAAAAGTATATTTACATACTCGTATTTAAAGAATTCCAACAAAAGGCATTAAGCAAGCTAACAAACTGGGCAGAGTGTTGCTTGGGAGCCAACCCTCACAAAATGGAACTTGTATGTATATAGTTTTAAATTCTTCATATAGATCCTTCTTCTATGAAAGATATTCTACCAGCTTTCTCACATGAAGCAAAATATTTGTGTTTCTAGATGCAAAATAAAGCTGGAAGCAGAAAACACTTACAATGTTCTAAAATGTTTGTTCTTGCACAAATTAATTTTTATTGAAGAAATTAAATGGCATTTTTTCTTAAACTTGAAGAAGTAAATTTTCAAAAACAAATTAAATTCTTTTTTTCAAAATTATTTTTTTTTTTTAATTTTATGTACAATTTTATTTAAGTCTAAAGGAGCATTTGTACAAATATTTTGATTGAAATCAGTGGAGACTTTATTGAGAATGTTTTTTTTTAAAAGAATTCTTCCAAAATTCGTTTTCTATAACCAAGTGCTAGTTAAATGTAGTTTTATAAAATCAACCAGTCTATCTGTCCATTGCGAATATTAAAAAATTAAATTAAATAATAATCCCGTTCGTCCTTTTTTTCTTTTCAGCGAAAATAGACCATCAAATGGAATATATCTTCCTTTTTCTCAGATGGCATACTTCACAAATTACTTCTAAATCACTTCTATGAGGAACGCAAATCAGAGGGAGCACCTTAACTCGTGTTTTTAAGACCAGTAACATGAGTTCGGTGGAATACTCCGCTCTAAAATAGTTGCTTGCAGTGCCGCTGCTGGGTGTTCGTGCGCCCTTGTGCAAGAACCTTAAATTACCGCCCCATGTCTCGGGTGCACGGGGGTATTTACGTTGAATAAGTGAAAGTTTTGTTTATTCTCCATTTCACAGTTGAAAAATAAGCAAACGTGCATTGTTGTTGTCGCGTTCCGAGCTACACCAAATTCTTATACAATGAACATAGTTATTATACATATATGTACAGTTTTTGCATCCTTTTAAGATTATTTACTCTTTTTACTTGAGATTCATAGGTACTATAAGGCAAGTTATGCATTCGTAAAAAAATCGAACTCGAGATTTTGATCAGAGTTGACATTACGATGATAGCGAAGACGAAAACCGTGGGCCTCGAAATTTTGTCCCCACACGTTTATTTTTCTTCTTTTTTTTAAGACCAAAAATAACTGTACCTGCAATACGATTTTTTTCGAAATTTTATATTTTTTTTTTTAAATGTCCAACAGATTTAAAGCAAAATTAAAAAAAAATTAAATAATCGGTACAACCGATTTTGATAATTTGTTGTATGCTAAAGCGCTCCAACATTTAAAATATTCCTGTGCATTAAAATTTTCAAAACTTTTTTTTTTGGATTTCAAATTTTTTTTTTCGAAACTCAATATTTCGAAAACCCCATGCTTGATTTTTTTAAACTTAATGAATTAAAGTTTTCGAAAATCGTGTTTTTCTTGAAAACGTCTCCGAGAATTTTGATAATTTTTTACGTTCTATAAATTAAACAAAAAAAAATTGAAATCAATATATTAATGACTTTACCGAACATAGAACCATTTTGACGATTTTTGAATTTCTCATTACCGGCTGAACGGACTTTAATGAAATTTTTTATATTTTTTTTTTTTGGAAATTTATTTTTTATTCGTAAAGTAATAAAAAAAAATGTTTTAAAAATTTGTATATAAAAGATTATTTGACTTATGACTTATAATTTTGTTCTTGCATAAACTAATATTTGCTTGCATCACATGGCATCCTGTTCTTACCTCCAGCTACCAGTAAAATAGTTGTTTTAGTTATTAAATAAATGAACTTTATGTTTATGAACAGTTTTTCCTAATAGCATTAATTTTTGAAATTCTTAGTCTTTTACATAAGTGCGACCCAGTCGTGCATTTTATTTTAAGAGGAAACACAAAATATGGCGATTGCGAATAATTTTCTTCAACAAAACCATTTTCATATAAAATGCAAATATTCGAGTTCCTAACACAGTTTTGGTAAAAACCAATAGTTTATAGCTTAACAGAGAGAAGACGAAGTAGTTTTCGATATTTTTATAAGTTTTTGTTTTCACTTTATGAAATTTGACATTTTGTGGCTTCTGTGGGAACTATATTTTGATATAAATAGAGTCTGAACTCTGAATGTCAATTGAGAGCTTAAATTCGAAGAACCAATAAAAGGTTACATTTCTGAGTTATTCTGATTTTGTTCAATCCGTTGACATTTAAGTTATTTATCAATTCAGTTCCAAAATTAATTAAAAACTATTCGTAAGCCCTTATTTAAAAAGAAACATACATAAATATTTAGAGACACAAAACTTTTTTTGGTTTCCGTTGTAAAGATAGTTTGCTTACATTTTGCATCGGTAAAATAAGGAATGTTTTAAATCACCTTCGATAATTTTGTTCTTGTTACCAACTTAGATTTAAGATATTTAGCTATATCATTGCAATCAGAATATTGATACCCATTCATAGAAAAATACGAGTAATTAGTAAAATTACACATTTTGCACATATGGTAGCGGCGGCCCTGGTTGCTTGTTGTTATAAAGTTGTGGTTTAAAGGTGCATGTATATTCCTTTGGAAAGAGCTTCTGACTTTCCAAATGTAGTTCTCTCCAATGAGCTTATGAGGTCATAGAGTTTACTTTTCCACAAATCCATAGCATCGCTTTGCAATAAGAGTAGATGTCCTCAAAAATCCGACAAACCCCCTTGAAAACTCGAACCATGATATATTTTTTTGAATCACCAACATGGTGAAAAACGTTTTCTACGTATTCTTCTATTGTCCATTTTTATGGTGCTAAGAATGTAGTCGACCTGCATTTTTAGTGTTGAGATGAACAAAGGGAGTAAACCCGTTTGGCAACTTAAGAGTTCGTTTCATGAAGTACCTTTGCAACTGCTCTACTTCATCAAAGTCCGTTTGGTCCCAAACTTGGTCGACAGAGTACATTATCGCTTTGGCTGTTGCTTGGAAAACACTGTACTTGAACTCATACTTAACGTCGTCAATACATTGCATCACAGTCTTCCAAATTGCATTAAGCGAATCTTTCGACTTAACTAGCTTATCTGACATGCGTGCCCTCCAGTTTAGATTTCTGTATATTTGTACACCAAGTAATTGTATTCTATCGTGACTTACTTTGATCTCCGAATTTCCAGTTTTTACGACGATAGTTACGATCATCTCCTTTGCGAAAAATCATCAATCTTTATTTGTTGAGGTTCATCTGAAGCCTCTATTTCCAAGAAAATTTGAATAATGCATTTATCATTAATTGGAAACTAGCAGGCGAGTCTGCTAGCACACGATATTATCGGCGAACATAAGGACTTAGACTAAGACATCATCTGAAACTCGCATACTCCCTTCTTATAGGACTCCTTCTACAAATGAGAAAATAGGAAAGGACTGAAATTACAACCTTTCCTAAATCCAATTTCAAACTGAAACTACTCGGACATTTTGCTATTTTCATTTTATTATAGAAGATTTCCAAAATGTTAACAAAATTTGTCGAACTTCCTTTACTAAGCAGCTTCAGTACAAGTGCCTTCTTATCTTTTATGTCGAATGCTGCATTAAAATCAATAAGAAAAGCGTAAAGGTTCTTCTTGGATTTTATAAGTATGCCAGCTATACTGGTAAGGGAACTACTCGTACTTTGGTCGATTCAAGATAAGTTTTTTTGCAAACCAGCTTGTCCTCATCCGGTAAATTAATATTCTGGATTTAATCGTAAGACCGTTTTCAAAGCAGTTTTGAGAAGATTTTCGTTGAAGAGCTTAAAAGCGATATCCCTCTGTAGTTTCCGGGGTCTCCCTTTTCTCCTTTTTTAAAGATTGGACAAATGATTGCTTGAAATAATTTGGACACAATCCGAATTGTATGCGCGGCTTAAGGCTTTTTTATAAAGTTCTATGTAAAGTCCAGTGCTAAATTTATAACATCATTTTATTCCGGAGACTTGTTGTTTTGAAGTTCACTGAACACTTATTGAATCTCTTCACATAAAGGTTTAGGTAATTCAAAAGTCGAAGAAAAATGATCCTTTGTCAACTTATTTAAATAGTCTGCTAGGGCCTCAGCCGCGGTTGACGCTTCGAGTTGCCTATTTGGTTTTTTGTTTATAACACACAAGAAAAAAACTATTTATTGAAATAAACCACTGTAACGAATTTTGAAAATTTAAGTTTTTACAAAACCATTTTTGAGAAAAAATTTTGATGCTCCAATTTTAAGTTTTTATTTAATTCTCAGATAAAAATTAAATTTCTAAAGAGATACTTAACTAAAATATTGAATTTCCAAAATATATTTACCAATTTTTTTGTTTTTAAGAATACATTTTTTCTAAATAATTTTGTTTGAAGCAAAATTGAAATTCAAAAAAAAAATTTAATCTTTAAGAAAACCTAAAAATATTATTTATTTATATAAGCAATACTATTTATAATTTCTACGATCTTCTGCATACAAAATTTGATAAAAATTGATTATATTTTCTGGAGAAACTCGAAAATAAGAAAAAACAAAATCCGAAAAAAATGTAAAACAAAATTTTAATAGAAAATAGAATGAACGAATAGGTTGCACGAACTTGCTCTAATTTAATAGACTAAGAGTTTTAAGCATAAATGTTATTAGAAAAAACTGTTCATTAAATTAATTTTTGAAACTCTTAGTAGTGAGACATAAAACTGAATGCCATTTGATTTTCTAAGCAAATACGAATTTATGCAAGAACAAAAATTAAAGTGGTTGTAACGGTTTCTTAAAATAATATGCTTTTATATACAAAATTTTTAAAACATCTTTGAGAAAAAAATTTGGTATTCCAACTTTAAGTTTTTATTATTTTTCGAATAAAAATTAAATTTCCAAAAAAAATTATTGATCTGTTTTATTGAGATATTGAATTTTCAAAAAAAAAAATATTTTTTTTTCCAAAAACACAAACATAAATTTTTTTAAGTTTTGAAACGCAATAATTCTTAAACTTTTAAGAAGCTCTTCTATGAAAGATTTCATTAAAATCCGTTATCCCAATAGTGAGAAATTCGAAATTCGAAAAAATGATTCTATGGTAGGTCTACCTACGTCAGTAATATCTTAATTGAAAAACTTGTTTTTATTAAATTTAAGTATTGTAAGAGTGTAGTACTCCTTGGCATAATGGTAAGTGCGTTGGATTGTTATGCAGAAGGTCTTGGGTTCAATTCTCAGGTACTGCAAAGAAAGTTGTTCAGGGGTGTACTACCTCTTGTCATGAAAAGTCCGAGTTGTAAGACACTAAGTCCTGGTTTTCGAGCTGTTGCAGCATCAATTTTTTTTTTACTTGGATTGAAGAATTAATCGAAAGAAACAAAATTTTATCAAAATTCTAGGTGCCGTTTTCGAGAAAAATACCATTTTCGAAAACCAGGTTTGAACATTTGTATGGTGGATACCGTTAATTTTAGGTAATTGTATTTAGAGAAAAACTTTTTCGAGCATGGGGTTTTCGAAATATTGAGTTTAAGAAAACAATATTTTTTTTTAAATCCAAAAACAATTTTTTTGAAAATTTGAATACTTAATAAAATTCAAAGTCTTGGTGAGCTTTAAAATACAAAAATCATCCAAATCGGTTGTATCGTTTTTGAGAAAATCAAAAATAAATGATTCCAATTGGGTATCATTAATAACCATTTTTCGGAATTTTTTTCAAGGATTACCTAGCTTTAGCTAAATGAAGTTCTTAGAATTATTTAAAAAAAAATCTGTGGAATAGTGTTTGAGAATAAAACTATTTATAAAAATTCGAAAAAAAATTGTATCGCAGGTACCGTTATTTTTGGTCTTAAAAAAAGAAAAAAACGTGTGGGGGGAAATTTTAAAATAACATTTACCAAGTTTAACAAAAATCGGCCGCCGTTTAAGCTGTAGTCGAACAGACAGACAGACAGAACGGGGAGACCCATTTTTTTCATCTTCGCTATCAACGTAATGTCAACTTTGATCAAAACCTCGAGTTCGATTTTTGTACGAATTCATAACTTGCCATATAGTATCTATGAGTCGCAAGTGAAAATTCGGAAATATGTAATTGTAAAACAAAAATTAATTAAAAATGATGATGTGGGCAAGTTTTTGAGAAAAATAAATATTTGTATTGCAGGAACCGTTTATTCTAGTTTAGAAAATAAATAAAAATAAACGTGTCGAAGGGTAGAGTGATGGGGATCAGAAAAAGTCCCCACTACTGGCTGAAATTGACCATGCCAGCCTAAAACATGCTCCGATTAAATGGTAACCATTTTTAGCCATGTATGGCATTGTAAAAGAACAGCAGTTGCCAGGCCAACATTCGTGGGGTTTACTGATGATGTTTACTTGTTATATTATTACAGATATTTCGTCCTGTCCTATCCTGTCCACCCGCATCCATCATTTTATAATTGAAAAAAGGTCTTCATTGAAGAATATTCACCCATGTGGCGTCTGGGGCACTGATTAAACCTCACCTAGACTGACTGATGACACATTTCGCATTTTCTTGCGTGCTGCTGCTATTGCAGGACAGTGAACAGACAGCCAATGCCCTCTATCAACTGACATCGAACCAAAAGCCCACCTGAGCTATGCAAGCTTAAAGGTGTTCGTGTTAACAAAAGAAAATATAAATCAAACCACCCACCCAGACAGTAAATTCATTCAATACATTAAAGTTCCTTGAAAATGTCCCCATTCGGAATCTATCGTGTTTCCTGCAAGCTCCAACAGCATATGTCAGAATGAAAACGGCTTTTCATCCTTAAAAAAGAAAAAGGGGGCACAACGGGGGAATGAAAAATGAAACAACAAATATTAGAAAAGGGTCGTTTTTTGACAGCTTCCAGGAAATGAGGTTATGCCAACTGTCAACAGAGGGATTGGTAGGAAACAATCACAGAAAAGCAATTATTTATTATTATAAACGATGAAAAGGGGTAGTTTTTTTTTGCAAAAAACAGCATCCTTTGCATGAGTTCTAAAATGTTTACCTGAATTATCCTTTGATGAACATATTTTTGTGCTGGTCCTGTTTTCAAAGTTCACACCCGAAAGAAAACGTCAACAACTAGGTTACAGATACAGAGAATTTTTTCGCGAAGGATTACGAAGGATATTTCGGAATATCAGAATCCCAAAAAAAAACCAAGGACATCAACAAGGATTTTCAATTTAAAGTCGCATGAAAATTTAACAAAAAGTGTTGAGAAAATCGTTCTTTTCTAATTGTTGTTATTTTCGTTCATTCGCTTTGTAGGTAAATATACACAAACCGCATCTAACACTAACAAACACATACACACACGCGCAAATCGATTTTGAACGAAGCGAATATTAAACCCGGGAGTGGAGTCCTTGCACAGTGGGACACAATATTGTAACGAAAATATTGAAATATTCACACAACAAGAACTGTTTTCTTAAAGATATTTCACCAAATCGAAGGATAATATCCTAAGGATTCATTTAATTCAGTTTTTTAATTGATTAAATCCTGATTTGCCGTTGTTTTTAATTAATTTTAGCACAACTCACAGAAAATCACCAAAAACCGAACCGACACACAAAATTTAACTGACGAGCCTAGAGAGCGCGCAACATTATGGAATGGAACACAGGGGTGTTTCTGGCGGTACAGTTTATATCCTTATTCTTTTTCACCCTCAGGATGATGAGCAATTACCGATGAGGAAAGGAATGAAAAAAAAAAGAATGAAATTCAAGAGAACATCCTTAAAATTATTAAGGCTGAGTTGTATGATTTATTTTGCAGAGGCCTATCCATTAAGTTGCTCAAAATTAATCCTGAAAAAAAGACAAATATTAAAAGGACTTCATTGTGCGATTTCAATCTAACAATGTTCCACTCGGTTTCGATTCCACAAAAGGGAAATTTTTGACAGGTATCCGTTATTGGTGTCAGCTGCATGCGATGGTAGGTTATCCAATGCGCATGCCTCATTCTACATGGATTCATTGAGTATTCGTTCCTGTTGGGAATACATTTTGGTTCCTGGCCGTCATGGCAGGCAATTTTGATGTTTGTATCCTTTTTTCATTTTGGTTTCCTAGGTAGGTAGATGCTTCACCTGCGATAGCGACTCAAATTGCTTTTTCATTTCGGGGAGAAAGTATAAAGATAAGGGTTGTTTTGATTAGCACATCGAGCTAAAGCACCCCTCAGTGCGAATAAAAGGAAGGAAAGTAGCTCATTGTGCTGAAGCTGATGGCGATGGTGCAAATGGAATTGATTAAATGCATCAAGCTGGTGTGTTATGCGATCAAGGATGGAAAAACTACCGGCAAAGGCTGGTGTATTGTGGCATCAATATACTTATTGGTGTTCTGATGCGAACAATCAAGGTGGAAGGGTTGCAATTGTAGAAAGTGTTTTTTTGTTATTCGGATTTATAGACAAACTAGAGATAAACGCATAAGGATAAAGGAGATGATGTTATTGTTCAAATGTGGTACCTATGAAAATTGTGCAAGCAACTAACTTGGGAAAAACTGAAATTGATGATTTTTTAACTACTTTTCCAGCAAGAGTTGTCGGTAAGAAGGGTTTTCTATGTATGAATTACTTTGCAATAATTTGTTTTAAATTGCATTACTATTAGAAAGTTTTAATAACTGCACGTTTATTTGATAAGCTTACAAGACTTGTCAAAACACCAATTTACACCTTAAAAAATAAGATTTGGAGTATGAACGCGTAGTTGCAAAATAAATTTAACAAAAATGTGAGGTAGGGTGACCAGTAGTCGGCCAGTTAACTTTTTTTTTTATCTTTGATTAGCGTTTAAAAATCACTTATTTAAGTTTTTGATAGAGTTATCAGTTTTAATGATTTGCAATAGTAAAAAATATCTAAGAAGCATTTTAGCATTTAATAACTATTAAAACACAATTTTAATAGAACAGGAACATGTTCGGCAACAATGACCAGCACTCCTTAGTAATTGTTTCACAACACAAACCCACCTTTCCCAGAACACCCTCAACGCTGGAATTCTTCCTAGCTTCCTCGAACCTAGTGCACAGTGTTCATGAATTATATGTGTACGTTATTGCACAGTGACACGGATGAAGCTGTTCAACTGTCCATCAATGGATATTGATCACAGGGACATCGAAGACATCTTAACTCTTATACTTTCAGACAGGAATCTTCTGGATACCCAAATCGATGTCAACTTTAACATGCCTTGTGTGATGCCTTGGACAAGCAAAAACAGTCTAGAACGTCAAAGGATAGGTACCAGCACCTTCTCGAGTACTTTCAGAGTCTCTATGCTCACTGACAGCTTCTAAGGAAACGAATCAATTAAAAAATCAAGTGACCACAAGGCGAAACCCACCTTAAATTCAATCACTCCACTTAAACCGAAATAATTTTCATAACTTCATTGGTATAAGAAAACATGTCTAGCGGATTCATCAAAGTGAACTGAATACAACCAACAGAAACTATCAGATAGTTTGTAATGAGCTACCGCCAGTCAACATCATGTTCCGGAACTCTATTCAATACCACTATAATATTCAATACCAGAAAAGATTGCAAACCAGGACGTGATGCTTTTAAAACATCAATATGATCAATAGGAAAACAGCCCTAAATACAGGAAACCATCATCATCTGCAGTGATACTGAAGCTACCTCGGCCCAAGACAAGGTGGAAGCGTTCGCCGACTACTTTGAAGGAAACTTCACTCGGTATCCACCTACTAACTCAACTTTCTCACAAGAAGTTGAGGCAACAGTTCAAGAAACACTTCGACCGATCAATTTTAATATCAGCAATCCAGCAAATGATTCCACCGATGTTCCAAATTTATCAAATCTAGAGAAGGTTGTCGAAATCATCGGCAATTCTAGGCCAAAAAAGTCTAATGGGCCAGATGGTGTCTCCTACTACATTCTGAAAAGGTTGCTCATGCAGTAATGACTTTCCTCACAACCAGTTTAAACAGCTGCTTGAATTACTGTTACTTCTCCCAGAAGAGAAAAACAGCGAAGATTGTTCTAATTCCGAAGGAAGGTGCTTCCAACCTTTTTTCCAAGTACAGGCTGATATCAATTTTCAACAACATCAGCAATTTACTGGAAGAAGTAGTCCTCCAAAGACTGAAGAAATTCTGCTGTGAAAATTCCATCATCCCTGATATGTAAATCGGCTTTCGAGAAAAACACTCAACCTTGCCTCGCAACAATTTGCAGAAATATGGTTCTGAGACTCCCCGACGGATCTACCATAGCGGCAAGAAATATACTGTTAATAACTTAAACTATTAATTCAAGTTTTTTGTCAAGAATTTAATAACACTAGTAAGTTATTTAAGTAAATCTTACATGTGTAATCCTATAGCCTTACATACAAATCATAATAGGCCGACCTAAGAATACTGGTTGTCTATAGTCGGCCACCCCTTCTCCCTTTACGTTAACAGGCGGACGACTAATGAAACCATGAAATATTTGTTCAAAGTGTTTGTGGGAATTAAAAGAGAATACAATTTCCCTTCACTTTGCATACTCAGTTGAAAAAAAAAAACTAAAAATCAGTAGTTTTCAGTAGTCGGCCCGGGGGGGGGGGAGGGGGGGTTCGAGCTAGGAAGAATCGAAAAAAAATGTCTTCTGAGGGCAGCCCCCCTTGTAGTTAATTACCAAAAAATATGTTTTAAGTCTTTTAGCGAAAATGCTCAAATATAAACAATAAACAAACTAAAAATGATCCAGGGTTGCGAATTTTTGAATTAAAAAATCCTTAAGTCATAAGTCTATAGGTGACTTGTGAATTAAAAAAATTTAATTCATAAGATATTTGGTGACTTATGAATTAAAAAAAAATTAATTCACAACCCCAAAGTGACTTATGAATTAAAAAAAAAATTAAATCCTAAGTTACTAAGTGACTTATGAATTAAAAAAAAAATTAATTCACCACCTACCAAGTGACTTATGAATTAAAAAAAATTAAGTCATCAGGGAGTAAGTGACTTATGAATTAAAAAAAATTTAAGTCATGAGCAACAAAGTGACTTATGAATTAAAAAAAATTTAATTCACAAGTCAGTTGGTGACTTGTGAATTAAAAAAAATTTAATTCATGAGTTAGTTGGTAGATTGGAAATTTTTAAGCTTGTTTTGACTACATAATTATTTAATTATTAACGAAAGCTTTCAAATCTAGTTTTTAAATCATAAGATTATCACGCTAGCTTATAAATTATCCATTTCATAAATTTTCTAATCAGCATTTATCCATTAACTTATGAATTAAATTTTTTTTAATTCATGAGTCACTAAGTTGGTTTTGAATTAAATTTTTGTAATTGATAAGTCACTTACTTGCTGATGATTTGAATTTTTTTAATTCATAAGTCACTTACTTGCTCATGACTTGAATTTTTTTAATTCCTAAGTCATTTAGTAGCTTGGGAATTAAAATTTTTTAATTCATAAGTCACTTACTTGCCTACGACTTAAATTTTTTTAATTCATAAGTCACTTAGTAGATTCTGAATTAATTTTTTTTAATTCATAAGTCACTAAGAAGCTTATGATTTAATTTTTTTTAATTCACAAGTCACCAACTGACTTGTGAATTAATTTTTTTTAAATTCATAAGTCAGTTCGTAGCTGCTGAATTATATTTTTTTTAATTCATAAGTCACTCACTAGCTTGTGAATTAAAGCCAAGCTTAAGCTAACAAGTGACTTAAGCTTTTGCAACCCTGAAATGATCCTATAATGCACTTACCTTCAAAATTTTGCCAATTAAACCTTTTTTAAAAAACTACTTCCATTATTTTTTTTTTTCCGAAAAAGCATAAGAACACAACAATTATTAGAAAATAATTTTTGCATGGAAGTTGAACGAAGGCCCTTACTATTACGCTGTACTTTACGACGTAGTTACCGACTACTGGAGATGGCCGACCTTAGGTGCCATCACCCTATAAAAGAAAAGAAAAAGACATTTGATTGGTCAGTTTCATTTCTTACTTCGATGTTGCAGATGAAATGCCTGCTTTCACAAACCAAGAATACAAAGATTTCTACGTTTATGGATCCAATGGAAAACGCAATCTGACTTCGATGAAATAATAGGTACTAGAAGCTGTTAAAACTATTACATCAATTACCATGGGGGGCTTAGATTTTTAATTCAATGTTTCAGCATGTGAAGAAAATTTCTGTCAATAACACCATACACCTGTGCAAGGACTACTTCGCGATAATTTGGAAAAGAGACTTGATTTTCTAACTACTGGCTGGAGCAGAGCTTAGATGACAAGGAGTTTATTACCAGAACGGAGGAATCTCAATTAACAAAAGATGGGATCATAAATTTTCATATAGATAGATAGATAGATCTTTATTGTAACTGAATTTCTTATAATTTTTGTTTCCTAGATTGCACAATTTACAGAGATATGGTTTCTTATACTATACCTTACTACTGAAAAATATTACAATCAGCCCTATCAGGAGTTTCGCCCGAATAACCTTTCACCCGAAATATTTTTGTTCCCCCGGATTTTAAAAGGCAATCAGGAATTTCGCCCGAACAAGATTTCACTTCGAATTTAGAACTGACGCGACGGTTCGAAAAATAGGTATGTTCAGAAAACTGAGGTATCAATAAATTTCCCCATCTCTGTAATGGAAACAGAGAATGAAATCAGAGCTTACTTTTTTTCTTGTTTAAAAAAAAGCTCAAAATAAATTCGGTTTTGCATTTTCCTGTTAAAATAGTGTCCATTGAGTGCAATGATACGATTTTTAATCCTTCTCCAATCGATTTATTGAAGAAAAAAAAATTTCTGTATTTGCGGATACATTAAATTTCCCTCTCCGTTTTTAATCATGAAGACTATTCGTCTTCGATACATGAACAAACCTAACAATCTGACTTTTTGTTTTGACAGTTGTTGACAACCAGTATGAATTAAATCAAGCGACGAATAAAAAAAAGAAACTGGTTTGGTTGATATTTTTATTTAAAAGAAAAAAGTGTAATCTAAAAATGTAAATGATAGACTAAAAAATCATTCTAAAGAAATTAAAACGCAAAGCATACCTATGCATTTCCTGTTGCTTGAGGAAGATGTAATACTGTGTTGAAATATTCGGAGGCAGTTAAAAGACCACTCAAATCCGTTGCAGTTACCTGAACAATTGTAAGAATGAAACTATACATTCAACTTCTTTAATATCTAACTAAATAATTTTCAGATTTCAATAGCGCTATACCTATTTCTACCTGATGATAAAGAAATATTTAATTTATACTTCTTTACTTTCTTTTGTATTAAAATAAAGATATGTTTTACATGATTCCTCTTGTTATTTTTTTATTCGCCTCCAAAAAAGAAGTGAACATTTTAAATGTAAATCGTGTTGCATTTCACCCGAACTGAATGCTCCTAATAAGGGGAATTTTTCGAACATGAAATTTTTTTCGCCCGAAACTCAAAATAAGGGAAAGGAAAAAAGGGAAATTTTTCGGGTGGAATGACATTCGGGCGAAACTCCTGATAGGGCTGAATATGTATTCAATTTATATCACAGATTTATTATATTATATTTGAAGGAAAAGTTACAAGTAAAAACCTTCATTAATTACACATTTTAATTTGTCCATAGGGAGAGAGAATTGGGGTACAGAAAACTGTCTTGAGATGTTGTTTCCATTTAGTATCACAGATATATATGTATTACTAGCTATTATCAGCCCGCTTCGCTGGGCGTTATTTATATTAATACAAAATTGCGAGAGGTTCATAACTTCTAGCAAATTATTTTTATACAATTTTAAAATTATTTTTAAAGAATTCGTTTAATTTTTTATTTATTAATTTTTATTCTTCTCCTGAAGATTCATCTGTAGTTTTATTTCTACTACTACTGGAAATAGTAATGTTATTTAGATTTTGTGCTGATTCCTCAACATCTTCATCATCAAATAAATTTTGAATTACTTAGTTAGTCCACCTAGTAACATTGTCACAGCAATTGTTGAAGACTGCTTCGCAAGAGCTAAGGCTATATCATTTTGGGATCGAATTGCCGCCAGGATCAATTTTATTAGGAACGTTTTAATAGTTCCTCCCTTGGGCTGGGCCCGATGTGTGTTGGGCGGGACACGGGCCGTTCAGGTCTCATCCTGACTCACTCACAGTCCGTAATGGGCTCACTCCAACGCGAACCTGCTGCAGCGATTGCACCCTTTGTCGTGAATCGTTGGGCTTAGTGGTATTGGGGCCTGACCCACGGTAGAGCTTGGAGCGGGGGGGGCCTAATATTTAACCCTCGGTCTATCTTGGGGTACACGGTGACATGCGGCTCGTGCGCGTTCCTACCAATTCAAGTTGGTGGTGGTTGCTTTATGTGTCCTTGTGGTAGTTTTATCCATTTGGTCTTTGTTTCTGGTTGGCTCTTAGGTGGGGTTGGCAACAGGTATTGTCTGCGTGCGCCCGCCTCTTTCAGGTGACTGAACTGATGTGTTGTGTTGAACGACTCGGATGGAGCTTGTCTCTATCTGATTTCGGCGGGATTTTCAGGTGTTCAGAGGAGCATAGGTAGGGTTTTATGTTTGTGCGTATAGGTGGTACATGCCTAGTATTAGCTTCTGCCTTGGTTGATGGCTGGGTACGTGTACCTTCACGGTCGCGAAACTTCACCGGAAGCTATATACTGGTACCACGAGAGATATTGCCCATGAAGTGGTTCTTTGTGTCGCAGACGCTCGGCCCCTCTGCTTCAGACTATCTATGAGGTAGGCCCCCTTGTAGGAGTATCGTGGTGAGTGTGGTTGCCCCAAATCCTGGAAGCATATGGTTTCCAAGTTTACTTGGATTCAAGAGGTGCTAGGTAGACCTCGCTCCTCAGCAAGGTGTGTGAACATGACCCAAGATGTTCGCAGAATTACTACTGGGTGGTCTTGTACTAACTCAGGGAGGTGGTCAGCGCTTAATCTGTCTCCGTTAGTGTGGGTAGGCCCACCTTGGAACTAAGCCTTAGCTGGCAGGTGCCCACGTTAAACGAAATTCGGTTCTGGGGCATTTTAAAGAAAAATTTCCCCAACCCTGTTATTGATTTTTTTTTTTGTAAACATCTTCTTGCTCAGGTGTTAGCATAGGTACATATATTTGCTTGCACATATGACAAAAGTGCAAGCTTTCTGGAAAAAAGTTCTTCTTTTTCTTTATAATCTTCTTTGTCCTCTTCTTGTTATAAGACACCTTTTTTCTTTGACTTTTTCCTTGTATGTATGTATATATATGCTTACAGAAATCTATTTTTTTATTTATATTTTTTGACAAAAAAAAAACTTTGAATGTTTGTTTTTGATAAATAAAGGTAATATATTCCTTATATCTCAGTGAAGCTACTGTTGCGTTTAAGGCCACCATTTTATTTTTGTTTTAAGTTTATATAAACACTAACGTACTTGAGTGCAATGTTGTGTCGAAATTTCAAAGCAATCTGTTAAGAACTTTCCGAGATTAGCCATTAGTAACAAACATACATTTACATTTTTATTTATATAGATAATAGTAAATAAATAAATAAATTAATAAATTAATAAATTAATAATTAAATAAATAAATAAATAAATGTATAAATAAATAAATAAATTTTCATATAATCTCCATAAATGGGAAGCGAACAAGCCGGGCATAATTTCAACATAATTTCAATGCAGCTTAATTATGTGGGCGAGTCTAGTTGGACACAATTTATTCGCCTAGCCTTGAGAATATCACGTAGACGGAATTCTATAAGCTACTTGAAATTTCTGCGAAGAAATCTACCAGAACTATTGAAGAATATTTGATTGATTAAACCAGCTTCATCATATTATCAACATTTGGGTTAAAATCTTGCTAGATGCAGAGTAGGGAGATCGTCGGATAAAAGAAATGGACCAGTTCACCGACCATCTTCTTCTGGCGATACATCGAGATGTAGGTATGTGCCGGTACTATATGACAAGAGTTATACTCACATTCGTACAAAAATCGAACTCTGGATTTTGATCAAGCTTAACATAACGATGATAGGGAAGACGAAATATTTATATTTTTTTTTCGATTTTCTCAAAAACGCAACGACGGATTTTGATGATTTTTTCCCCGAGGCGCGATGGATGTGTGCTGGCCTGTGAACCTCATGATCACAGGTTCGATCCCTGCCATCGTCTATGTCGTTTTAATTCCATTAAAAACCTTCTAAAATTGTCATCAATGGGTTGCTGGTTTACTCATTACATGTTGTTCAGGCATAACACTAACAACATGTAATTGAGTTAAACTATGTAGTATGCCCAACAAGGATGAACACGAATAAAATAATGTGAATTATAAGCGACACATAGAAATAAGACACGGCATTCTCCGCTTTAGTTCAGCCGCCATCCCTGGAGATAAAATATCTGAGACAACAACTTTCAGTCTCAGAACATCGTGCCACACATCTTTCCTATCCTTCTTTCTCTTCCTTAACTTCACGCCCGCGCTGTGTTCAAACATTTAAAGGGTAATCATAATCCCTTGAGCGCGTGTAGATTATAAAAAAAAAAAAAAAAAATATAATTGTGAATTCAAATTTTCCAAAAATAATTTTTTGGATTTAAGAAAAAAATTCAAAATTTTTGTTTGAAAACTCAATATTTCGAAAACCCCATGCTCGATTTTTTTAAAACAAGTTTCTCAATATAATCTACAAGATATGAGAAAAAAAAATTATTTTACCCAAAAATAACGGTACCCTCCATACAAATGTTAAAAAATGGTTTTCGAAAATCATATTTTTCTCGAAAACGGTTCCGAGAATTTTGCTTAAATTTTTTTTCTTTTGATTAATTTCTACGATCTATAAAATTTAATAAAAAGATTTTGAAATAAAGATATTACTGACTGTACCTATCATAAAATGGTTTTTTTGAATTTTGAATTTCTCATTATCGGCATACGGGATTTTAATGAAATTTTGTATAGACAAGTTCTTAAAAAGTTTGAAAAACATTGTATTTCAAAGCTTAAAAAAAAATCTATTTTTTTTGGAAAATTTGATATCTTAAAAACGGATCAATATTGAAATTCGGTGCTCAAAACATCGATTGTGGCTTGGGCTATGCTAGAGTTGGGCAATTTAGTTCATTTGAGTGATCGATCAATTTAGTTCAAATCACGCTACTGAACTAGTTCGTTCATTTTAGTTCAATTTAGTTCAGTTTAGTTCAAAATAGTCCATTTTATAAAGAATAAGAACAAAACCTTAGCTTGCGAAAACTGCATCCAAATTTGAGTTAAATTGAAGGATTTTACATTTAAGCCAAACACCAAGTTAATAAAAATAAATATTTTATTTCCCATAAACAAAAATATACATAAACAATTTGTTTTGTATCACAATATGTACTTCATCATATAATTATATTGAAAAATGCTATCTATTATTAGGCGTGTTTTTTTTCGCAAGTCCATATAGAGTTGTAGAAAAAAACGACATCGCGACTAAGCGCTTTACATGCAAATGCAACAACTATGTACTTAAATCTATACAGAATTAGCTAAGACCAGATAATTTTCGAGACTTAATCTAAGACCCGATAAAAATGGTGATGAAAAAAAAATATTATCTATAGATACATATTATGTTTATCGATAATTTGTTCAGAGAAGTCAAAAGTGACGTTTTTGGATGCTGGTTGATGCTATGTCAGCTGACAAATGCCATAGCGTACACTGTGCTTCCAGCTATTTGGAAAAAAGCTTCTTAATCCCGATGTCGTTTTTTTCTACAATTCTACATGGAGTTGCGAAAAAAACACGGCTATAAATAATCTACTTATTTGAATGCAAAAATACCAAAATTTTGACATTCTCTGGGTTCACCAATGTTCGTCTGTCATTAATTATTTGGCCAATTGCTGAGAAAACATGGAACACGCATTGAACCGAAATAGCTTGAATACAAAATCTTTTTAAAACGTAATTGAATATATGTATGAGGATATAATTAGTACGCCGCCGCGCCGGTCGTCCCACCATTTGAGAGGATCCATGTCTAGATAAAATATCTGAGACAGCAACCTTCAGTCTCAGAACATCGTGCCGCACATCTTTCCTATCCTTCTTTCTCTTCCGTAACTTAACGCCCGCGCTGTGTTGAAACATTTAAAGGGTAATCTAATCCCTTGAGCGCGGGTAGATTATAAAAAAAAAAAAAAAAAAGAAAGAAGACAAGAACAAACGACAAATGATGGAAATTCCATATAGATAGGAACTTATTTCATCCACAGAAAACATAAAAAGAGATTATTGAGTTAGGTGAGTATGAGCAGTTCTGCGTTCTGCCATGTCATAAATGACTTCTGTTGTCTCTGTCTGTAAATTAAATAGAAGAAAAATGTGAAATCGAAAAATATACTTTCCCGCTCTTCGAGAACTAAATGAACTAGTGAACTAAGTATGTGAACTAAGTTCACTAGTTCACTTAAATGAACTAGTTCATTGAACTAGTTCGTTCGCGAACTACACAAGCCTAGGCTATGCGGCATGGCGCACCATCCTGCATGCACCAGAGGTCGTCCAAATCCATGTCTTCAATTTCAGTACTAAAAAAATCGGTTAACGTGGCTCTGTAACGCCCACAATTGGCCGAAGAGTTGTTCCCAGCAACATTTTCGAGGAAAAATTATACAATGATGACATCACTCCACAATCCGCACCAAACTGTCACTCTTTGTGGATAATAACGTACGGGTTTTCCGAGCCCCGCGTGGAGCAATTTTGTTTGTTAGCGTAGCCGCCTGGATGAAAATGAGTGGGTGCTTCATTTCGGCCAAAACTTCTTTTCAAAAAACGCACTATATGGGTTACACAGCCCAATAAAATGAGTTTTCAATATTTCCTAACGTTGTTCAAGCGTAAGTAAAGCGAGTCATTTCGTTCCGCGGAGTAAACAGCAATCATGTATTAGGGCACCATTTACAACCATTTTATGGATATTTTTTCAAGCGTGTACTTTAGCTGAATTTGTGATTTTAACTTGTGACTAATATATAAAAGTTGATATTACTATAATAGCGTAGACCAAAAAAGTGGGTCTCGCAATTCTGTCTGTCTGTCTGTCTGTCTGTTCGACTACAGCTAAACGGCTCGGCCGATTTTCTTTAAATTTGGTAGATATGGGTTTTATTTTTTTCCCCCGGATGTATTTCGATTTGATTTTATTAAGACTACATAATAGTAACGGCACACGATTTTTTTTCGAAATTTTATAAATATTTTTTTTTCTCAAAAACTGTCCCACAGATTTTAAAAAAAAAATTCATAAAATTTCATTTAGTTAAACCTACGTGATGAATGAAAAAAAATTATTATTTTTGGTACCCCCTTTGGAACCATTTTTTTATTGTTTTTGATTTTCTCAAAAAGATACAGCCGATTTTGACCATTTTTGTATGTTAAGGCTCCCGAGCAGTTTCAATATTATTGTGTATTCAAATTTTCAAAAATATTTTTTTGGGATTTTTAAAAAAATTTTGAAATTTTTTTTTGAAAACTCAATTTTTCGAAAACCCCAAACTCGATTTTTGTAAAACTTGATAAATAAAAGTTTCTTTAAATAATCTACAAGGTATGAGAAAAAAAATTATTTTACCTAAAAATAACGGTACCCTCCATACAAATGTTAAAAAATGGTTTTCGAAAATCGTATTTTTCTCGAAAACGGTTCCTGGAATTTTGTTTATATTTTAAGTCTTTAGATTAATTTTTAAGATCTATAATTTAATACAAAACATTTTGAAAACAAGACATTACTGACTGTACCTACCATAGAACGATTTTTTGAAATTTTGAATTTCTCATTGTCGACATAACGGATCTTAATGAAATTACTTACAGATGCTTCTAAAAACTTTAAGAAACATTGCGTTTCAAAACTTTTCAAAAAAAATATTTTTTGAATTTTTGAAAAAAAAATAATTTTTTTTTTCGATATCTCAAAAATGGGTCAATATTTTTTTTTTTTTGGAAATTTAATTTTCATTCGTAGAATAATAAAAACCTAAAGTTGACATACCAAGTTTTTTTTTTAAATATTTTAAAAATTTTATATATTTATAAAATCTTATTTTATTAAGAAACCACGACAATGACTTATAATTTTTGTTCTTGCATAAATTCATATTTGCATAGCATTCTGGTTTTGTATCTTACTACTAAAAGAATTTAAAAAAAAACACTTACTAAGTATACTTTCTTTTGCTAAGAAAACTTTGAATCAGTTTAATAATTTCTATTGGCAGACTGTATTTTAAAAGCTTATGCCATACGGTGTCAAATGCTTATTCTATATCAAGCAAAACTAAAGCAGTTTATTCTTTCCGTCGTATAATAAGACATTCCTATACCCGTTCCACATGAGGTAAGTCATAAGTTGGAAGAATATGAGCACCATAAAACGCACGTAATGCCCGATTCGTTTCTCGAATTGAACCATATTTTTCAAAATAAGTTTGAACAATTTGCAAACTCGATTTTTTACAAATTTGTTAAAAAAATGCTTGTAATCACAATTTTGTAAGATGGTGCAATAGGCCCCTGGTGTGAGTCTATTCATGATGAATCGGCAAATTTTTACTAGCCTCAAAATAAACGAGAACTTTCAAAAAACGAGATCATAGAAAACAATGTTGCCAACTCAACGTTCTGCGCCTCTTTTTTTTTTTTTTTTTTTTTTATAATCTACACGCGCTCAAGGGATTATGATTACCCTTTAAATGTTTGAACACAGCGCGGGCGTGAAGTTAAGGAAGAGAAAGAAGGATAGGAAAGATGTGTGGCAACGATGTTCTGAGACTGAAGGTTGTTGTCTCAGATATTTTATCTCCAGGGATGGCGGCTGAACTAAAGCGGAGAATGCCGTGTCTTATTTCTATGTCGCTTATAATTCACATTATTTTATTCGTGTTCATCCTTGTTGGGCATACTAGTTTAACTCAATTACATGTTGTTAGTGTTATGCCTGAACAACATGTAATGAGTAAACCAGCAACCCATTGATGAAAATTTTAGAAGGTTTTTAATGGAATTAAAACGACATAGACGACGGCAGGGATCGAACCTGTGATCATGAGGTTCACAGGCGAGCACACATCCATCGCGCCACGGCCACCCCCAAAAAAAAAACACCCCTTACATATGACAAAATATACTTTTTTGGACTTTCCCAATATCCATTAGATAGATATACTAAGATCCTTAATTTGGAAACTTTTCATTACGAAATAATTAATTGTTCTTTATAAAGAGCAAGCAAGTAGACGAATTCGACGAGGGTTAGCTTTCTTATATATTTGAATAAGGTTGGTTTAATGACAAAACGATGATGGCGAAATTCTTTTTTTATTTGTAAGGCCCATGTATGCCATTATGTCTGGTATAATGACTCCTTTCAAAAGTCCCTCGCAGCTTGGTATAAAATAACACATCCCAGCCAGCGGTCCAATTTTCAATTACTCTGCCGCATATACGAGCCCAAACGCAAAATAGTTGGACTACCTATGATAAAAAACAAAAATCTTCTGATTCTTAAATTCCATCGGAAATAAAACCAATATTTTGGTATTTTTCTTAAGATATATTTATTTTGAATAGGAATAAGTAACAAAAACAAAATGACTTCAATTAAATAACGATATAGAGCAATAATACAAAAAAAAAATAACGATTGATACTTATTTTTAAGCGCAAAATAGTTGGCCTATGGGTCTTAATTTTTATTTTACCATGGTGTTACGTCGCCTTTGGCCTTCATAACTGCTTCTATGCGTCGTGGCATTGTGTCAACTAATTTTTGACATTCTTCGGTGCCAAAAGATTCCCAAATATTTATGATTTTAGCTTTAAGGTCTTGAAGAGGTCCGGCATGGTTCTTTTCGCGGTTTTGTTTCATTTTATGCCAGACAGTTTCAATTGGTGAAAGGTCAGGGCTGCTGGAAGGCCATTCCAGTAAAGGAATAGCTTCAGCAGATAGCCACGCCCTTTTAGACCTTGCTGTATGGCAAGAAGCTCCATCCTGTTGAAAAATATAGTCTCGATCACTAGCTTGAAGTCGTGGTATTGATGGGAGAAGCTCATTTTCCAGAATATACCTGTACCTGGCAGCATTGACACTTCCATCACAAATAATCATATGATTATTTGTGCTTCCATTTACAAAATGTAAATTGCCCAAACCCCGCCCCGACATGCATCCCCATATCATTAGAGCTGCTGGAAACTTGACCGTTTTTTTAAGGCAATCTTTGTGAAAAACCTCTTGAATTTCTAATGACTCGTTTTCGTTCGTCGCCCACGCCAACTTCAAACCTGGACTCATCACTCCAAATAACGGACCGCCATTGACTTAAAGTCCAGTTTTTACGTTGTTTGGCCCACTCTAGCCGCTTTTTCTTTTGTTTAGGTGTTAAAAGTGGTTTTTCTTTGGCCTATGTTTTTAACGAATTAAAATTGCTCTAATTTAAATAATCTAAAACAAACCTTATAAAATTTGTATCCAATTTTTTTCATGGTCCGTTTACAAGTGTCGACCGAAACACTTTTTTTTATTCTTTCCCTCCATTGAACAGTTATTGCAGCGGCCGTTTGACGTCGATTTTCTTTTATTATTTTTTTTTAAACTCGGCAATCTCGAGGTTTTGCAATTGGTGGGCGTCCCGTTTTTTTACCGATCTCCACATTTCCACTATTTTTGAACTTTGAGATAATATTTCGAATTGATGAGCGCGGTAAATTGAATTGTTTTGCGATTTTATAGCTCGATAATCCCGTTTCGAAGGCTTTATTTATGGATTCCCTAAGGTATCTTGATAATGCAACGCCACGCACCATGGTTGACATTAAACTGTTGCTAGCTTGCATAAAACAAGAGATCAATAAACAACAAAACAAGTGCATGTCATTTTTTTAATAACGGTTAACTGAAAATCTATTTAAATCTTCATAGGCCAACTATTTTGCATCCCAGAGAGAGTAGTCCAACTATTATGCTCTATCTTTGTTTGAGGGAATGCAAACTGGAGCCATATGTGCTTTCTCGAATTTAGTTCTGTTTGGTCTAATTTACTTATTAAATGTAATTTATTACATCGACAAAAAAAAATTAAAAAACAACTGCTTGGGGACCAGAAAATATAGGCACATACAAAATGTTAATTTGTTAATTGATGAGTAGGACAACTATTTTGCGTTTGGGTTGTATCCAGCTAAATTTGAGCGAGCGCCTAGGCCCTAGGTTATGTTGTTTTTGAGGTCATGAATCTATAGCGGCTTACTGACATAGACTTGCTATTTAAAAAAAAAAAAAAAAACCCAAAAAGGTCTAAAGGAGTCAAATCACATTATCTTGGTGGCTTATATACATCATACAAGAGTCAATGCAAAAATCGGTATAAAATTCCTCTTGCGCAATGCGCAGCACGTTTTATTTACATAAATGACTGGAAACGTCAAGCACGGCATCATAGAGGTAGAGACCCTTCATGGTTCAGAAGCCGCTTACCTAATGTCCAATTTAGCATTGTGAAATATTACTTTGGACTCTTACGTAAGGCAAAACAGTTTCCTACAATACTTAAAAACTACACTTCTGGCTTTTGCTGCCCACTCCCAGTTGTGTACATAAATTGTTTCGAAAATGATGTTAAAGTGGAATGTTGGCGCATCATCAATCATCTTCTCCTGATTTCTGTTCATCAAAGCAGTCGATGGTGTTGTTGTTTTTAACGGAGCAATGAGATATCTCCAGTCAAAATCATGTATATAAGTGAAGGCAGTATTACAGAGACTTGACAAGACCCCATTAAGGGTTTTCCAAAATATTTTAGACTGTGTTAGATTTGGAAGACAGTTCAGCCTTTAAACTACACTAACAGACTTTCCGAACACATAATTTTATAAAGAACATCTTTATCGATCTGCCTCTCTATTCAGTTTGATTTAAATCTTGAAGTAGACATTTCTCCCGAACCCAAACCTACCTAACCATCACAAGTTAAAAGCATTCACGTTGTACCACAGACTACCTATACATATTCTTATGCAAATCAATCAAGTCAGTTTGCCAGGAAGTCATGCACAATGAAGCTCAAATCTCCCTCCTAATCACCCATTCATGCTTCAATTATAGTATGTAAATAACTTTTCTCAACAGTAATCACTATCCCAATTTTGTAAAGCTCCAAGGAGAGAGAGAGAGTGGGTGAGAGAGCTATAGGTGCTCTAAAATATCAACATTCAGACTCAGCTTCAGATTGAGCTTTAGAAAACACTTCTAAAGGATCCTTGAAATCTCATCTCATTCACCCGTCAATCTTCGCATTTCTTAACATAATCGCTTTTACACTCACCTCCCGGCAAACGGTAAATCCTTCCTTTTGCGTTTTCTTATGCTAATCAAAATCCTGATTTACCTTTTCCCTAAGAAGATGTAGGTATTAAAAGCGAATTTACAAAGTAAACTGCTCTCCCGCTGGCATTGCTGATGTGTCGTCCTCGTCCCCCTGCCTTTCTCTCATCTCGTGATGAAATCCTTTGAAGTCACTAAAAGAGAGTACAACCATAAACTGTCAATCGATCTTGGATCAACGTGAAAATTGTTGACTGTTATTTTTTCATCCTCCTTCCTGTCGTGCGTCGTGCGTCGTCATCGTTGTCTTCGTCGTCGTCCTGTTCCGTCGCATTCCATCGACATTTACACAATCATCAAACAAAGAAAAGAAACTCTTTACCTTGTCACAGAATCGATTAAGAGATAAACACCAAGGATAAAGGCAAACGAGGTCCTTGACAAAAGCCAGTCTTGTCTCCTGGAATGATGATGATGATGATGATGGTGTTACTTTTTTGTTTGCGTAAAATATGCAACAGTGTGAAGTCTGGGGGATGGGACAGGATAACGCTGCTCTATTCTACACGACAACAACAGTTGATTGAATTTGAATTTTGAAAACCCTTAATGGACCGAAAGGGATATCCGGCTATGCGCCAAGCGCTATAAATACATGTATATTTGTAGGTACATATCTTTGGACGGATGCGAATCCCAGCGAAGACGACAACAATGTGTCGACTTCATTTGTATCCCCATGTATCCCTTTGAAGGAAAATTTGCATAATTATTCAATCAATTGTTTATAATACATTTTGTTAAACATTGAGGGATTGCAAGAGCGAATGACGACGACGCGACGATAACATTGTAACGGAGCCTTGAAGTCTTTAATGGGAAATGTTAGCACCATGTTTGAAGGCGTTAATCACAGTCGCAGGATAAAGGTAGGAGATTTTGGGGAACAAAGAGGATTAGAATAATAAAGCACTTTTTTATTTAAGAGGAAGATTTTTTAAGAAAGTGTTTTTCTTAGCCTGGTGGCTTTGGGGCCTAACACTTCGGTTCGGGTAATCAAAACATTTCGAGACTGAGTGGTATGGTTCTGATTTAAGCTAATTTGATTTCAGCAAGAAATCAAAGTTTGGAAATTTGAATTATTTTAGGAAAACATGTTAAGAGCTAAGATGGAAGATAATGATTTCAATCTTGAGGTGCCTTAGGTTTAAGGCATTATACATTCCTGAAAGGTTTCATCTGCTTTTTCTCTAAATTGCCTACTATTGGTTCCGGCAGAAGAAATGCAGAATTCGAAACGATCCATCAATTTAATGAACGGTTTTCCAACTGGGACGGGTCGATGTTGACAGTCGAAGACGGCCATGTTGTTTTGGGTGCGCGTGTCTAATCTCAATCTGATACCTAATCACTGATTTTTTGTTTTTCCAAGATGAGCGTTCGTTTTTCGATTATTGGGTAAGGTGCGCCCATTTTAAGGCAGACGCAGTGGTACTTCAAAGACGACTTTCCAAACTTTGGTGACGTATTTCGAGACAACCGCATCGTTTACTACCAGTACGTTAAAGGAACGCCATATCGTGGAACTGTACAGGAAAGCCCGAGATATAGTCAATTCATCATCGTTTACAAGAGCTCATCCATTCACAAACTTCAAGTGGTTGAGTTTTACATAAGGTCTGCAGGCACAAGATCCCATCAGAAGTTCAAAGTTAATTACCATAGACAACGAAGACGTTTGGTCGCTGGCTGGGCTTCGGAGTGTTTGGAAGAGGATCCCAAATTTGTTCGAAATGTCATCTTTAGAGGCAAGGCGCATTTTTGGGCGAGTGGCTATGCTAACAAGAAATCCAGGTGACAAGGCATCTACAAAAAGTTACTGTTGGGGAAGGATTTTAGAGTACCGGGGTCATTGATGCAAACTTCTAGGAAAATGATGTTGATAATTCCATCCCGTCAATGTTGAGAGCAACGATAATTCATTTATTGTAACTTGAATGGAAAGATATGTATGAACGTGGACGATATGTGGTATCAGAGGAACCAGAAACGCAGTAAATTGCAAAGAAAACATCCTGCATGAGCAATTTTACAACTGACTTACTTAACCGGTTTCCGATGCATGAAGGGTCTCTACCTGAGACACGGCAGCTTTCCATCCTCTGCGATCCCGAACATGCTGCTTCCAGTCATCTAGGCCAAGTGCTTTGTCATCCACGATGGCCTGGTCCTTAAACCGGAGGTACGGTCTTCCTTGTCACAGCGAACCGGCGCGCGGGATGGGATTCAAAGACGCTCTTAGCTGGAGCATTGTTAATTCGCTCAATGTGCTGAGCCAATGTATTCGACGTATTTAGGCTTTCTATTCTACATCCACTACTTGGTACAGCAAATAGAGTTAGTGAATATGTGTATGTATCTTCTCTACCATTCGCACTCCTTGCAAACAGGACCAAATAACCGTCGAAGAATTTTCCTTTCGAAAGAGCCTAGTTTTGATCTCTCCCTTTCTGCTTATAGTACAGCACTCAGCGAGTCAGCGACGTAAAGCAGGACTGGTAGTATAAGGGTTTTGTAGAGCGGCTTACGAGTGGGGAGTTTTGAACTCACTAATTGACAAAGTAGCAGCAAGAGGGGATGTAGAGTCGGTAGTAGCTTAAGGCATGTCCGGGGCTCTGAGAGACTTGACCAATGGACTTGTGTTGCTATTAAACCATACATCGGACCATGGCAGCGAACGTAAGTCCATGATTATGAATGCCGCGGTGGCATGCCAGTTGGAGTACAGCATGCGTAATTCCACGATCATAATGGGTGGCGGCTAGCATAAGGCCATGGTTGTTGGATGGTGGTGATGTGGTAAATGCATGGTTCATGGTCTTGACTCCGACGAGCTCGTCCACTTTGGTGGGCCGGTATTACTACTATTCGACAATTGGAGGGCTCACAGCTGTACCGAACCAAGTAAAAAAAAAAAAAAAAATCCAAAACTAATGCCAAAATCTCCGCAAAGTTGACCTTTATTCAGTGCAGTAATGAACTAATTCAAAAATTGTTTTGTTCCTTAGTTAACGGTAAAAGAACCAAGTCAGTGCCTCTCATTTTCGATTTATTTCCAAGCATAAACGAACCAAGTCAGTATTATTCAGTTTTCCTCAATTTTATAGTCGAACAGACGTGGGGATATGGATTGTTTCGTATTTTTCATCTCGTTCTGCATGCTGCCCCCCTGAAACCCCCCTACTAGGTACACTATAGGATTTGGGGTATTTGCGAGGTTGGGTGTATACTTACTTACTTACTTAGGTCCTCAGACCTTTTATGTCCATGGGGAACCCCTAGTGGGGCATAGGGCATCCACAACGTCAGCTGGCCATCGTGTTCGGTTCCTGGATATTAGTCGCAAATCCCTCCAAGTTGGGCTGCTCCGTCGTCCAGCCCTTTTTCCTTCTTTAGTGAGTGGATTCCACTGCATTTCATGCGCCGCAATACAGTTGTCGCCTATTCGAAGCGTGTGTCCGATCCACTGCCACTTTTGACGTCGTATAATAGAGTGAATAGGTTCCTGATCCGTTTTCCTGAGGAGCTCTTCGTTTGATATACGATTGGGCCAGAAAATCCTAAGGATGTTTCGTAGACATCTATCTATTAATGAACGTTTGCAGCTTCTTAGTGACACCTACTGTTACTTTCCAATTGCTGCAACCGTAAAGTAAAACGGATTCGACGTTGGATCGAAACAGCCGTAGCTTGGTTCTTAATCTTAGAGAGTTATTCCTCCACATACCGGTTGTTGAGAAATATTTATGAGAGAAGATGACTGGGTTCCGAGGCTGATCATCTTTGTTTTACCGTAGTTGATTTTCAGCCCATTTCTGCTTCTCTCTCCACCCCCGTTGTCAATTGGTGGAGATCCATGATCCTATGAGAGAGCAAGCATACGTCGTCCGCATTGTCAAGGTCAAGAAGTTTCAGGTGAGATATCAGAGTCCATCGAATCCCTCCGTTTCCCGTCAAGGCCGCTCGCAGGAGATCGTTTATCACCAACAGAAACAATATTGGTAACAGAATTCAGCCCTGCCTGCGTAAACCTGCTTGTTCGTCATGGAGTGTGCCTTCTAGATGTTCCCTGATGCGTTCCAGTACTATTTTCGCTAATATCTTGACAACGGCAGGCAGAACACAAATCCCCCTTCCAGTTTTCGGAGTTGGGTGTATGGATTTAAAAAATCTGGATTTAAAGAAACTTTGAATTTATCCTATTTATCCAATATCAACAGCTGTATTCTAAATTAACATACGAGTATATGTGGCCAATTCACTTCATTTGCAATTTTGAAAAAAAAAAAAAATGGTCTAAACTCTTTTTTTATTTTTTTTTTTATTTAAATTTATGCGAAAAATGCGAAATAAACCGTTAGCGAAATAACCTTGACCGTTGCTGGACATAATTTCTCATGGCCAAAATCAGGTGGCTTCGATTCGATCGCAATTCACCTTTTTTTTCAAATTTAAGCAAACACTCAATAAAGAAGTTGAGTTTTATGAAGTTTATTTAGGAAAAGCAAAGAAAGGGAGGAACCTACAATCCCAATTTTGAACAAAATAGCCTCTATCCAACTCGTCGTAAAATTACGTCAGGTCAGATAAAAGAAGGGATATGATGGATTTACTTAAATTTGTTCCATCCATGTACCATAGTTCTTATAAGAACCTACCCAGAACCAGCCCAAAGTCATGAAGACGATGAAATTTTTTATCACTAATAACTGTTGTTTTTTTTTAAATAACCTTTACTTTGTAATACATTTCTGTTAAGTTTTTGAAATAAATTCATTATTTGTTTTTCCTCCTTTTTAAATTATACAATTTTTATTTTCCTTACTGACAATTTTCATAATTTTTCGAGGCAATAATGAACAAGTCACATTTTTTTAATTTTTCTTAAATATTGGGTACATTTTTCAATTCTTCTTTTCATTTTTGGTCAAAAGAAAACTGGGTAAATAAACTTTCCAAATGTCTTTACTTTGAGTTAAATATGTATTTCAGTAATTATATGGCAGTTTATTTACCTAACCTCATAATATCTTCGAAATCACTTTTTCTGACTTGGTTCGGTTCAGCTGTGAGCCTCCAATTCTGCACTCCAGGTTCCTATCGACCTCCTCGTGGTGCCTGTGGATAGGTTACGTAAGTAACTGAACCAACATTCTTGGTGGGTGTTTGTATATCTGACAGGCCCTGAAGTTTTGCAGGAACTTCATCTGTAAGTGACCTTATGGTGGCGAATCCAACCGAAACCTATATTCTGGTTCTACGGGAGAGTCATATTCAATGATGATTGTGAATAAAGCTGGAAAAGTCTACTGGGTTTGAAACTGCGTTGACCTATACTCACGCAAATATGACGACTCGTCATTGACGAGTGGTTCTGATGAGACGATACTAGATCACCAGACTTCACCAATCGTCGTAAGAGACGATGCCCAGAACAAAGTGTCGTCGGAAGAGACGACGACCGCAGAACTCCAAGCTACACCAGATTTGTCGGACGATACGATTTCAGAACTCCATAATCTAGATACACTAAGTACACCAGAAGCTAGACATTTATATACTATTAAATCAGCAGGAACATGGCGAAGATGTTTGACTTTTGCTTCTCGCAACTCTGAGGATAAATTATGGAACTCGTGACCCGTTTCAAAAATCTTTCTACCCTTTCGGACTTAGTTGTAGCAGTCAATCTTTATGAGATTACTTATTTTTTGCTTCTTTCTAAAAGATGTTGAGTTTAAGCCCTACTTAATTGCAATGTTTCCTAACCTATTTAGAAATTTAGTTTGAAATTCCCATTCGAAATATTAGTCCCATGTATGCTATTAGATATGTACACAGGAAATATAACAACTTAAAATGTCCGCCGCAGATTTGCTAGGTAGCGCGCATCCGAAAGTTCAATTTTCCATAACTCGGGAATATAAATCAGTACGAATTTGAACAATAGCATTGATTTTGTTAACGTTCCGGACAATGGTCGGCTTTTGGCATATACATCTAACTTAAGAAATCATAACAAGAAGAAGTCTAGCGGGACCAATTCACAATCGCAACCGAGTGAGATAACTATGTATGTTCGGAAATCGCTCGTACAAAATGTCCGTTGTGGCACGTAACGCCGCCGACGACGGCCGTCCTATTAAAACAAAATGTCCATTAAAGTGCTACCACCGGTTTCGTTGAGCGAAGGTTAGGTTTGGTTTATAGAATTTTCTTTTTATTGATCGAGCGCTGGATTAATTAAAGCAAATTAATTTTGATTTAATGTCGAATCAATGATAGAAAGTACAGGGTCGTACTTCAAAGATCGTACTTTAAAGATTCCCGAAACACAAAGAAGAAACTGGGTTTTAAAATACCGTATTTTCGGGAAACGAAAGATTAAGGAAAGAAGGTCTAACGGGGTATTTATTTGCCTAAACTGGTATACTTAAAGGAAACAACGATTTGAAGATTTTTACACACAAAGATAGGTAGGTACTCATCTTATTCTCAAGAATGGAATTTTTGTCTAGAGTCTTCTGGTCCACTCTCTCATTCCTAACTCTTAATCCCTAACCTTAGTGAAATGGATCATTCACAATGGAGTAGAGTGTGAATGGGTCAGTTTTTGTTAGTCAAATTTCGGGCATTCGTCGATACTTGGAATCCAAATAAATGTGTCTTGTTAACTTTACGTGACTTTAAGGCACAGAAGCTGTTTTGGTGCAAATGCGTTACTACTTAGAGTACGAATCTTTACCAAAGAATCGAAATGAGAAAATCAATTTTATTTAAGAATGTATACCTACCTACCCATCACCGCATCGGTCTAAGTTCCAAGGTCGCTGATTTTCCAGTTGAACTTTTTCTTGCCAATCCCCAACATCATTTAACTCCACTCAATCAGAAGTACCTAATTCTTTAATTTTCCTCATCTTCATCTTCGGTATTGGATGTTTGTTCGAAGTGTTTCTCTTTCTTAAAAACTCTTGAGTTCCATTGAAAGCTTACTTGGAATCGCTAAGATGTTTCCATCAACAACCTGTTTTATTCTCAAAAAAAAAAAAAAAAAAAAAAAACAGATACAAGTGTTGGATTAATCTGAATCTCACTTCACCAAACAAAAAGTTCTTTGACCTTTGAGCTTCGAAGGCTGAAATTTCCGTTGAAATCTAATTTCTTGTGTGTTTCTCACACTTCACTTTGTGTGGTGTGCTCCATCATGGCAAAGCCAAAGCCCCATATTCTCATTTGCCCGCATCGCTTTTAGCCTCAAAATTTGATAACCTATTGCACATTTCCACAACCGCAATTGAACAAGACAGACAGTGATCCTAACAAGGCTGCTACAACCTACCTCCACCACCCCCCCACCCCTCTAACCGTAAAAAAAATCATATACATATACGAAACCATGAGAAGCACCACACACCAAAAGTTTCCATGCTAACAACGTTCAAAGCTCGTATACCACATGAGATACAATACAACCACGACCTACCAGCAGATGTGCGAAAAGAACGGTAAACAGCTTATAACGTGCATGAATATATGGCAGGGGAATATACAATGAGTGGATGGAAATAGATGGCGGACGTCGAGTTATCAAGAATTAATTAAGAAAACTTTGTTTTTTGCAAGAGTGTACGAAGTTTTCAATTTGTATTCTGTCTTTCTATCTCTCCGACTCCGATTCCGACTACAAGTCTGACTCCAACTTTGACTCTGGGAATAACAGGAAAGAAGATGGCAGGCAGAAAAGACGTTAACGGTACACACCGAGAAAATATTATGTGTACGGCATGTGTGCCTATATCATTCGCTCAGTCCTCGGTATCTTGGAAATATAGGTACACATATGAGTTCAGACTTCAGAGCCATCTTCACGCATGGCTCCACAGATCCTAGATTCGGGGCCCTGAAATCTATGTGGCCCTCTTCATCAGGCCCGGATTAAGGAAAATGGGGGCCCGGGGCTATTTCAAATTTGAGGCCCCCTAAAAAGATATAAAACCCAAGCAAGCCAACCACTCATAACCCAGAGCGTCCTTAACCCCAAGCGAGGCAACCTCCAATAAACCGGGGTGCTAGGAGTCCACGCTCTAAGAGACGATGCGTCAAGGAGTTGACGCATCGAAAATCCAAGAAGCTATCCCCCAAGTGCTCCAACCCCCGATAAGATTAAGAATTTTTGATACCCGGGGCTAATTATTTATCAGGGGCTCCTCTTTTTAACGTTTTTGAAAAATTAAATGTGTTCATGTCGCAATCGCAAATAAAAAATCGTAAACCCAAAAGTGTTAGGTAAACCCACATAACCCAATTCGTAATTAATCCAAAAACCATGAACTCAAAACCGTCAGACCATTTCTTTTTGATTATTCAAAACTCTAAAAATTAAAAGTAACAAATTGTGTAGTAATTAGGATTTATTATTCAATTAAAGAAAAAAAGGAAAGCAGCAGAGTACGTTTGCATACTCGCGAGTCGCGACTGAATTTGAAAACTTTACCGCTATATATTTTCAAGGCGTCAATAACATGCTCTGACATGTATTCGTAAATTTCGTTTGTTTTTTTTCTTCTCGAGTGTCGATGTTTTAGGGTTGGGTACGAAATCCCGCATCACAAAATCCCGATTCACAAAATCCCGAATCACGAAATCCCGCCGTTTCAATACTTAATTGACAGCACAGTATGGATTTTCATTTCCATAGTAATGGTGACTAGAATCAATCAGAAGCAACGAGAACGAATTTCCCTACTATTGTACTGGAATATTCAATACGAAGAAGACCGCTCTGATTTCGTTAATTTTTAACGAGCTCTGATTGGCTTAAAGCTGAAGACAAGTAAAGTATGAAGTCTTGAAAGTATCTTGAGTCAAAAAAATAAAAAAAAAATAAGAAAATTACAAAAAAATATCCAAAAAAGTTAAAAAAAAATCATCTGATACATCACTCCCTACATTACGAATATGCAATTTTTAACTCGCTGAGATGCCTAGTTTAGCCAGAAATCACGTTTAAAAGTACATTGGGTGGTACGCTCCGCGGGACTTAAAGATTTTAACTCCCTTTTTCAGGGACACACCCGCTCACGCGACTCCGTGGCTCCGCTTAGGGTATGTTAAGTCGCCTGGCAGGCGCCAATGTAAACAGTTTTTTCGATTAAAAGTACCTTGGGTGGCAAATTTTTGTCAAGAAATATTTTTGAAAAAAAATTCCAGAAAAATCAAAATTTCTTCAAAAACAAATTGTTGAGAAAAAAATTTGTTGAAAAAAAGTTTGTTAAAAAAATATTTTGGTCGAATGTCCAAAATTAATTAATGAAAATCATCTCTCTAAAGATGGAGGAGGTTTACCTCCTCGGAGTTCTAACAAGAACTGAATTTTTCCCGAACCAACAGTTCCTTAAATACTTTCCATTTATTTAAAAATAGATCAAAATAAAATATTTAATTAATAGTACTAAGATAGTATTGAAAATCCCGCCAAATATTTCGGGATTTTGTGCGGCGAGATTTCGTTACTCTCCCGATGTTTTATCAAAACAAATACATTGCTTTTTAGCGCCTCTTTTAAAGAACTAGTACATAGTAAAATATTTCAATTCGAACACCTTTAAGTTGAACATTAATTTTTAGATACGCGTAAAGTTAAATTTTGCACAAGGGAGCGTTTCGGAAAATACAACTTTACGTACGTTGTGTCGAAAAATACGATTCAATACTTCTGCGCAAAATTTGTACCGCCATTTTTAGCTTGTTAAACTCAAAACGGACTCGTGGAAATTAACAATTCTAAATTTTACCACACTAGTATCGAAATGTACTCTTAGGCTCAATTCGCACATCTCTCTTAATCAAGAATAAATAATGTACTCAAGATAATTAGTCCAGCATATTTCCACACTTCGCAAAAAAAGATACGAGGTATAGAATTCAATTTGTTTTTCAATCTGGCAACCCTTTGCTGAATTAGGCTGCATGGATTTAATATTTTTTGAGTTTACAGTTTTGGGTTAATAGCGACTTGGGCAATGTGGGTTTGACTTTTTGGAGATATTAGCGAGTTGAGCTATGTGGGTTTAAAGTTTATGGGATTAATTGTGAGTTGGGCTATATGGGTTTAACATTTTGGGGTATATAGCTTTCCAGTTTGGATTTTGTGGGGTCAACTAATTTTGGTTTTTATTTTTGGGGTTTATTAGATTGTACAGTTTGAATATCGCGGTTTTACGGTTTAAATTTCTTTTGTTATAAAATTTTTTGTTATAAAATTTTAAACGACGAGCTTCAAAGAGTCTATAATCATAAAGATTTAGGAGTGATATTTGACTCTAAGTTAGAGTTTAAGATGCATATAGACTATATTATTTCTAAAGGCAACTCTTTGCTTGGGTTTCTAATTAGGAATTCTAAAGATTTTAAATGTCCATATACGTTGAAGTCTCTTTATGTCAGCTTTGTCCGTCCTGTTTTGGAATATTGCAGTGTGGTTTGGTGTCCGTATTACAAAAACACTTCAAATCGAATTGAAAGAATTCAGAAAAGATTCACGAGATTTTCGCTTCGGCAGCTAAACTGGAATTTGCCCCTGCCTTCATATGAAACACGTTGTATTTTAATTGACCTAAAAAGTCTTGAAGCAAGAAGGGTTTACTTCCTCGTTTCTTTTGCGAGAGATATTGTGACGGGACATATAAATTGTCCACCATTAGTTTTGTTGTTTAGACCATACAGTCCAGCTCGATATTTAAGACCTAGGGTAAACAATTTTTTCTTAATCCCGCAACATTCAACAAACTACGGTAGTATTGAACCAGTTACAAAAGCTTGTAAATCTTTCAACAAATATGCTGATGTAATCGATCTAAATTGTTCTAGAGATATATTTAGAAGAAAAATAATGAACGTTATTGTAATCAAGTAAAATTAAGTAAACCTATGTTAAATTATTATATTTATAGTAGTTATACTTTTATTCTGTTTCTGTATAATGAATTGCAATAGTAATAGTTTTGTAATTATAGTATTTTTAATTGTTAAGTCTAAGAAAGTTTATACTTATAGGCAATAAATAAATAAATAAATAATAGGATGGGGCCCTCGTCTCCACGGGGCCCGGGGCTTCAGTCCCCCCTAGTCCCCCTATTAATCCGGGCCTGCTCTTCATAGAGATTTCAGATTTCATTGGATAGAGTTAACACACATATCCAAGTTAATTCGTTATCTTTCAAGAGTGTTTTGTTCTTCTTATCAACTTCACTTTGACTTACTTATCTGGCTCCCGATTGATGGAAGCTTATTGCTTTCTGGGGTACTCTAGGGGGTCTTCCAGTTTTACGATCACGAGTACTGCTTTCAGTCGTCGAGATTAAGAGTGTTGGGATCCACGATGGATTGGTATTCAAACCCGAATTTCGGTGTTCCTATTCGCTTTAAACGACGCACGGGGCTGGGATTCAAAGACTCTAAGCCGGAGAATAGCTGTCGTTTTTGGTCTTATTTCACTTTGAGTTAAGAAGTTTTATGTTCAGTTGTCAGACAGTCAGTCCTTAGGCAGGCGCATATGTCAACATTTCTCTCAGACAAGTGTACTTCGGGTGGTACCTTCGTCGACATGTTATTTTAGAAAACACCTGCCTAACGACTGACAATATCCGAACTGGATCGACGTAGTTTCATACGGCAGATAGAGAGTTTAAATCTTGAGAGCCCAAGGACCTGTGGCCAAGAAAACTGTTTATAAAGGCGCCCATTTGACTACATAAAAAAAGAGGACCCAACAACAGTCTCTTACTTCATCTCACATCATATTTTTTCGTATGGCCTTATTTCACTTTCGTATTAAGCGAACTGGTTTGGCCTAATTTCACCTAAGCTATATATTTGGCCTTATTTAACGACATCAAGAAAGATAATTGAGTAGAAAATAGGGTGGCCGCTTAAAGTCCTATGAATGAACAGAGGCATGAATTCTGTTAAATGTGGATGATCAACGCTGAAGAATGTTTAAAAATAAAATTCGGTAGTATCACAACACGTGCAGCCTAGTGACTTACAACCATCAATCATTCCTGCGTGTGTGTTACCATTAGGAATGGAAGGGACCTTCAATGTTTCTGTCGATTCCGAATGATCATGAAGCACTTTTCATGACAATTGAATTTCTTGCAGGATTTGTCAATTTCTCGCAAGAGGCAGCTGAGAGTTAAGCCGAAGACCCTCTGCATGACTGTCCAACGCATTAACCATTACGCCAAGGGTTATTCTTATTACTACTACTTAAGTGTGATTGGAGATTAAAATGCCAAGACTCGAAAAATATTTAACACCACCTACGAGAGCTGGTGGGCTTGATAAAGAAAGCCCCTTGTTCGTGTAGAAGAAGACCTCAACAAACTTGGCGTATGAAACTGGTCACAGTTAACTTAGGACTGATCTGGCTGGAAGAACCTTGGTTGTTGAAACCCTGGTCTGCACTTAAACTCCACCGCGTAGTCTTTCCACAAGATTCAGGATTTAAATTTCTTATATCAGTAGAACCAAGAATAAAGCTTACTTATTACTTTAAACTGGGATTAATTTAAACTGAAAGGTTAGCTACGGTTGGTAGCTTAACTAGAACAGTAACAAATAGCTACCTTCAAACTATATTTAAATACAAAACCCTTCATCAGACAGTGTTACCATTTAGATTACAACAGAATTTATTTAAACGGCTCCAATCTGAAAGCAGACGGTCCTGTACTTGTTTATTGCTTTCCAAGGCAAAGTCAAAGAGTGCCAACTTTTTGTGAGTTTTCATTTTCAATTATATTGAAAAATTTGTTGCTTCTATGTACTTTACTTTTCATAGTTTTCCATGAAATGAAAATTCATCATAAAACGAAAAGATTTTATATGCCAACCTACACTACGAGACAAGATGCGTAACGTGTGGGAAATTTAAGGGTGTATACACAAAGCTATACATAATGTAGGTATAGACCATTTTGACGTTCATAGGTTTAGGAGGTATAGGTATACAAAAGAAGAAGGTTAACCAACAGACAAGAAACAAAACATTTTAATTCCACTTGAAATTTTCTTAAATTTGCAAATAAAATATTTATAACTATACAAAGTTTTTGAACGAGCCTTTGAATAAAGTAGCCACAACTTTGGAATGGTTTTAATGTTAGGTTTATTTTTTACCTGCGACCTATAGATACTTATAAGGCAAGTTATGCATTCGAAAAAAAAAAATCGAACTTGAGATTTTGATCAAAGTTGACATAACGATGATAGCGAAGACCAAAAAAGTAGGTCTCGTTTTTCGAAAGTTTATAAATATTTTTTTTTCTCAAAAACTGTCCCACAGATTTTTAAGAAAAAAATTCAAAAAATTTCATTTACTTAAAGCTAAGAAATGGTTGAAAAAAAAAAATTCCAGAAAATAGTTATTTTTGGCACCCCCCATGGAACCATTTTTTTGGTTTTGATTTACTCAAAAACGGCACAACTGATTTAAATCTGTGGGACGGTTTTTGAGAAAGAAAAATATTTATAAAATAACGAAAAAAATTCGTATGTCAGGTACCGTTATTTTTGGTCTTAAAAAAAAAGAAAAAAACATCCGGGGAAAAAATTAAAACCCATATCTACCAAGTTTGAAGAAAATCGGCCGAGCCGTTTAGCTGTAGTCGAACAGACAGACAGACAGGCAGAATTGCGAGACCCACTTTTTTAGTCTTTGCTATCATCGTAATGTCAACTTTGATCAAAATGTCGAGTTCGATTTTTTTTCCGAATGCATAACTTGCCTTATAGTACATACCTATAAGTCGCAAGTAAAAAAATGTTATTAACGGTACCTTTCATAGATCGTTTTCTTTTTTTTTTTTTTTTTTATAATCTACCCGCGCTCAAGGGATTAGATTACCCCTTTAAATGTTTCAACACAGCGCGGGCGTGAAGTTAAGAAGAGAAAGAAGGATAGGAAAGATGTGTGGCACAATGTTCTGAGACTGTTGGTGGTTGTCTCAGATATTTTATCTCCAGGGATGGTGGCTGAACTAAAGCGGAGAATGCCGTGTCTTATTTCTATGTCGCTTATAATTCACATTATTTTATTCGTGTTCATCCTTGTTGGACATACTAGTTTAACTCAATTACATGTTGTTAGTGTTATGCCTGAACAACATGTAATGAGTAAACCAGCAACCCATTGATGACAATTTTAGAAGGTTTTTAATGGAATTAAAACGACATGGACGACGGCAGGGATCGAACCTGTGATCATGAGGTTTACAGGCGAGCACACATCCATCGCGCCACGGCCACCCCCAAGGCAAGTTATGCATTCGGAAAAAAAAATCGAACTCGAGATTTTCATCAAAGTTGACATTACGATGATAGCGAAGACCAAAAAAGTAGGTCTCGTTTTTCGAAGGTTTATAAATTTTTTTTTCGCAAAAACTGTCCCACAGATTTTTAATAAAAAAATTAAAAAAATTTCATTTACTTAAAGCTAAGAAATGGTTGAAAAAAGAAATTCCAGAAAATAGTTATTTTTGGCACCCCCCATGGAACCATTTTTTTGGTTTTGATTTACTCAAAAACGGCACAACTGATTTAAATCTGTGGGACGGTTTTTGAGAAAGAAAAATATTTATAAAATAACGAAAAAAATTCGTATGTCAGGTACCGTTATTTTTGGTCTTAAAAAAAAAGAAAAAAACATCCGGGGAAAAAATTAAAACCCATATCTACCAAGTTTGAAGAAAATCGGCCGAGCCGTTTAGCTGTAGTCGAACAGAGAGACAGACAGGCAGAATTGCGAGACCCACTTTTTTAGTCTTTGCTATCATCGTAATGTCAACTTTGATCAAAATGTCGAGTTCGATTTTTTTTCCGAATGCATAACTTGCCTTATAGTACATACCTATAAGTCGCAAGTAAAAAAATGTTATTAACGGTACCTTTCATAGATCGTTTTCTTAATTTTCTACTTTCTCATTTCCGACTCTATCGATTTCGATCAAAATTTTCATATAGGAGTTTCTTTGATTTTGAAATAATTGTACTTATACAAAACATTTTTTTCCTTAAATGTATTATATGTATTATAAATTGTCAATACATTTCTTTTAATTTTAGAGAAATTTGTATAGCTATAAAAAATGAATTTATTAGTAAAACACACGCACGCGAAATTTTCATAAGATTCGTTATTCTATGGTTTTAAAATTACTCATTTATGTTTTTTTTTTATTGTGTTGACATACATTTTTTTGTAATTCTCTTGCTACATACTACCTAGAGTGAAATAGAGAAAAAGAAGTAGATTTGGGCTTTTTGTGTAAAATTGAAGCAGATTGAAACAGAGATTCTTAAAATGAAGTAGATTTCAGTAGTTTACCGATGCGATGGTGCGAAGCAGGAAGTAGAATTTAAAATATTTTGAAAAAAAAGAAGTAAATCTACTTCAATTGAAGTAAAGTGGTATAACTGCTTGACAGTATCCCTTCAGCAGTGGGATTCAACGGTCGAGTTGGGATGTACAACTTTTTGCGAAGAATTACAACAACAATTCTTTAAGGAAAGTCAGTGGCTTGCTCTTTTTTTAAGTGGCATTTTTTCCAGCGTAGTGTAGTGCGGGGGCATCAGGCGCTACTGCTTTGGAAAAAACTCTCCCATAAGGCCTGTACTGACAATTTTTGTTGAACAGAGTATAGTGCGATCTTTTTGTAGGTTAAGAGTAATATTAAAGTTGCTCCATTTAAGGATCTTTAACAGTCTCTAATGTGGTTCTAAATTGTTACTGCTACTTCTAAAACAAGGCATAGTTGAAGGGGAATGCGCTTCTTCAAATTCAATAAAGGTTTGTCTAACTGTTCTTCCAGCAGCCACTATATATTTTTCTTCTTTGATGTTAGTACCAGTTTTTAAACTTACAGGCTCGTCTGGATGAACAAATATAATTTAAAGATAGATTCTAGTAGTGTTATAATACTCCTTGGCGTAATGGTTAAAATGTTGAAGAGTTATGCTGGAGGGATGAGTTCGTGACATTTAAAATAAAAAAAAAAAATCAGGGTACCACCTCTTGCGAGAAATTATGAAGTCATCTCAAAGTATCTATTTCAATAGCAACCAATATGCCGGTGTTATGTGTACTCTGGTTTATGTCTAATGGGCCCATTGGCATAATGGTTAGTGCGTTGGACTATCATATCGAAGGTAAAAAAGTGCAAAAAAGTTTTTTCAAGGGTGTACTGACTCTTGCGAGGATATTAAAATCCTCTAGTATTTCTCGACATGAAAATTGCTATCCATCAGCCGTTCGGAATCGAGAGAAAGTTATAGGTGTCTCCATTCATGGAAACGCACACACAAGAATGGTTGAGAATTGTATGTCACTAGGCTTAGGCCTATTTGCTTATTGTAGTGATAATATCTCTTTTACAAACAAAGAAAACAATAATAGAGTGAGAAGACAACCTTGTGCTATACCAAGCTTCTGCACTTGTATCCGTTTACATTTCATTGTTTTCATTGGCTTGCATAAGTGTGTCGCCTTTTAAATGTCTCACAGGGTTTCCATAGTGTACATTATAAATCACCAACACACATACTCAACTTCATAAATTTTGTTCAACTTCAAAAATTGTCAGTGGCTTGCTCTTTTTTAAGTATCGTTTTTCCCAACGTATTGTAGTGAGGGTGCATCGGGCGCCACTGCTTTGGAAAAAGCTCTCCCATAAGGCCTGTACTGTCAATTTTTGTTGAACAGAGTATAAGTCAAGAGTCAATTTAATGCCTACACTAAATATTTTGTTCCTCTAATGAAACACTTTGACAACAGATGAGCAAACATATCTAATCAATTGTTGAATAATTCTTTCTATGACCAGCTTGAACGTCAGACAGAATATTTTTCGGTTCGACTCACTTTTCCAGTCTCTCTTTATAAGAACAGGGACGAATATTTTTGCTATATTGTCGCTGTATATCTAATACCTCGCAATCAAGAAAAGTCAATTTTTCAGCAGATACAAACAAAAAACTTATTTACTTACTTACTTTCTGCTGGAATCACAGGTCTAGGTCCATATGGTTTAATTTGGGCTATAAGCAATTGGTTATCATTGTTCCCGCCATTGACGGCGACCGCTTCATTAACGTCGTTTTCGAACCTATGGCAATGACGCTGCTGGCTCAAACTCCACACCAAACGATAACTTTTTGATGATGCATTCCCACCTGATGAACCTCGTTCGGGTTGGTACTGTTCCATATACGGCAATTTTGCTTGATAGCACAGCCAAAAATACGCCTCGCCGCTAAAGATTATTGTTCGGCCGAAATTGAAATCCTCTTTAACATGCAACGAAGTCCTGTCAGCGAACAAACGGGGTTGTCTACTGTCACGAACTTTGAGCTCCTGGGTAAATTGGATCTTGTTCGGATATAGGCCCATGTGCCGATGTAAAATTTAGCTAATTCAAGTCTGCGAAAGGCGGAGTTTTTTTGCATGGCGAGGGATCATATGGTTCGGGTTCTACTGTGCACTTGCACGGATGCGGCCATGTTCTCGACCAATTTTGCGTTTCTTTGATGAACGAATGTTGGCTGATTGACTACCAATTCTTACTGTAACGGCTCGCGTACACCTAGTCCGTCATCGGCCGAAGTATACTCGGGCGTTGTCAGCCGAACTCGGCCAATCGAACCAAACGTGTAGAAAGGAAAGGGAGTGCATACACCACTGAAAGCGACATAGTACGATGACGCCCGATAATAAGCGATCAACCGGCATATCCCAAAATGTTTGGATTTTTCGTCAGTTGTCCGGTTGATTCTTGCGATGAAATTCATGCAAAAAAAAAAATAAAATATGGATACTGAAAAATTAATGAATTCCATTTATAACAGGGCACCTCTCTGAGACATTGCTAAACGACTATAAGTATGAGCCGAAATTTTATCGGAGATGGATCTGACTGTTGCAGACATAAAGAATAAATCTTGCATCAAAAAAAAATTATAACTTTCATATCCAAGGTTCACAGTCAGACTCCAGACCGGCACCATCCGAGATCGGAAAGAGTATATGCAGACGAACGTCCGGGACAGTCGTCCGAATAGCTCCGACCCGATATGGGCCGTTGATTCAGTTTTAGTGTACGCGAACTGTAAGTGATGTTTTCTGACAAATGTATACCTCTTATAAAAATTTCTAAAGCACCACATTCCCCCATTGATTTGTCTATATTTAGTATTCACTTCTTCTGTGGTAAGAATAAATCTATATTCAAGAAAAAGTTAATTATTTTGTTCATTCGAAATCACTTTATAGCCGCACCCAACCAAATCAATTGTCAGCCACCGCCCACCAGTGAAGAAAACAACAGCGACATTCGAATCAATAATATTATAGGATACTCAAATCAAGAGAAAGATAAATGTGATTCCAGCCGACTGCAGCTAAATCAAACCTATTCAAACCCACCACCCGCAAAGCGCACTCCTCATAAAGGTCGTCAATCCAAAAAACCACCAGCAACACTACTCAATAGTGTGGGTGGTAAGATTAGAGAAAGGTTGTTGTTACAGGAGGAAACAAAAAAAAAAATAGAAAGTAACTCCTCCAGGTATGCAATGTGTTCTTTCGAGCGTGAACAGGAATCCCTCCTTTAGTTTGTCACTATACACATTGGCTTCGGCATATTGGCAGTGTTGCCAATTCTATAAATTTTGTCTTTCATTTGATCAAGAGTATTAGTACAAATTTAAATTTTATACAAATTGGAATATTGACCAAATCTAATCAGTAAGGTGTTTTCTCAAAAAAAGACAATACATCAAAAGAAACATAAAAAATTAAAACTGGTAGCTTTTTAATTTACAGAAAATCGAAGATATTAATGTTTCAGCGTTGCCGTTTTATATATGTATGGTTGTCTCATTTTCAGTCCATGTACTCAGAAAACAACATGTTACTGTGCTTGCATTCAATGACGATTCTATTCAATTCGACTCACTTAAATTTAATTCAATTCAATGCCATTCTACGCAATTCAATGCGATTCAATCCAAATCAGTACGATTCAGTTCAATTCAATGCAATTCAATTCAATTAAATTTAATTAAACTCAATTAAATGCAATTTATTTCAATTCAATAACGCTGTCAAAGTTGTCAAAAAACGAAACAGTATAACTAAAATATTGAATTAATATGTATTATCATTTTCCCCAACAGGGTACCCGATAAACCCATTTTTATCGATTGATATAATATTTCTTTGAGACTTTTTTCCCCACAGTTGGCAATTATATTTATGGTTGCTCCTGCAGCAAAGTTTGAGCTGTATACATAGCAAGCTACTCATGTGGTTTATGGACACACATTCCAATATAATGTATCCTCATATACGCACGAATCACACAGGACGACAGCAACGCTATAAGGGAAATTTGCATATTATTTCATACTTTGATTGAATATGTAAATCCTTGTAAATGAATTCAATTTTACGATCTAAGAGATAAGGCCACGTACTGGATAACCGAATGGATGACTGACTGGATAGATGGATGGTTGAATGAATGGCTGAATGAATGCTTGGATGGTTGTATGAAAAGGATCATTGCGATGGATGTGCCTCGTGTATGGCTTCGACATCGTTGGTTATGGTAATCTTAGTGTGTCCCGAAAATATGGCAAAAGAACATCGACAGGACACCATCACCGCCGTCGTCTTCTTCTTCGGCATCATCAGCATCAGCATTATCATCATCATCGTGAGGCAACAACAAGGATTCTGTATAAACGTTGAGAAATGACGATGAAGGCGAATTCTTGAGACAAATACAATCGAGAGAGTTTAATTTAAGTCTGTTTATTGGAAATGGAATGGTGAATGGGATGATGTGTAGGGGGGAAGGAGGTATGAAGAGAAATATTACCTCATACTAAACCCCTAAGACGAATAAATGAAAATGATTTTGAACTTCTCTCGCCAAAAATAATACAAACTTCCGTCGGTGTGAGCGCTGCTGCTGGTGCGCTTTGACTCCCTATTGTTCCCTCCTGATGTTCATGCCATTTTCAAGTTAATAGATATTCGAGTCTCTGTCAGTTTATTTGTGCTTTGTGGGGAAAGATAAACAAACAAGAAACCAAAAACGGAAACATTCAGTGACTAACAATGGGATTTCGATTTTGAATAAAAGGATCAACGAATGTGCCAAACCCATCCGGTACTTTGTCAGAAACTGTTTCTTTAGGAGCATCACATCCCAATCTCAATCCCAATTTCAATCCCAACCAGATTCCAGATATACACAGATTGAATTTAAATGAGTAACCGCACAAATCAAAATGTTAAAGTGAAACGGTTTATTGGTTCTTCTTCTTAAGTTAAATGTATATTCAGGATCCTATGAGGAATACTTAGCTATATAGGGGTTAGGTTCTGTTAGCGTTTTTTTTGTTGTTGTTGTTGTTTGTCATTGTTTAAAATTAATGTTAAAAAGGTTAAGGATAAACGACATTTAGGATATTTACGACGCAAATAAAATAATTCTTCCAAATGCCTAAAGTCCAACATCAATGTTTGTAACATCAGAGAACTACATCTGATGAATGTTAAATTATCTTAATTATTATTTATTTCTTGCGATAGAACTCTGTCCCCATCAGGGGGCTCGAAAAATTGTTTTTTTTTTTAACTGTTTGATTTTTGTTTGTTTCTATTTGAATTGTTCCAAGCTAATAAATAAATAAAATGCACGACTGGGTCGTACGAACTTGCTCCTATGTAAAAGACTAAGAATTTCAAAAATGAATGTTATTAGAGAAAAACTGTTCATAAGGATAAAATTCATTTTTTTAAATAAATTAAGCAACTCCTTAAGCAGTTGGAGCTAAGCATAGGGTGCCATATGTTTTAAGAAAAAAATAGTTTATGCAAGAACAAAGTTATAATTCGTTGTAGTGGTTTCTTAAAAAAATAAGTTTTTATATACAAAATTTTTAAAACATTTTTAAGAAAAAATTTTGGAGCACCAATTTAAAGTGTTTATTAATTTTCGAATAAAAATTAAATTTACAAAAAAAAATATTGATCCGCTTTTAAGATATCGAATTTTCCAGTTTTTTTTTTCAAAATTCAAAAAAATATTTTTTTTTTTTTTAAATTTAAAATGCAATGGCGCAAAATTTTAAAGAGTTCTCGTTTAAGCAATAAAACCGGCTCTACTTAACGCAGTCGTTTAGCTTGGAGACTTGGTCTAACTTTTGCATAATTTTAAACACGTTAGACAACTCTTCTAACTGATGTGGGTTTTACAACAGAACCTAAGCGAATTTGCGTTGAACAACCCTTAATTTGACAGATACATAACTCACACAACTACAAAAACACAAAAAAAAAAAAAAAGTAAAAAGAACAGACAACCTTAAACCAAATAATTTTTCGCCTAAAAAAGTACAATTTATATACTACCTCGGTACAGATTTTGATTGTTTATAAGTTATTTGCATTATTTTAGATGGAAATAAAGTATAAATCGCAAATTCACAGCATAAAAACTCAATTTGTTGTTGCAAGGTGCAGATTCATTTAGCTATAATCGTCTCGGCCGGCGGCGGCGGCGCGCGTGCATACATAAGATATGTATGTACCTACAGATTTGTTCATCGTAGAGCACTTTCGTACGATTATTTCGAATTTATAATATTCAGTTATTTAGTCCATTTACAAAACACATCTTTAAAAAATCGAATAAAACATCAGTAAACATTTTTTCTTCCATTTGCTTTGGTATGAAATGACCATTGTCAATATGGATAAAGTATACTTTTAAAAGATAAACTAGCTATTTGCTGCTGTTAAAGTAAGACGAGCTCTTTAACGTTAAAGTATAGTTTATGTCCTTTAAAATTAACAAAAAGTCGGTTCTCGTTTTATACTCAATATTTAGAGTCGACTCCCATTCTAAAATTGATTTAGAGTAGGTTTTAAATGTTTAAAATTTCGCGCCAATGTTTTTTAAACTTTAGAAGCTTGTCTATAAAAAATTTCATTTAAATCCGTTATGCCGAGAATGAGAAATTCGAAAAAAATCATTCTATGGTAGATACAGTAAGTAATATCTTGATTCCAAAATTGTTTTTTTATTAAATTACGGATCGTAAGAATTAATCGAAAGAAAAAAAAATTCAGCAAAATTCTCCAAACCATTTTCGAGAAAAATACGATTTTCGGAAACCATTTTTTAACTTTTGTATGGAGAGTATCTACCATTATTTCTAGGTAAAATAAATTGTTTTTTCTCATATCTTGTAGATCATATTAAGAAACTTTTATTTATGAAGTTTTAAAAAAATCGAGCATGGGATTTTCGAAATATTGAGTTTTCAAAAAAAAAAAAATTTGAAAATGTTTTTGAAAATCCAAAAAAATATTTTTGGAAAATTTGAATTCACAATAATATTCAAACTGTTGAAGACGTTTAGCAGAAAAAAAATATCAAAATCCGTCGTACCGTTTTTGAGAAAATCAAAAACAAAAAAAAATAGTTCTGAGGGGGGTACCAAAAATAACAGTTTTTTGATTTTTTTTTTCAACCATAAACTATGTAGTTTTAACTCAACGAAATTTTCTGATTTTTTTTTTGAAATCTGTGGGACAATTTTGGTGAAAAAAAAAAATATTTATAAAATTTCGAAAAAAATCGTATGGCAGGTACCGTTATTTTTGGTCTTAAAAAAAAACTTGTGAGGGAAAAAAATTCAAAACGACATCTACAATGTTTAATAAAAATCGGCCGTGCCGTTTAGGCTGTAGTCGAACAGACAGACAGAATTGCGAGACCCACTTTTTTAGTCTTCGCTATCATCGTAATGTCAACTTTGATCAAAATCTCGAGCTCCATTTTTTTCCCAATACATAACTTGCCTTATAGTAGATACCTATAAGTCGCAAGTAAAAAGAAGAAATAATTCTTGAGTAGCTTGTGAAAAATTTTCCTTATTTATTTTTACTTGCGACTTATAGGTACTGTAAGGCAAGTTATGCACTCGCAAAAAAATCTAACTCGAGACAAAGTTGACATTACGATAATAGAGAATACGGAAAAAGTGGGCATTTCTGTCTGTCTGTCTTAAGCTTGGTAGATATCATTATTATCACCGTACTTTTTTTTTCTTATTTTTTAAGACCAAAAATAACAGTATCTGATTAACAATTTTTTTTCGAAAATTTATAAAAAAGAAGATTTTTCTCAAAATTTTTAAAATTCAGTTAAAGCTAAGCAATGTTGAAAAAAAGTTTAAAAAAAAATGGTTATTTATGGCACACCCCTACAACCATTTTCTTATCACGAAAAGTTTCACTAGTACGGCTAATTCAAATTTTCTAATAACATTTTTATCGATTTTTGAAAAAAAAATTTCAAAATAATTTTTTATTTATATATTTTTTTTTTTTCAAGTTTTGACATGTAGTGTTTTTAATGTTTTAAAAAGCTTCTCAATTAAAAATTTTATTAAGATCCGATATGCCAACAATGATAAATTCAAAATTAGAAAAAAATGGTTCTATGGTAGGTACAGTCACGTAATATCATAATTTCATCATTTTTTTATTCAATTATAAATCATTAAAATTAACCGAAGGGAAAAAAATTTTATCCAAATTCTAGGTGCTGTTTTCTATAAAAATACGAATATTGAAAACCATTTCTTAACATTTATAATTTTTTTTTCTCATATCTTATAGATAAATTTATTTATAAATTTTATTTGTTAAGTTTTAAAAAATCCGGCATGGTATTTATTTATAAAATCTCGAAAAAGAAATAGTATGGCAGGTATCATTATGTTTTGTGGTCTTAAAAAAATCACGTATAGGAAAAATGAAAATCGCAATCTACCAAGTTTAAAGTAAATTGGCCGAGCTGCTTAGGTGTTTTTTTTGGTATAATTACCGCGCACATAAATACGTTTATAATGATTTACATAAATACTACAGCGCAAGCAGTAAGATATAGAACAGAGAGACACAATAATTGTTAGTCTGCTCAAAATTTCGTAAATTAGTAACTTTGTCGCAAGTGAAAAGTCAAAAGTGCAATTTATTTGAAAAATAAAGTTTCATTCATATAATACTCGAACCATGCAGTTTCTAGACTGATAAGTATTGCCGATTGCCCGATTTATTAGCTAATAATTCTTTAGTAGCTAGATTTTTGATGGAGAAGGTGAGAGTAATAAGTCGTACCAGAACTCTAGCTTTTTGTCACAGCTTATGCGAATTAACTTTGTAAGGCTATCGCTGTTCTTTCTTCTATAACGATTATATTCACTTACATGTTATAGTCTTTAAAGAATCTATAAGGAAAGCCTATGTGCATTTATAGGAGGTAATTCATGATCAAAGTGAACCCGATTCAACGGCAGGTTTTACATATTCCAGTTTGGCCGAGCGGTTAGCGAGCAAGAGTTTTGGTGTGATAGGACGCAAGTTCAATTGTCAGTAAAAGTAGGAATGAAATAATAAAAAATTATTAATTAACTCTTAGATTCTAACCGATAAACATGCGAAAAATAAAGCTGAAAAACATTTTATTGTTGTGAAAGTAAATCTTTTTTTCATTGCCATGCCACGACGAAAATGCTACAATAAAGCATATATTGTATTCCCAACAATATTTGATCAGCTTTACAACAGTTTGTTATAGGAGTTGAATTTCAGTACAATTTATTGTATTCTTTGTAGCTCTTCTTTGATCGTTAATTAATACCCCTATAGTCATGGACTAAATATTCTCTGATTTTGCTTATTAAAGAAGATTATCATATAGTATGTCTATCACATTTTTCGGAGTAACACAATTTACTCCATAAAGGTGGAATAGGAGTTAAAATAAGTCGCCCTTATAACTCTTTGGGTTTTACATAACCCTTAAATGTGTGCAATAATCAATAAACTGTAATAAGAAGCTTCTCTAGATGGAAATTGATAGTTGGGATGTTACATTCAGTTTCTTGTTTTCTTCAGCAATTTTGGTTTTAGCGATTTCGATTGCCTTTAGCTGTAATTATTAAGCTTACTCCACATTCTGATGTTAGTTTCTTCCACTCTTGGGCACATCCTATTTCAGTCGACAATAAGTACATAAGTGTCATTTTTGGTATGCTCAGCTCATGTATTTCTAAAACACGCAGTATGCAGTTGAAATGAAGTTTGAGAGTAGCTAAAAACATCAAACGAATACCAGTCTTTAAATGTGACTATAGTGGGTATTCTAAAAAAAACTCCTAGCAACATAATGGATAAACTTCTCTATTTCGTATAGCTTGTCAAAGGTCAAGGTAGTTGCAGTTGCTTGCTTTGATGTGAGTGAAACACTCCTCTTGTGCATCTGATAGTTTGGCTTGAAAATGTTTTTTCATGTTGGACTACGTTTGTTTGTACTCCCTTACAATATTTATTTCCTCTTCTTAGAACACACACTTCTCCAGCCTTGAATATCTGCCGTTGCTTCTTAGAATCATCATTTTAGATTTAAACTATATGTCATCTACAAATAGCAAACCTGGAATTTTTCTTCGACGGAGCTCAATTCTAACTTGAACAGCTTCTGTGATATCCTGGACGTTTAAGATGAATAAAAGCGTGCTTAGAACACACGCTTACTTTACTCCCACAGTTGTTTCGAAATTCTCAGAGAGACATCTGGGACAGAAATCCAGATCGTTTTTGATGATATTCCAAGCTTATAGAAGATAGCTTCACTTGGTATAAAGTGGAAGGCTGCTTGGCTTGCACCGAAATATTTCGATCGTCTGTTAACAAAAACTTAGTCCTTAAACAAAAAAGACTATTTTTACGAAATTCTCTATATGTATAATGAGTGTCCTTATAGGCAGTAATAAGAGTAATTTTTGAATTTATGACTGTCACCCTGTCAGCGTGTTGCATGTAATGCCAAGCATTTGCAGAAGGTTTTCCCAAAATATAAATCTCACCATACACGAATATCGTACCTAATTAAATGATTAAACTAAACGTATACTAAGTTAGACACGCAATTAAAAGAAAATCCCTGGATAAGAATATCTAAACTGTTTCATTTATAAGCACCATTTATGTCCAATTAAAACAAAATTAAAATACCAAAATAAATCGCTCTCGGCTTTATCTGACAGAAGTTAATATTCAACGAAAACTAAAAGCTTTCTATGTTTAGGCTCACCACAAGTCCTTGTATTTTTTTTTTGTTGAGTTCTGTTGCTTATTTGTCGTCAGTGTAATTACAACTTCCACGTGCAATTAAATATTCCATTATCAAAAACATCACGTAGAAGGTATATTCCAACAGCAATAAAACAGACTCGGCGGCCTTAACTTTGCATGAATAGAATTTGTTTTTACTTATAGGTGTATAGGGGATCCCGCATTGGAGCAAGTTTAATTAGTCATTTAATTTGCCCGCAGCTAGATGCCATGATTCGAATCCATTCATTAATTTTCAACTAATCATCGCAACAACTTCAAAAAAAAAAGTTCTTAAATAAACTTCCAGCGAAATAATGTCCATTCCATTTGTTCACAAGGACTTCCTATGGCAGTTGGTCCTGATAATAATTTTTTTTCTTTTGGTTTGTCCAATATATGAAGGTTCTATGGATTCCATTAAGAGGACTTTTTGCACGCATTCTTTCGGGACTTTTGGAGATAAATCCCTGTTTGAGATCCAAATCACATATACCTGCTAGACTTAACAATGTCTCGGAGAGCTTAGAAAATTCCAAAACTTTGGTTTTTATCTCATCTCGAAAACAAACTCATTAACAAGCCAAATATCCTTGTGGAATAGAAATTATAATCGAAAGTCGAGTCGCAGGGAATATGAACGACCAAATAGGCTTCCTATATTTGAAGTATATGAAGGTATACGTATACTAATTAATTGCCAGCTATGAAACGCACATAGGAAGACTCAATTAAAATGAGACAAACAACGCAACGTTTAAATATTTCAGTGATTAGAGCAAGGTTATCGGGGAAGCATTTTATGTTGACGAATAAATTAAAATATCGGTTTCGTTGAGCTCATGTTTATTCAAAAAAGAAAAAAACAAAATAAGGACCACAGAGAGGAAATTTAACTTATGTTGACAAATCCTAGCTGTCAACTAAAAGTTGTCAAATTTTAAACTTGAATTTCTCAGTTATGTAGTTTCGTATTATTTGATTAATAAATTGTGAGTACAGGGTAAGCCATCTAGTGGTTTGTTTGGCAACTGTTTCTCGCTCAAAATTTTGACAGAAAGTCGGTATTATATCTCCGCAGAACGAAAAGAGTCGCTTTAAGCTTGAAAAAAGTTGTGAAATATTGAAAATTTATTCGCAAAGTGCTGTATAGCCCAAACAGTGCGTTTTTTGAAAATAATTTTTGGGCGAAATGAAGCACCCACTGCGCCTCAAGTACGCAAGTTTGTGCAAAAAGTTCGTGAAACTGGGATGCTAATGGATAACACTCATGGTCCCCGTCTGTCGTCGTACGGTGCGCAGACGAGAATGTGGCTGCTGTAGCCGAGAGTGTGAGACTCAATTCACGAACATCAACTCACCATCGATCTTAACAGCTCAACATTTCACTTACAAGGTTCAATTAACAGCAATTGAAGGGGCAGGACCATCGGTTCCTTTTCTCATCTTTTCCGACGAGGCGGCTACGTTATCAAACGAAATTGAATTGCCACATCATTGTATCCACAGAGAGTGACACTTTGGTGCGGACTGTGGAATGGTGGCTAAAGTTGGACCATTTTTCTTCGAAAATAAGTTTGTTGACAACGTTTCGGTCAACTGTACTGTGGGTGTTACAGAGCAATGTAAGCCAAATTTTTTTCTACTGAAATCGAAGACATAAATTTGGACGACCCCTGGTTTATGCGGGATGACTGGCCATGCCGCACAGTTTTACTTGGCGATGCCAATTGGCCGACTCGGAGCTGCGATTTGGTCTTTTTGGACTTTTTTTGTGGGGAACCGTGAAGAACCGATGTTATGTCAACAATTCAGAAACGATTCAAGCACTTAAAGCCAATATTATCCAAGCAATCGGAGAGCTACAGTCCGAAACCATCAACAAGGTCTTGGAAAATTGGAGTGACAGAATGCCCTACTGCAAAGCCAACTGAGGCAGCCATTTAAAAGACGTTTTGCTCCATAATTAATGGGAATGTTTGCTTTTATTAATAAAGCCATAATAGATGGACAAAATTGAATTTCGTTCATTTTATTGCATTTTTAAAAAGAAACTTACATTTGGCCCACGCTCAATAAAATTTTTTAACATTTTAGATCCCGAAATGTATGGCGAAGAGCCCAGTCGAAGAGGAATAAACACAATTTGGGAAGAGTTGGGAAGAACTGAAATATGTATATCTTCACAATACCTGAAGGGCCCTGAAGGCCCTTACACTATCAGTTCTGCTTTACGACGTCGCGGTCGAGTATTGGACCATAAGCAAAATTGGAGAGCTGATGCAGGCGAATCGAGTACAAGATACAGCGGACTCCAAGAGCTCTATAAAGATATGGATGTAACCTAGTAAGTGAAAACAAGTAATTTTTTTTTGCTCGGCTACGTCGAGAAGATGTACAATAGTTTTCCACCCAACCTAATATCTGGGTCCCAGCTCCCACTTTCGGGACCAAAGACCAAACTTTCATGGATGTCAGAGCCCCTGGTCTAGACAACCAGAAGCAGCATGCTCGAGGGAAACTGCTGTGGCTCAGCCAGACGCCTTTCATGGATCGGTTTAATTGAGTAAGTAATTTGGGTTAACATGGGTGGAATTTAGCCTTATCCTAAATCCTCGGGAAATGATGTCCACATTAAAGACAGACAGTTACTGTAGAAATGATTTAATTCTTCGAACATGCTCAAGAATCGTATTCTAAAGTGTTATTCGTTCAATTATAAGCAAATGCCCTGTTTAACCACATAATCATTAGTGTATTGAGTACATTTGACACAATCGTGAATTTTATTTCCAACATGAAACCAATTCCCCCTCTTTGGAGCAAGTTACAAGCAATAATTAGAGAAGCTTACTTTTCTCCACCTTCTGTTAGCAGAAAACAATGTCTTACTCAGCGATGCCATGACAGCTTTAAAAGCAAACTTCTTAAACATAAATTCCGAGTTATTAGTTCGAAGGAATTCTTAAGGCTATTAAACGAAAAAAAAAAACGAACAGAATATAACAAAACTACAGTCAACAGAGTTTTCAACACAAGAGGAAAACTTTTTTAATTTCTTCGCCTTTTGCTGGTATTATTTCCATTTCAGTGAGTTCAGAACAACTGATGGTATCACGTACCACTCACTCACTATGCTGACTACGACTAGTTAACTCAGAATAATAGCATAACAAGGTAGTTAGCCTTCTTAACTAGCCGCATACTACCTCCTTTTAATAACTACTCACAATATGAACTGTGTCCAAGACCAAGTCGAAGAAGGTTGATTTCACTATATTACCATCATCATGGGGACTATGATGAAGGACGAAGAAGGACAAAAAGAAAAGTTGTTGTATTTTGCTAATTTTTAATATTCTGCCATAAAAACACACAACGAACATAATAAACACGAAATACGTGATAACGGTTCATAAGGACGATACCAGGAATAGAACACCATCAAAGCCCTACAGGAAGTCTTCCATATTGAAACTTAAGTAACATCGAGTCAGTGGCTGTGATGTGGGATTCAAACAGTAAGACAATATGGTGTGTTATAGAAGGTAAACAAATTATGTATTTATATCTTTTGTGTGGAATCTTCTTTGCCTTCGGCGAATGTCCTTTATGTCCTTCATAATCAGGTCAAACATTAATAAATGCGAATTCTAATGAGACGATCTAGAAAAAAAACGACCATAATAATGATTGCGGAAGAATGGGTGTTAATCAACAATAATTATGGATATCTTGGGGGGCTTCGTATAATGGTGACCAGATTACAGAACTTTTTCGAAATTATTTAAAAAACAAATTTAATGAAATTCATTTTTGAAGTTTCAAATCGTTTCTTCAGAAAAGAGTTGTACTAACAAAATATTTGGTGTACGGCATAGATTTTTTAGGAACAATTAATTCAAAAAGCCTGTTGGAAATTTTTTTTTATATGCATTTTTTTAGATATAACTCTTTGTACGTTATTGTTCATTATATGAATATGGGTATATTAAATTAATTCTCTTTTATTTCTATTATACTGCTAGTCACAGTCTCCGTAAGATTTCCACAACAAAGTGATAAATTATCTACTGGGTAAACCATAATTCAGCCCTGTTTTTTAGTGTAGTGACAAGAAGGTACATATATGACAGGTTAGGCATTATTAAAAAAAAAAAAAATCGACCTCGAGATTTTTATCAGACTTTACATTACGATGGTAAAGAAGCCGAAAAAAGTGGGTTTCTTGCCATTCTCTGTCTGTCTATCTTTCTGCCTGTTCGACTATAGCCTAAACGAGATGGCCAATTCTCCTTAAACTTGGTAGATAGCATTTTCAATTTCCCCCCTACAGGTTTTTCTTTTTTTTTTAAACAAAAAATAACGGTACCTGTCATGCGATTTTTTTGGAAATTTAATAAAATATTTTTTTTTGCTTAAACTGTGGGACAGATTTTTTTTAAAGAAATATTCGCAAAATTTTATTAAGTTAAAGCTACGAGCTACGAGCTACGTAATGCTTAAAAAAAAGATGTGAAAAATGGTTACTAAGTGGTACCCCTTTAGTATCATATTTTTGCTTCCGACTTATAGGTACTATAAGGAAAGTGATGCATTCGTAAAAAAAATCGAACTCGAGATTTTGAGCAAAGTTTACATTATGATGATAGCGAAGACCAAAAAAGTGTGTCTCGCAATTCTGTCTGTCTGTTCGACTCCAGCTAAACGGCTCGGCTGATTTTTTTCTAACTTGGTAGATATGGGTTTTAATTTTTGCCCCCGGATGTTTTTTCTTTTATTTTTTATGACCAAAAATAACGGTACCTGCCATACCAAATTTTTTTGAAATTTTATAAATATTTTTTTTCTGTACCACAGATTTTCTTAAGAAAAATTCAAAAAATTTCATTTAGTTGTTATTTTTCGTATCCCCCTTGGAACCATTTTTTTGGTTTTTGATTTTCTCAAAATGGGTACGACGGATTTTGATCCTTTTTTTTCTGCTAAAGGTGATTTAAAATTTTCTAAAAATATTTTTTTGGATTTTTAAAAAAACTTTCAAATTTTTTTTTTTTGAAAACTCAATATTTCAAAAACCCCATGCTCGATTTTCTTAAAACTTGATAAATAAAAGGTTTTTAATATATATATATACAAGACATGAGAAAAAGAAATTTATTTTACCCAAAAATAACGGTACCCTCGTATTTTTCTCGAAAACCGTTCCGAGAATTTTGCTCATTTATGTTTTTTCTTTCGATTAGTTTTAAAGATCTATAATTTAATTAAAAAAAAATTGAAAACAAGATATTACTGACTGTACATACCATAGAACGATTTTTTTTTTAATTTTTAATTTCTCATTATCAGCATAACAGATTTTAATGAAATTTTTTATAAAGAAGCTTCTAAAAAGTTTGAAAACATTGCATTTCAAAGCTTTAAGGAAAATATTTTTTTTTTTATTTTGAAAAAAAAAATCTATTTTTTTTTGGAAAATTCAATACCTCGAAAACGGCTCAATTTTTTTTTTGTAAATTTAATTTTTATTTGAACAATAATAAAACCTTTAAATTGGCGTACCAAATTTTTTTCTTAAAAATATTTTAAAAATTTTTTACATAAAAACTTTTTTTTTTAAGAAACCACTGCAAAGACTTATAATTTTTGTTTTTGCATAAGCCCATATTTGCTTGAATCACATGGCATCCTATTTTTACCTCCAACTACTAAAGAAGTTGTTTTAGTCATTCAAAAATTAATTTTATGCTTATGAACAGTTTTTCTCTAATAACATTAATTTTTGAAATTCTAACACTATTACATAGGAGCAAGTTCGTTCGACCCAGTCGTGCATTTTATTTGTTTTTGATAAAAATGTTCGATTTTCTTTAAACTCCATATTTCGAAAACCTTATGTTCGCTTGTTTTGTTAAACTTGACAATTAAAAGTTTTTTAATATCAACAATTTACAAGATGTTGAACAGGAAAAGTATATTTTATGTAAAAACAACGCACCATCACCACGATACAAATGTTAAAAAAATGGTTTTCGAAAATCGAATTTTTCCCGAAAACGGAGCCTAGAATTTTTTTTTGTTGCGATTAATTTTTCGATCTATAATTCAATGAAAAAAATTTTAAATTTATATATTACAGACGGCACCTACCATAAAACCAGTTTTTTTCGAAATTTGAACTACTCATTGTCGACATAACGGATTTTAATGAAATTTTGAAAAAAAAAAACATTGTAAAATGATTATTGAATTAAAAAGAAAATGAAAAATCGATATTTCAAAAACGGATCAATATTTTTTCGAAAATTTAATTTTTATTCGAACAATAGTAAAGACTTAAAATGTTTTAATCATTTAAAAAATTAATTTTATGGCTATGAACATTTTTATTTACCTAGTAACATTAATCGTACATTTTATTTTATTTGAAGTGTATAGATCGTAAAAATTAAGCGAAATACGATTTTCGAAAAAACATTTATTAACATTTTATTGTATCTACTATCTTGTATTAAAATCTGTTTAAAATTTAAAAAAAATCGAGTGAAATATTGAGTTTTCAAAAAAACTTTTCAATTTTTTTTCAAATAGAAAACAAGTTTTTTTCAAAATTTTAATGTAAAATAACTATTCAAACTTTTTAGAAACTTCAGAAAAAAAAATAGATCAAAAATCTGTAGCATCGTTTTTGAGAAAATGAAACCAAACAAATGGACGCACAAAATTTCAATCATTTGTTAGCTTTTACTTAATAAAATTTTTAAATTTTTTTTTAAATCTGTAGACTAGATTTGGAGAACAAAAAAATTTCTAAGGATTCTAATAAAGAAAAATTGCATAGCAGACAGTGTTATTTTTAATCTTAAGACCAAAACAAAAATTGACGGGGGAACTCATATCTACCAAGTTTAGAGGACAGATATAGTTGATAGCCCCATAATATAAGACTTGCCTCTCATTGTTATGTTGATATAGTTGATAGCCCCATAATATAAGACTTGCCTCTCATTGTTATTTCAAGTCTGATCAAAATATCCATATAGTACCAATTATATCGCAAGTAAAAATTACTATCGTAGTTATGATTTTTCTCGACAACGGCTTCAATGATTTCAAAGGCAACATTTTTTTTAATTTTTATGAAAACTTTTAAACTTAATTATAAGTAACATTAGTAACAGTTAAACAATTTTTTTTTTTTTGGTTTTTGACTTTTTTGATAGCGATTCAAATTAATTCTTTAAACAATAAAGACTTTAAAAAAAGCTGTGTGTATCAAAAAAATTTAATTTTAAATTATATTTTTAGAAAATTCGATATTTAAAAAACGCGCTGATGATTTCGTTGAAATTGAATTTTTGGTTGTACAGTTAAAAAAAACTTTAAAATTTATGTATACAAATTTTATCAAAACTCTTGGAGAAAAACAAGATTTTCTAAAATTACTTCACTGGATATTCAAAAAGAACTACATCTTACTGCAGCTTGTTTCTTTGACCCTTAGTAAAATAAACTTAGTGCTTAAAAATAATTTAGATACAAAAAAAAAATCGAAACAAATATCAAAATTTACAAACAAAACATACTTCAATTTTTTTTTTCGAGTACTTAGTCACGTATAAGGTATACTTCAGTTAGTTATATTCTTGTGCTTTTGCTTTTATTATTTTATTTTAGGTCTCTCAATTTCCTTAAATTAACTTAAGACAACTGTAATTAAAATTGTATCACTTTGTAATTAAATCAGAGATTTGAAAAAAAACACAAATAATGAATATCTAATCATCAACCTCTGGTCACCCTTGACCGAACTCCATTCACATTGTTTTCTTTATTTTGCATGAAAAGTTAATTTAAAGAAACTTTATTGGCACTTGAAGGTAATAAATTCTTAGCAATAAAAGACAAAAAAAAAATCATAAATCATCCGTATACTACAACGCAATATTCTCAGCTCCACCCTTATGAACCCCTTTAACATTCAATTAGCTTTTTGTAACTATTTTTATTAACATGCTATTAGACTAACCCCTTCTTTCAACCAAAAACCAACTATTTGGTGGAAGCTTATTACAATATTAATTGAATATGAAAATTGATTTTATTGTTGGTCATTCTGCGATTGTTTGAATTACAAACGCAAATGCATAATTCACATTGAGAATTTATGAGCACGTCAAATAAATTAAGCGCCGATTATGAGGACGTAATAAATTCATTTCCTGGATTATAAATATTTTACACATATTCGCTTAATTAACACGGTGTGTGTCGATAAATTAAATAGCTTTTATAGGCAATTCATGAGTTTCTAGTCCACAGACTTTGGAATTCCGTAGTACGCCAACAACAATTAAGGGACCATCTGAGCTTATGAGTAGAAAAAATCACCAAATCGCTTCAACCATATCGTAGGATCTAAGAAGTTTCAAAAAGAACCTATCATTGATATAATTAGTGGGTCCTTTACTTACCTACTCAATGTGGCGCTGCAACCCGGAGTGAACCAGGCCTCAACCAACAAGCTTCTTCGAGCTAGTTCCCTATTTACCTGTTTCCGTTTTCGTATGCTATGTTGGTTGAGGTCCTTATGTTGACTGAATAGCGGCCTTCCTCTACTAACGAGTCCTTCAAGTCCGAGCTTTGGTATTTTGGCTTTTTACTTTTTTGGCTAAGTTGGTCTCGCTGTAAGATTCGTATAGTTTGTAATTGAATCTTCTCCAGTCCTATCTCCAATTATGTGCATGAAGCACTTAAAATCAAACGGAGAATCTTCGTCTCAAAACGATTTAAAGCATTCTTATTCACCTTTCACAGAGTCCATGCTTCTGAACCATATATCAAAACCGGGAACACTTGAATTACTTAACAGAGATTTTTTCTATTCAAATTTGTTTTTAGAAGCAATGCTATTATCTTGGTCTTCGTTGCTATATTCTCTAAGAAAAAGAGGACAAAAAGGTGGGTCTCGCAATTCCATCGACTACTGCCAAACTGGTATATAACCATACCTGCCATAATTTTTTTCGGAAATTTTAAGAAGAAAGATTGATTTAAAAAAAAAGGTTAAAAAATTTGTTTTAGTAAAATTCAATGGTTGAAAAAAATACACACAATGGTTATTAATATTACCTCCGATAGAACAACGATAAACAAATGTAGAAAGACTAAACTATTGGGTAAAAAAAATTTCAAATAATTTTATTTTTTAAATTTTTAGAAGAAACTATTTTTTTATGAAAACTCAATATTCCAAAAACCCAATTGCAGAATTTTGGGAAATTGGTAGCTTTTAAGCATTACCCAAAAAATAAAAAAAATATTCTTTTGTCCAAAAATATAGGCGACAAATTTTGTGTTCTAAATTTTTCGCTTCACACCGACAAAATTTCCAAAAGTCACTTAGCTCAAAACATGGAGAATTTAATGATCTTGCCAGACATTAAATACAGAACGTTGAACTTATGATAACAAAAGTTTAAAATTGTAAGCCAAATATTTTTTGCCTAAAATTTGGAATTTGCGAAATTGGGAGAGGTGCTGGAAGGGCCACATTTTTTGAAAGTTACTTCCCGATTTTTGACTAGTTTGAGCGCATATTTAATAAATATTTTAGATCCTACATGCAAAAAAATGATGCTATACGCGCTGGCCCCATGACCAGACTTTCTTGAGGCTCATCTCGGTCTCGTTAAAGTCAAAAAATTGAGTTCCGTCACGATGTCTTTATCTCGCATAACTAAGTCTTGACTTCGTTTCTTATATTAAATCTATTAGCTTCTAAATATTAACGTCGAAATATTCAACTTTATAGTTTAAATATACATTTTAAAAAACTTTTCTTTTGAGGATAAGCTTATCTAAGAATAGGTCATTTTAAAGTTAGAGGGGATAAGGAGCATATACGATGGTTGTCGGGCAAATTGTGATGGAGCTTGGATGTCGTCTTGAATCTACGAGTAACAAAAGTTTTTAATGTTCACTGTTTACAAAATCAAAACTGGAAATAAATTTGATTCTTTTCATTTTTAGCAAACTGGGAGCAAAAGGGCACACAGCGGTCGCTTATGAACTTACTACAACTTGCCATATATTTTATAACTACTATGTTGCAAGTTATATACTCGCTAAAAAATCTGATCAAAATTGATATTACGTGATGAGAATACTGAAAAGGTTGGGCTCGCAATTATATCTGTCTGATAGCTGTTTTTTAATTCTCTCTCCTAATATGTTTTTTTTTTTGAAATTTGAAAAAAAGTCAAACTATTTTGAAAACTCAATAAATGTGTTTGGAAAACCACACACTCGGTCTTGCCAATTTGGACACTTTAAAGTTTAACATTTCCTAAATGGTTTAGCAAAAAATTGTTCTTTAATTCAAAAATAAGTTTAGAAACGGTATTTGAAATCTGTTCGAAATCTCAAAAATGGGTCCTAGAATCTTAATTAATTTTTCCTGTATCTTTTATTTTAAACGATCTATCATTTTAAGGTATAAAAAATAAAATGCACGACTTGCTCCCTATGTAATAGATTAGGAATTTTAAAGAACGAATGTTACTAGAGAAAACTGTTCATAAGGATAAAATTATTTTTTAAATTCTTTTAGTAGTAAGAGATAAAAACTGAATTCTATGCAAATATGAATGTATGCAAGAACAAAAATAATAAGTCGTTGTAGTGGTTTCTTTAAAAATAAGCTTTTATATACAAAACTTTTAAATCCTTTTTATGAACAAAATTCGTTACGCCAACATTAAGTTTTTATTACTGTACGAATGAAAATTATATTTCCAAAAAAAATACTAAGCCGTTTTTTGAATTATCGAATTTGCCACAAAAAAAAATGATTTTTTTTCCAAAAATTCAAAAAATATAATATTTTTTTCTAAAGTTTTGAAATGCAATGTTTTTTAAACTATTTAGAAGCAGAGAACTGTCATGAAATCTCATGAAATCATCATGTCGATAGCGAGAAATTCAAAAGAAGACTGGTGTTGCAATTTATTTTTATATATCGCGAATTAAACACTAATTTAGGAAGATCGAACTAATAGACGGCGACTTTGGATATTCGTATCCAACAATTTAACAATTTAAACGAAAAGAAATTAATTGCACTAGACCGGTGTGCCTCGCGGTAGGTAAATTTCGAAATGAGTAATGAGATGGGAAAGTAAACAGATGATAATAAATCTGTCAGAACTGGTCGTGTTCGAAGAAAATTGCAAAACGGCAGCAATTAAAGTGCTACCACCGGTTTCCTTCAGCGAATGGTGGGTTCAGGTTATCGAATTTAGTTTTTATTGATCGAGCGCTGGATCAATTAAATTAAATGAATTTTGATTAACTTCGGATAAATGATATAAAGTACAGGGGCGTACTTCGATGGGCGCCAGGAAGTTTTTATCAAAGGTGAAACTTACCAAAACCTGAAACAAATGAATTTCCTCTTCTAAATTCAATAAGAAGGCACGAGTTAAATTTCAAAAGAAAAATTATGAATTTATTAGGGAAACCTTTTTGATTATAGGTGAAAAGTCCTACATTTTTTTCAACAATAAAATTTACAATTATATCTATATAAAATTGGCAAAAGGCCAAATTAAAAAATTAAATTGAAAACAGATTTTATTTTTGCAGTTGAATAGTAACGTTATGTGCCGTAAAACAAAAGAAGAACCGAAGATGACTTTGGGAAAGATTCCCGAAACATAAAGAAGTAACTGGGTTTTAAAGTACCTTCTTTTCGGGACACGAAAGGTCAAAAAAGAAAGGTCTAGCGGGGTATTTCTTGCCCAAACTGGCTTACTCAAGAAACAATGATTCAAGATTTTTACACACAAGGATACTTATCTTGTTCTAAAAATGGGATTTTCCTCTCGAGTTTTCTGGCCCACCTGCCCTAACTCTTGAAAATGGATCCGTTTTTTTTTTCACATTTTTCTCCTAGAAAACTAAATTATCTGAGCCCTCTCGATCTTCTCTGAGCTCCAATAACTTCCTCAGTCCTCACAAAACAATTATAATATTTTAAATTTGCAAAAAATACAGCGAATCAAACTGATTTTTCTTTCTTCTCAATGAGCTTTTCTAAGGCGATCTGTCTCGAACAAAATCTAGTTAAAAAGTGCTATCATGGCGGCTTCCCTCATTCATTTTCGCTTTCTCACAGTTTTTCTTTCTCTTTTTATCTCTCTCTGTAGTTGCGGTGTTCGGCCACGGTTATAAGAACGCAAAACTTCGCCTATTGGCTGACAGCTTGCTCCGTTGTTGAACCCAATCCACTCTCATTCCTAACTCTTAATCCCTTATCCCTAGTGAATGGGATCATTCACAATGGAGATAACTCAATGAACGAATTCTAATTAAAATACAGCTTCATATAGGAAAACGAACAATCAGGTTCACACGAGCAATGCCCCATCCCATACCGCCCAACTAACATACTCTCCAGAGCTTAGCTCTTTAAATCTGAAAAAAACTCTCATACAACTCTTTTATATCCCATTGCTATACTAAAGTATTAATATCTTGCTATGAAACTCAACTGGATGCCATAACACTTTTATTTTAAGAGTTAAACACTTTTCCAGCTTAAAAGAACTTAAATCTTATAGCAAAACTATTTTCTCTTCTTGTAGTTAGATTATAAAAACTTATAGTCTTATAAGAATGCCTTTCTGAAAACTGAGCTCTAAATATGTCCAAATAATCCCATAACAAGTCATAATTAAGAGTAAAGTTATTTGCATACCACTTTGAAAATTCTAAAAGAATTTGAGTTTAAATCTTCCTATATCAAGAAACAATTTGGAGTTCAAAGAATATAAGCTTTGCAGTAAGATCCTAATAAGATCCTTAATGCAACAAGCACAACTATTCACAAACTTCAGTTTTCTGATATCAACATTCTCCTCTCACTCGCACGTAAGTACACATAAATCATAAAGTAGCGTCTAAGATCCTATAGAAAGAATAAAGATGTTACTAGAAGAGTTAGTGTCGCGTCAGCAGCAGCCATATTCCTATACACAAGCAAAGTAGTGCCTGTACATTTGAGGGTTACCATAACTTAAAAAATTATGATCTCGATAAAATAACTTGGCTGTAGCACTGACTTAAAATTTATTAAGTGGCGTTTTCAAGTTTACATTTAGCATTGTTGTGATTACATAGAAAGTATAAAATATATTGTGTAACTTTTTTTCAATTTAAACTAAACACATTAACATCTTGGGATTTTATTGCTACTACTATCTTTTCATTCAAAATTAACAAAAAAAATTTATTCTTTATGTTGCATTACACGAGTAGTAAGTTTTTGTGACAAGAGTAATAGTAGAAAATTACAGAGAATATGAGATTTTATTACTCTTGTAAATGCAGCATAAGACTCTCAGTGTGTAATTTGGAATATTTTATATTAAATTTGACCTTTCCTGTTTCCTATTTACTCTCACAAGCAAATGACCCATGACCTAAATAAAAACAAAACAAATTTCAAAGTTAATTTTGATTTTATTTGCTTACGAAAAAATATATGGTAACCCTTTTTCCGATAAAAGTTATAAATAAAATAATTAAAATATGCATTATTTTGAAGGCGCTTTGTGTTTTTTCAACGTAAAATGTTAGAATTAGTAGATACAATTTCAACCGCATTTACATTTCGGTTCCCATATGTGCAAAATAATAAATATCATGCATCGCCATTATAATATAATAGTTGATAGACTTACAAAATAAATACTATATCAAGCTTAACAGTTTGTTGGCATAGCAAATCATGTATACACACAAACTTAAAAAGTATTTTGTTTCATTCTTTATTAAGTTAACAAATATTCTGTTCTCTTTTTATCACCTCTTATTGGAAGAGACGCTTTCTCATAATAGGATTTTGCCGATCTTTATTAGAGCCTTAGAAGTGCCATTTTAATATAAACGTGCATCTGTCATCCCATAAAGAAACTTCTGTTGCTACTATGAGTAGGAAGAGCTTCTCATAACTAGGCCATTTAAGGCTTTTAACAGTTTTAAAAGAATCTCGTAGTATTCTTTAAGATTACTTTTAGCTCCTCTTAACTAATCTAGTTGAACTCTTCGAGCATCTTATGAGATGAAAAATGTTACTTGGGCGACCAGTTTAAAATGGAGAAAAGTATCTTGAACGGATGCATTTCCACCCTTTGTCATTTGTAAATGGTGAGGAAAATTCCATTTCACGCGAAAAATTACACTTATTTGAAACCGTAGACCTTCTTGCAGATTTGGGGAATTGGAGGAATCACCTAACAAAGTCATCTTCGTTTATCTTGCACAGGCACTCTATTGTGGGCTCGCGGCCATTTCGTTTAGCGTTCTTCGTTTTGACTTGTCCGTCAAGTTATATTCAGTTCTGTAGACCACCTGTCACACCTATCGTTGAAACTGGACCGTCTGTCCCATGTTTTGTCATCTTATGAGTGGAATTCCTGTTTTGGTGCTTTTCCAAGATGCTTTAGGAGTAGGCCTTGGCTGATGGTCCAGGATCATACTAACTCTGCCAGCATTTTGTAGCCGCAATACAAATGGAGGGGTTGTGGGGGAAAAAAAAGGAAACGAATATGGGTTGGTGAACCTTGTTGTGGTAAAATTTACCGCAACACTGAATGGTTCTATGGTAGGTACTAGCTGTAATATCTTAATTTCAAAATTTTTCTTATTTAATTAAAGATCATAAAAAAAAATTTATCAAAATTTTAGGTACCGTTTTCGAGAAAAATATTTTTTAACATTTTTTAACATTTGTATGGTGGGTACCTTTATTTTTAGGAAAAATACAATTTTTTTTCTTAAATCTTGTAGATTTTATTGAGAAACTTTTATTTATCAAGTTTAAAAAAATCTAGCATGGGGTTTTCGAAATATTGAGTTTTGAAAAAAAATTGAAACTTTTCTTAAAAATCAAAAAAAAAATATTTTTTGAACATTTGAACACAAATCTGTTTAAATTATCAAAATCGGTTGTACCGTTCTTGAGAAAATCAAAAACAAAAAAAAAAAATGGTTCCCCTCAATATCACATTTCTTCGTCTACACTCTAGCAGAATGCCAAAATAAAAGTATACAAATTAAAGGGTAGTCATAGCCCCTTAAGACTGCACGTAGGAACACGGTCATCAAACAGACACGTGCATAATAGAACTGACTTTGTTCTCACGATAAAAATGAAAATTTCGAGATTTTGGACTTAGGCTAGTTCTGCATTGTAGTGACGAAGTGTGTGCACTGATACAAAAAACAGATGTTCTTCATAAAGAGGTTTTCGTTTTTAAAATTACTTAATATCTATAAAGGAAAATTGTCCATAATTTCTTCTTTTTAAAAAAAAAATTTACTTAATTTTTGGGATAATAATTATTGTGTACCTACCTAATAATGAAACCCCAAAAAAAATGTATATTAATCTTACAGATTATTAATTACATATTAGCATACCACCAATTTAAAGTCATTATACGAGTACATCTATATATTTCTCCAATACTATTACATACATACTTGAAAACAATTCAATAATAAAAGAGAACAGGAAAAACACAAAACAAGGTTTTCCACATTCTAAACAGGACATCCTTTGGAAACATTACTTCAGCAAGTAACACCAGAAAACCCAAAACTTGGTTCTCCACTTAACCAACAAACCAAGAAAATAACTTAAAAAAAAAAAAAATTGAAAAACTTAAAAACAACAGCAAAAGCTTTCGAAATAGCAAAACAAGAATTTTATTGAAAATTTTCAGCAGATTGTAAGGACCACCAACATGGACGTCCTTGCCTTGCATTAGAAAATCGAAGACGAGAAAAACCATAGAGTACCACCAGATCAAAGCCCCCATACTATTCATTAGTCTTCTTCCAGTAAATTCCTTTGCAGCGTTCCGCCCATGCTTTTACCGCCCTGCGGCTACATGACTGCCCAACCAAAAACCATTTTCATCCTTTTAACTAAAACCAAACCAACATAGAGAGGGAGTACGGGAGAGACAGAGAAAAAATAAAATATCGAAGAAAATAAAAAAAAAAAAAAAAACAAAAAAACTTGAAAAACCTTGAAAACATTTTGTACTGCAGGCTCGTTTACAATTCATCCCGATGCCCAAACAATTTAAATAATCCCGAAGAAATACTTAAAGCTTGGTAGATATTGAGGGATAGAAGCACTCTAAATGGCACCTAAACCGACCGAATTCTCTGGCGTTGTTGGTCTGGGGCTTGGTGTTGCCGCTTTGTTATGGGTGTTTTCTGATGCGGTGGGGAAAGTTACCAATAAAGAGGAGATATATATAAAATTCATCATTTGGCTCGAGTCCTTGGAATTGGTATCCCTTCCCTATCCATCGTCGAACACGCTTAAGGATAATGGTAATGGAATTTTAGAAATGCGATACTATATCTTGTGGTGGAATTTTTCTAACCCATCATGGCGAGCAAGCATTGCCGAATGGAGATGCTGAAGTTGAAATGGAAAAGCCTTATGATCTTTCATTGTTTCATCTACATGAAGTATTAATATTCATTTTTGTATTCTTTTATTCAAGTCGCTTTACAATTGATTCAATCATTTTATTTACATAGAATTTAAAGAGGCTATAGGAAAAGTTTGGCTGCCTTGAAAATTAGACAGAATTAGCATTAGAAAAAGTCGTAGAAGGTGATGATTGTTGATATTTAAGATGTCATAATTAAGAATTTGTTTTATTAGAAATGCGAATTGGTCAAAAACGTTCAACACGAAATCTCGAAAACTCCAAAAACCTGAAATTCTCAAAACCAATATGTCAGAACCTTTTGAGTGGGACAAGTTATTAAGAACTGAACGTCAAATGTAGCGTTACCAGAATTGATGGCTGTGATATCAGTGATCATAAGGAAGGTTATTGTTCTCAAAGCGCAGTATGATTGCCTTGATGAAGTTGGCTGGAAAATCCTAAGCAAGTAAGCAGCTGAAATGCCACTCTCAGTCGAAATTTACTCTTCATTTAGTTAAAAAATTCTATTCTGTTCGACTGTGTGATGCCTGAATTCAACGAAGCATATTATATTAATAAACTTCAGAAAGTTCAAGGAACAACTAGCGTTGGTATTACGCGGGCTCTGCGATCCTTCCCAACGAGTGCTTAACGCCTTTCCTACAACTTCCACTTGACTTACGCATACAGATTTAATATCTAGATTCTTGCAGTGCGTTAAGGCTAAGAGAATCAGATCGTGGCTTGCCGAACCATACGGACACAGCAATATTACAACCCTGATCTTAGCAGAATTTTTTTCCACAAACAAAGACGTACTGTGGACTTCAGGGAAGGTAACTGTCCAGGTCTCATCCTGACTCACTCATTCTCAGTTATGGGCTCACTCCAAAGCGCTTCTTACCATAGAAAGGCTGGCCGAAACAATGATGTGTGGACCTTGGAGTGCCTTATATGAGGTGTCTTTGGTTATTCCGATCACGTGCCGGAACAAGGTATGTCGATTATGGGGGTACTTGTGAATCGTGATCCTTGAATTGATTGCATCGAGGCCTGACCTGTGGCTAGGTGAAGTGTGGAGCTTGGGCGTTGGGCTTCTTAATAGGTATCCTTGAGTGTCCCGATCACATGTCTGAATAAGGTACGTTGATGTGGGAGTCCATAGCGACTTGTGATTTGTGCGGGAATTTCCAAATTACACTGGTGGTTGTTGTTTTGTGTTGCTCTTGTTGCAGTTTTGGCTGTAAGTCGTTGTGCCTGGTCTCGTCGCAGGGTTGAGTGCATGTGTTATTGCGTGAATCCTCTGTACATGTGATTTATTTGTTGTCGTATGGAACGGCTTTTTGTTGAGATGTTCAGGCGTGTGGACATCCTTCTGCCTTGGTCGAGGGCTGGGTGTGCATACCCGAGGTTGCTTGCGAAGTTTCACTGGAAGCTCAACTCGGGTATCAGGGAAAAAAGTGTCCCCTGCTTCTGACTATCTATGAGGTACGCCCCATTGTGAGAGTATCGTGGTGGCTGTGGTCGCCCAACATCGCAGAAAGAATTGGCTTCCAAGTCTTCTTGGAAGCAAGAGGCGTTAGTAGCGCACTTACTTAGCATATGGGTGTGGACATGCCTTAAATTCTTTGCAGAATTGCTAATGGGATCGTATCATGCGATTGTCCACGCTTAATTTCGCTCCTTTACTGTCGCAAGACCCGCTCTGGAACTTAGCCTTATTTGACAGGTGTTCATGTAAAACGACTTTTCGAATCTGTGGGCGTTAGTAAGGATTTTAAAGTTATATATCTATCCAGAAAGTACTGGGAGGATAACATTTTGATGAGAGACTTCGACAGTGGTTATGGTTCAGGAATTTTTTCAGAGTCCTTAAATGTCTCGAAGTCTTTTTGGCTGCTTAATTTTTCCAGTGTCTTTCAAGCTGAATTATGGGCAATGAGGAAAACATGCAAAATACTTAAACTAAATCCAAATCATTACATACAGCCAGGTGGCTGATAAAGCAATTGATTTGGCTTCTTTGTCCCTTAAATTGAGCGTGAACATTAACCTCAATGTCACTTTTATCTGGGTTGCGGGTCTCAGTAAAATAGAGTGATGTGAACGGGCGGACCAACTGATGAGGCAAATATCAGTCCTTCATTCCTCACTTGCGTTAAAGAGTTCTATGAAGAGAAAAATGCTCTCAATTTTTTTTCACGGAATCAAACCATAAGTTGAGCACTTTAATCAACTTCATTATATATTTTGGATACTGGCCAAGAGGAGAACATACAGCGAAGCTATACATTCCTTAAAATCCTCACTGTCGAAATTGTGAGGATTTGTAATTAAAGAAAGCATACATTCATTCATTTGTCAATATCCTGCTCCGTCTAAGATAAGAGCCCAATTTTGCGGAAATTTATTCCTCGATAAACTTAGCGAATCACCTCTTTTATCAATACTTAAGGACTTCTGTAACCTTGATTTCAAGAACGCTAGCTGTGGAACTTCAGATAGAGGGGAGCTTATATGAATCTCGCATCATATCCGCTTAAATCCACAGGTCAAACGTTAATGGTATCAAAATGGCGCACTACAGCGCTAATTGAGTCATTGACCAAGACTTGGTCGCCATTTCTGCCTACTTATCTTTTATAAGAGAATATCAAGAGCGAAAACAATCGTGCGAAAAAACAAAAACAAGACAAGAAAATATAATACGAGAACACTTTCATGTAAGGAAACCATCCCGCGGGAGATCTATTATGGGAGAAATATATCATGTGAGAAAACTATCTTGGGAGAGAATTTTCATACGAGAAAACTATAATGCGAGAAATCTTTCAAGCCAGAAAACTATCATGGGAGAAAAATATCTTGGGAGAAAACTTTCATTCGACAAAACTATCATATGAGAAAACTATCTTGGGAGGAAATCATCATCCAAAAAAACTATCATCCGAGAAAACTACCATGCAACAAATATTGATCTTACTGTGATATAAATGAGGGCAATGAGATATCAGTCCTTCTACAGCCTTAACGAATGATATGATATTCTTCAAGCTTCGCACCCAACATATTTTGGTCACATGCTTGATCTTTTTTATGTATTAAAAATAACGGCACATTAAGGAATTATTTTAGAAATTTAAAAATGAATTCCTTACTTTTGAAAATGTTTCCTTAATAATATCGTTGTACGAGTATTATTCGTGTTTAAATTCTAAGGCCCTTGATTTTAAGGGCAAGTATATGCTTCCCAATCCCTTTGTGTGCTCTTTTCATTGGTACATTGATACAATTTGACAAGTTTTTATTATTTGAGATTCTCTCATTGAGTTTCAATCACAACTGTTGCTTCGTCCAATCTCAGAAAGGAAAGGAGCCATTCCAGCCATTGCTGTCTACTGGATTATTCCTGGTATTTGCCTAACAAATGCAGTGCTGGTGCTATGACACTTCCTTGTGGTATACCGTTTTCAATGTTCTTAATTTCCGAACACTCTTGAATGTCTTAAAAGAGTCAATCTGTAAAATATAATTTAAACAGCTATATCACAGTACCTGTCTTTCAGGCTTCTCCATCTGGTTTACTGAGAGCCTCGAAATTGTTCTTAGAGGAAAGATACAATACTCTTGTCTCATTGAGCTAACTAAAAACCTTATTCGATCTCACTCCACAATAAACACCCATTTCGTTGATAAAAGTTAAAGATTCATCTGAAAATTTGTGTAAATAAATATTTGATTCGAAACACAGTGTTCTTCTTCCTTAAAAGCCTTGTGCTGCCAAAAAACATTATACTACAAAACCACTTTGAGCCTTTTACTCTCAGCCTCTCCACATCCTCTTCAATAACAGAGTCTCTAACTCAAAATTATATTCCATTGAAACTAACAATAATAAAAATGAAATGCTGTTTCTTGAAGGAAAACATGGATTTATGCACTCTGCTCGGATTGAAAAAAAAAAAATACTACATTATGCTTTTCCGTTTCGGGCCAAGGAAAAGAGCTACAGCAATCATTCGGAAAGAAAAGATGCTACAAATCGTCCTGCTGCTATTTTATTATTGCGTTTTTCTCCTCCTAAGTCGTTTGGGTTTTGTTCGTCCGTTGTATTGGCTTGCTAGTGTTGGCAGTGCTTCTGCAATTTTCCAGCAAAAGAAGCCAATATTTGCCATTCAATTGAAAAGACTCTCTAACCCCTTCTCTTCGGCATTGGAGTCCAATGAGGCTATAAGAAAGGCGACAATGAACATAATCGTTATGCACTATGATTGTCCAATAATCGTCCTTTATGATTGTGGGTTTCTCTTATTGAAAATATATTTCCAGTTTTGCTTTCCAACCAAAAGGATTTATGGTCAAACGGTTTTACCATTCACATATACAATCCGAATTATTATTATTATTTCCTACATATTTCGTCTTTGACTTGTTTGTTGAGGTCCTTGTTCATGTCCTTTTGCCAAAATTAAAATAAAAGCAACAAATATATTCACAGAACGTGACATAATTGTTGCGCACTATACATAGGCAGCAGGCGAGGCGTGTCGAAATCACATTCGTTTGATTCCTAATTAGATTCCGTCGACCCAAGGACACGAGGACCTATTCGGAATTCAGCGGAAGGACTTTGCAACAAAATGCCCCTAGGTTATTTCTACGGTCTAATTTTCAAGAACTAATTAAGATGGAAACGATACTTTTTTCCGTGTTCGGTCGGGGTCGTTTCACATATAAAACGGAATTCAAAACATCATCCTGTTTGTGATTGAAACCGAGTTGTATATATCTACGGAACATACGCTGCATATTATCCTCGGGCAGGGTTTCGTATTATGTGGATTGAATTTTTATTATAAACCACACCATCGCATATTCAACATTCGGTACTTGAAGAGTGCATGATTTAATCGGCTGTTTTTCCTTATTAATTATTGAAGACCCGGAGAAGTTAAGTCTATATGGTTGGGACTGAGACTGGGGCCGGAACCGGGAGCGGGACCGCAATTCCACAAGGGAAAAGTTTTACTAGTTCACCATCGTCGTCGTCGTTGTCCTTGCCGTCTGGGAGAGACACACATATTCGCAGGCAAACTTATATGCACATCCGTTTCCAAGCAGCATGCAGAAAACTTTTCTACTGACTATTGCAATTAGTCCTGTTCGTCGTGTATGAACATAAATTACTGATGCCAGGACTTTATTTATGGGCGGTCGAGCTCTTCGGATGAAGTTTATTTTTCCAAAAAGGAAAAACATCTCAACAAGGGAGTAAGTTTAGTTGTTTGCGTAGGAGAAAGTGGTATTGGAATTTTTTTTGTTGTTCTGGTTAGATAGGTGTAAGTTGTTTTCACTTTGGAGCAGGATTTACGGATGATAGTTTGGAGTTGATTATTTTAAAATTCTAAACAAAAATATTGTACAAGAAAATAATCCTTATTCAATTTCGAATTTAAGGAAGTGGTTTTGAACGAATAAATAACCAGGTACCGAATATGATCTTCCACACAAATGCGCTCGAATTGTGTTCACTTATTTGTCGGTATCGAGAGTGACCTCCGTGCACGGTGCTCGACTTTTAATACGGGCTCAAAACAACGATTTTGCAAACTGTAATCGAACATAGCATCATAATCTCTCTACCCTTTTATTAAAGTTTAAATTATCAATTAGCTATTTTATTTTTTTAGTATCGTGCTAGCTTAATTTGACTTTATGACATTTAAAGGGTTTTTCAACAGGGACGCTACAAAAGTAGAGCGACAGGGACACCAAACGACGCCATATTTCTTGCTGCTCTTTTGACATTTCTCTTCAGTAAGCAGTAAGGTTTGCCATTTCATGATGGAAAGATATACGAGCCAACAACGAGTCAAAGTTATTAAAATTTACTACCGAAATTCGGAGTCAGTGGCCTCAACGTTAAGAGCGCTACGTCCAATTTATGGTCGTCATAATTATCGTCCTAGTAGATCAACAATTGAGAAGCCTAGTGGAAAAATTTTAATCCACAGGCACAGTACAAAATGATTTGACTCCGTTAGACTATTTCCTGTCGGGCTACGTCAAGTCTCTGGTCTATGCCAACAAGCCAGCGATGATTGATGAACTTCGTACGAATATCGAACGTGAAATTGCAGCAGTATCGGCCGATTTATGCTTGAAAACCGTCGAAAATTGGGTTCAGCGTCTGGACTTCTGCAAGCGTGCCCGTGGTGGCCATGCAAAAGAAATCGAGTTCCATACAAAATGGCATCGAACGTACTACTTTCACAGGAATAAAAACTTTCATTGATATCCAAAACCGTTTTTGTTTTATTAAAAAAAAAAAACTTTTGTAGCGCTCTTATTGAAAAACCCGATACAAAGGTCTGTTTACTTAGTTTTTTGGTTGAGCTGTCATTGTTTTAGGTGGGTTCAGAAGATTTATTAATAAAAATGCCTTAGAACGATACTATTTAGGAAATGTTTAAAATTAAGAATGAGTTAGTAAAGTTATCAAATTTTGTTGAGTAGAATCATACTAATAACTAAATAATAGGCTGGTTAAAATTAAGCGCCATTCATTTTTTAAATTCTTAGTTTTTTACATGACAGAAAGTTCGTGTGACTCAGTCATGTATTTTATTTCTATCTTCTCTAGGAGCTCAGAGATTCGAAAGAACTTAATCTACCTGCTTACTTTAAGTTTTTTTGTGAATAAGATGGAATTTTCATTCACTTTCTCCTGACAGTATTTTTTAAGACCAACAACAAAAAGTTTGAATAGCATCTATTCAAATTTTCCAAACAACTTTTTTTTTTGATTGAAAAAAAAATTTCAATTATTTTTAAACTCAATATGTATTTTGGAAACCAGATAGTCGAATTTTTGAGGCAAGTTATCCATTCGTAAAAAATCGAACTCGAGATTTTGATCAAAGTTGACATTACGATGATAGCGAAGACCAAAAAAGTGGGTCTCGAAATTCTGTCTGTCTGTCTGTTGTTTTAAACATTTTGTACATAAAAGCTTATTTTTTAAGAAACTACTACAACGACTTATAATTTTTGTTCTTGCATATATTCATATTTGCATAGCATTCTGTTTTTGTCTCTTACTACTAAAAGAATTAAAAAAAATTAATTTTATCCTTATTAACAGTTTTCTCCTATAACATTCGTTTTTAAATTTCCTAGTTACATAGGAGCAAGTTCGTGCGACCCAGTTGTGCATTTTATTTTCTTAATTCGGCTTCTAGAAACCCAATTTTAACCTCAAAATTATTATTTCCACAACAGTACATAATATTGACAAACTAAATATTTAGAAAAATCCTAGTTAAATTCACATGAAAAAATACAGTTTTTTGTAAAAAAGCACATTTTTCAAAAAAATAAGTTGATGAAAACCGCAAACTTGTTTTGCAGTCCCATTAAATAGACAACCTTAGCTTCATGTTTGCATATATAAATTTTGCTTTGGAAAGTTTTGTAACACAGTTAAATCGTTTACAGGGTAAAATCAAAAAACAAAGATAAAATTTAAGCGTTTTTTTATGACTAAGAGCACTTTCAAAAATAAAAAAAATCTTAATAGGTTCTCACACACCAGAAGTTGATGGCTCCATATCTAAATTTTTTATTTTACAATTGGCAAATTATAAACACATTATCAAATATCTCACAACAAAGAATAGCTTTCAGACAAAAAAAAAAAAAAGTGTGAGTGCCAGGACTCACGGTTAAGATGTGTATACATCAACGTTCGTCCGAGTGCCGAATTTTTGTTATCGAACGTACCCAATAAACATACAATGCAATCGTACTAGTTTGTGACTTTAGAATATACCCCTCACACACGCCACATCGATCAACCTAATCGACAAAGTACTTCGCTTTTGTATGGGCATTTACACACCAATACGCCGACGTAGAAGTACATGCCAAAATCAGCTGTGAAATGGTAGAGTTGTAAAATTTTAAATGAAAAGTGAAAATGACCGAAGCATATTTGAATTTTAATGCTCCAGAACGACTTTTTTGCGTTGATCAGAGCTTTATTGAATTCTTGCTTTAGGAGATTGAATTTTATTCTTGCTTTTTCAGGCGATTTGTAAATTTTAACAACTAAAACCGAATAACATCATAAAAAATTGTTTCTACGAACTAGTTCGGTCCTTTTTACACGCCATGTCGGCATACTACTTCGATTCCCAGAGTTCGCACTGCTATGTCGACACAATATTCATTTCACACGACAGAAAAACCTTATCGACAATATGCTTCGATGAAGTAGTTCGTGTGTTAGGAGTGAGTGGACTCCGCTACGTAACGTAAAGTTTGTTTGACTTATGTTTAACCAGGGATGTTGCTTGTGACAGCATTTTATTTTTACCCTTATATTCAAACAGAGATGTTATCTGATAAAAAATAGACTGTTTTTACACGAATCTGATTTTAATCTCTGTTTCTGTTTTGGCTTCCTTTCGAGCGCATCTGTGCTTTTAAACACAGCGATTTTTAATATAAGTTAACTTTGTTCATGCGAAAAGGAGTCATCTCTTCGCACTCCTTACTCTACTCAGTTAAGCGAATTGCACTGAGCGAACGCCAAATATAAAAAAGAAAACCACAAAGAAGAATGAACGATAACTTCGCATTTTTCTCAGCAATTGTAAGTGTATTAGTAAAAAAGTCACACGTATATAGATTGGATGTAGGCTTGAAGAAAAATCAAAATCTTTTTAATCTAGCGTACTGCATAGAAATATTGTATATGCAAGGTTGATGATTGATCATGTATTTATTGGTTCATTTGCGTATAGTACGTTGAAGAGATGAGAACACAGCACAGCATAAGCACTGACTAAAATATTAATACAGCAAACGAAAGTTGTATGATAAAATGGACAGACAAAATAAAACAAATTACTCGGATAAAATTAGAAAAATCTCAAAGAAATTCGTAAAAACACAATTTTGCTGAAAAAAAAAACCACAAAGGGCAACGTTCTCTCGCCACTGAAATAATAGACTTATACGTGCTTTTCATGCATTTGAACAATGTATACCTGGCTTAACGCCGCGCCGCCAACAAATATACTTGTCATGCAGCGAAAAAGTCAAAACTTTTTTTTTGACAAACCACTAGATGGAGCGTTCACCTTACCAAAATCAAACAAATCCCTTAACTTTTTTTTTAGGTTTCTGTACTTTATCTTACTCCCTCTGTCAGAGATTTACAGACCGATTGACATCATTCCCACCTTGTAATGGAATTATAAGTGGCAAAACTAATTTTTTTAATACATTGAAGCCGTAGTCGTCATCCAGTTCATGGCTTGACAGATGGAGAACCATCTATATTTTGATATAGTGAATGCTAAAAGTATATTTTAATATAATAAAGAATATCTAATTCGATAATTAAAATAATTATATGGTATGACAGATAAGGGACAAATTAAATTTTGACGTATCGAGAATATTTCATTGCAGATGTCAACTGATTGCCCTGAAGAACATTTTTTGGATTTTTAAAGTTCAACTCTGAAAATGCATTTTTTGCAAGCATAAAATAAAATGTTATCGTCCGTCAATAACGTGAAGTGGATTTTTTAAGACATTAAATGAACCCGCTATGAAATTTTACACCAGTTGATTTGTGTTTCGTCTTTTTCACATATTTAGGACTATTCGGCGAGATCTTTTATTCTTCTATTCTGTTATTCTGCAATGAATTCCCATACAAATGTTTGAACTGTCAACAAATCTTCTATGAATTTTAATTTTGGTATTCAGCACGCTAAAATCTGTTATAAAATCTGCTAAGAAAACTTTTATGAACTGTCAAACGTTCGAACATAGAAAAAATCTTTTACGAATAGCATTTTTGTTAAAAATCATAAAAGAATAAAAGACAAACTTCTGTTACTTTTATCATAAAAGATTTAAATAAGTACACACTACACAGGTGCATCAAGTAATAATGAATATACTACTTAGTTGAATGTCCGCGCAGGTGCATATAATTATTATTTTACACAAAATAGCCTTAGGCTAGGCGCACACATTCAATTTTTAGTTTCGCAACTGTTTATTTGCTAAAATGAAACATATGGGCTTATATGGGACACCGCGCACTTAAAGCAACACGATTCGAGCAACTAAAAACTTTTTGTTTTGACATAAACTAAACGGTTGCCTAAAATTAATTCGTAATAGTTGAGCTGTTTTCCATAAGCGCAAGAGAGAAAAGAGTGTGAGCGTGAGTAAAGAGTTGCCAGTGCGCGGTTCTCTTTCAACTGGTGATTAAACTATTTGATTTCAATCACAGTTGCCAGTGCGCGACTAGCCTAACAGACTTTTATAAAAGTTCGAACCTCTGAATACCAATCATAAAAGATCTTTTAAGGTGGAAATCTTTTATGATTCATAACAGAAAATCTATAGCAGAATAACAAATGTGGCAGAATAGGCCTAATTGGTCGAGAGGTAAAGAAATGTTGAGGGATTGAATTAAGTTCTAGCCAGCAATGGAAAGTAATAAAATCGAGATTTTAGTACTCAAAGTCTCCAATGTAAACACGATGTCGTAAGTACGCATTATTTACAATGTAAACAGGGTGTTAAATGCAATCGTCGGTAAGGTAGGTTGCTACACGGAACGTGTAACCGAAACGTGTAACCGTAACGTGTAACCGTAACGTGTAACCGTAACGTGTAACCGTAACGTGTAACCGTAACGGGTTACACGGGACGTATAAGTTTTACACGCGTTTTCGATTCACTCTACCGCCGGGAAAGATGTTTACACATCAAAAAACTAGCTCACGCCGCAGCTGCTTATTGTAACAAAACAACAAACACGGTTAAGATAACGGTCTAAAACTTTTACAATAATATCAGTGGGATATTTGGTTAAAAAAATAAATACTCGTAACTTCGACCCCATACGAGCATTTTCACCTTTGCCACCTTTTTTGTGACCTAGTCGTGCATTTTATTTTTTTTTTACTTTAATATTTCTTAGAAAATTCATTATTTTGAAAACCGCAATGATGGAGTTTTTAGAAATTAACTGTTCTTTTTATACTATCTACGAGATGTAGGAACATTTTTTTTTAATTTTATGTAAAAACAACGAAACTCACCAAAAAAATTAAATAAAAAAATAGTTTTCGAAAATTGTATTTTCATGGAAAATAGATCACAAATCATGATTCAATAAAAATAAAATGCACGACTGGGTCGCACGAACTTGCTCCTATGTAAAAGACTAAGAATTTCAAAAATGAATGTTATTAGAGAAACTGTTCATAAGGATAAAATTTATTTTTTAAATGACTAAAAATAACTTCTTTAGTAGTTAAAGGTAAGAATAGGATGCCATATGATTCAAGCAAATAAAGATTTATGCAAGAACAAAAATTATAAGTCTTTGTAGTGGTTTCTTAAAAAATAAACTTTTATATAAGAAAATATTAAAACATTTTTAAGAAAAAATGTTGGTACGCTAATTTGAAGTTTTTTTATTATTGTATGAATAAAATAAAATTTACAAAAAAAAAAGGATTGAGCCGTTTTCGGGATATTGAATTTTCAAAAAACAAAAAATTGATTTTTTTTCAAAATTCAAAAAAATATTTTTTTTAAGTTTTGAAATGCAATGTTTTTTAAAATTTTTAGAACCTTCTCTCTACGAAATTTCATTAAAATCCGTTGTGCTGATAATGAGAAATTCAAAATTATAAGAAATCGTTCTATGGTAGGTACAGTCAGTATTATCTTGTTTTCGAATTTTTTTTATTAAATTACAGACCTTAAAAAATAATAGAAAGAAAAAAAATTTAAGCAAAATTCTCGGAACCGTTTTCGAGAAAAATACGATTTTCGAAAACCATTTTTTAACATTTGTATGGAGGGTACCGTTATTTTTAGGTAAAATGAATTTATTTTTCTTATATCTTGTAGATTATTTTTCCAAACCTTTATTTATCAAGTTTTGAAAATATCGAAATAATGTGTTTTGAAAAAAAATTTTTAAAAGTTTTTTTAAAAATCCAAACATTCTTTTTTGGAAAATTTGAATACACAATAATATTCAAACTGCTGGGAAGCTCTATCATAAAAAAAATGATCAAAATCGGTGGTACCGTTTTTGAGAAATCAAAAACAAAAAAAATGGTCCCAAGGGGGGTACTAAAACTACTCATTTTTTGGAAAAAAATTTTCAACCATTAGCTAGGTTAAACTAAATTAAATTTTTTGAATTTTTTTGTTTAAATCGTTGGTACAGTTTGAGAGAAAAAAAAATATTTATAAAATTTCGAAAAAAAAAATCGTATGGCAGGTACCGTTATTTTTGGTCTTAAAAAATCAAATCATCAAAAAACATCCGGGGGTAAAAAAATAAAACCCATATCTACCAAGTTTGAAGAAAATCGGCCGAGCCGTTTAGCCGTAATCGAACGGACAGACAGACAGGCAGTATTGCCAGACCCACTTTTTTGGTCTTCGCTATCATCGCAAAATCGCTATAATTGATCAAAATCTCGAGTTCGATTTTTTTACGAATGCATAACTTGTCTTATAGTACCTATAAGTCGCAAGTAAAAATATTATTTTAAGATATTACAGACAGTACCTACCGTTTTCTCGATTTTTAAATTTTTCACTATCGGCATAACGGATTAAAATGAAATTTTATACCTATACAATAGCTTCTAAAAGCTAAAAAAGATTTAAAGATGAAGATATCGGAATTAGGATTATTTTGAATATAGACAAACACAAAAGTTAAATGTGAACATTTTAGTCGAGTTAGGGCTATGTTAAGACTTTTATGGTATGATACTATCTTAAAAGGATAATTTTTGAAATTTTAATCAATTTGAATATCATCGTTTCTCGATCGTTTTTTTTTTGAAGATAAACTTTTTTAACTTCTTAGTATCGCACTAACTTCATACTATGACACTAACATTAAAAAATGTTTACTTATTTTTAACGTTTAAACGAACTGTCATTGTTTATAGTGTATTCTAATTAATTAATACGAGTGAAAAGGCTTAGCATGATATTAGTAAAAAACATGTTTCCAAATAGAAAATAGCTTAATGGCCTGGTTTGACGTTAATTAATTTTCAAGTAGTATCCTAAAAATATGGGGTAAAGAACCTTAGCCTAGTGCTAACAACTCTAAGTCATTCTTGTGTTCGTGTAGCAAAGAACAGAGAAGTCCTAACAGTTTCTGCGGAGTTCGAAAGGCTAAGTGAAGGAGGACTCTTCATGACAAGAGATACTTGTGACAGATTTGTCAAAGCACTGACCATTATACGCCTTTACAAAATGGTTTGGCCAATATTTTGTATCAATGTTAAAACTTTTTCCTCAATATTTCTACGGTCAGATTTGGTGAAGTAAGCAATATTAAAATCATAAACAAAAGCTTATTAAGACGTCTTTAGTCATATAATTAATGTGTCACTGTATTAATCCAAACTCAATACAAAATAGCCCATTTCATCAAAATAACTTAAATACCTACCCTACAGAGTCAAATATCTGACTCACAACATCCACCTTTATGTATAAATCTGCCCTGATAGCTTCGTTTATTTTGTTCTTCTTTTTTTTCTAAACATTTTTATTCTATCTTATCGATGACAGAAGCTTACATAGCAATTTCACACCCCATTCAACCCCTCTCTTTGCCAGCAGATAGATAATATCCACTGAAATAGTCTGACGGTGGGTTATCTACAGTTGACAACAGAAAAAAAACTGCTCCAGTCCGCCTTTCATCGAGTCGATTTCCGTAGACTCAGTCGTTCTTATCAATTTTCTAAAATCGGAGTCGTACTTGAAGAGTCTTAAAAATCCATAAAGGAAATCGTTTTTTCTCCATTTTCTAAGTATTTATGGAATGGCACATTGTCTCACCCCGTATACACTCAACTCATGCTCTAGGAGCAGTCTGATTCTAGCCAACATGACCCCCTTTATTTCTATAATAGGTATAGGAGTACCAGTACACCCACAACAAACATTTAAGTATATCCCATGAATGGGATATGAATACGACAAAAACAAAAATCGGAGGGAAACCCCATAAGACACATGCAACAGAGCAGCCAGAAATGAAATAAAAATCAAAGCCATCCCCCATCACCGCCAGCAAGGACGAAGGAGACGAGAATAACTTCTTGATGATAAAAAATGTGATTTTTATTCAGGGTGTTCAATGTGATGACAATTTCAGATATAAGATTTCTATCATCAGTTTACAAGTATAGTAGAGTCTTATAGTCTCGTTTGATCTCTCTAACTCCAACACGCCACCAACAACAACTACTATACTCGAACAGCTTTGGGGGGAATCCTTGCGTAAAAAATCAACTAGAGAGGGTGTCCTTTTTCTTAAAACAAATAAACACCAGCACCGATTCGGGGAATATGTTGAAAACTCTATTTTGGCACCAAAAGGCAAAACAAGGGACAAAATGAATGGTGCAAATTATGCCATAAAAAATGGCACACAATTTAATTTATTAGGAGAATAAAAGAAAATTCATGTCAATAGAGAGTAAATTGGCTTTTAAATAAAATGATGCCTTCTGTAAGTCCTGGAGAGAGGCATTTGCATTTGGAAATTGTGTCAGTCAATTTGGGATAATGTAGCTGTCTTGTCCTGGGGACGAACATCAATTTTTCGGATTAGTTAACCAAAATATGTTATACTCGTACTGTACAAGGGAAATAAAATTCACGGCTGGGTATCCCGTGATTGCCTAAGAGTTCTTTCTATTCACTAACTATAGATACTCAGTATCAAAAAAGCTAATTGGGGATTATAGGTCGACCTCCCAAATAGGATCACTTTGGAATTTTCAGTTTTTATGTTGGAAATGCTGTAAATCTTTGAAATCTACATATGTACAGAAAAAATAAAGTTTTCTACGCGTGAAAAATACTTATGAAAACAAAGACTTGATCTGTAGTATAGAAGACTTTCTTCCATCAATTTGCAATCCCACAAACATTTGACATTTGATCCCGGTCTGCTAGAAGTTACTCATTTTGGAAAGCGCTGAGTGTCCAACATATCTAAATCACAATTGTAAAAGATATAACCTTAAAAGCTGGCCCTGGCCAAAATCTACGCAGAAGGCCGACATATCCTTCCCTTGAATAGGACCTTAACGCGGTGGGAAGTCTTACGTCCTGTTTTCTACCCCAGCAATCCAGCTGCGGTAGCATAGACAACAAACAAAATTCAAAACCTTTAATAAAACCATGAATAAAGCTAGTTCAAAAGATCGTCTTTGGGTTTTACGTGGATACCTGCCTATTACGGCTCTACCCCACGGGTGGCCTATCAACATCAGAGTCAGATTTAGTCCTGACCATTAACCCCGGCATAGGAAGCTATCTCGGTCGCAAAGTTGTGATTTGTTGCAGCATATGCACACCTCTTGCTTTGGAGGCGAGGTCTATATAACACCTCTTGAATTCAAGAAATGAATCTTGAAAACCATGTGTTTCCGCATTTGGAGTAAACCAAGCCACCATGATGCTTCCTCTAGGGGGCCTACCTCATAGATAGGGTTCGAGCCGAGGGTAAAACTCAACCTCAACTCAAATGGGCACAATCTCCTATGGTACCAGAATATAGCTTCCGGTGGAGCTTCGCCACTTCGTCATTTCATGGAGCTTCCTAGGCGAACGGAACAAGGACATAGTCCAAGTTCTTACTCAGCTTCGGAATTACCTCGTCACTTCCAGATGGGCTCCTGCAAAACCCTGGGCCTGTCAACCCTTAGGAAACACACCAAAAAGTCAGCCGGGGTAGAAACCAACAACTCAATGTGCATCCTAGTCAATCAAGGAAAGACGCACCTGTCTTTAGTTTACCTTACGGCAAGCTAGGAAAGACGCTCCTAGTCTTTGTTCTAAAGAACGATGACGACGATCCTCTATTATTTGCAACTATAAATAGGAACAAATAAGAAACCCTTATCGAACCTTTGTAAGACTTTCGAAATCTCCAACCACATAAGCAGCCGGAGACTTTACTAATACCAACCAAGATCAACCTTAAAAACCCTTCCAGTGAAACTTTCGAAATGCCCAGCCACAAAAGCAGCCGGGGACGTTACTAATTTCACTGCTCCCTCGAGTAGGACCTAAGAAATCTCCAGCTGCTTGAACAGCCAAAGACTTCACCAATCCCACTCCCCCTACCAACCAAGCTAGTTCAAAAGATAAAATTCGAACAGGGATATACGTTCAAATGACGGCAGGAGTCGTGACTGCCGACACGGGCTAGGCCTCTAATGAGGAGAAGCCGCCAGCGACTAGTAAAGCTTTATGTGGCGAAACGGTTCTCAAGCCTGGCACAGTCTGCGGAACAACTGTTAAAACAGGGTCCGCAGACTGTAGGAAGACTGGTAAGCTATGCGCCATTTGTAGTACTGGATTCGAGAAATCCAATACTACCAATAAACCCCACTTCAGTGGGAAGGCACCCTTGAAATAAGTGTCTGCTGCAACCACTACGAGACATCCCTTCTCTCCCAACAAATCAAAACGCGCTGGCAATTAGCGGAATGCTAGGAGAATCATCAGAAGACTATGTGACAAACTTGAGACTAATGGTGACTTGAAGCAGGACGCAACTTTAGCATGGGCCAAAAGCATCATCGCTAAACAACAAGATTCTCATCCACTTCGGACCCCAAGCGCCCCAAAGTGCATAAGACCAGCACTCCATCAGATGTGTTAAGAAGGGAAGATCTCTCTTTTAGCGATGCGCTAAAATCAAGTATTATTGTGGCAGTCATCAACAGATGCGATATCGATGGCAAGATCTCAGCAGATCGCTGGGCAGAGAGCTCTCGGTATGCTATCTGGACATCATGAAGGCCATCCAGGACCACCCCCAATTATTAGAGATGACGGCTGACAAGAGGCCAAGTAAAGCTTATCTTTTGTGTAGATCGGAGATCTTGCGATCTTTATAAGCTTGCTATTAGCAAGTTAGGGGAAATCTAGGCATGTGCGAAGCTCGAGGTCGTTGCTAGAGAGAAAATCCCTAACAGGCCCGTGTCTGGATTCCAGAGGAACCCTCTCGACTAGATGTAATCCTAAAAAAAAATCAGAGTAGTAATCCAGACCTCCCCACTCATAACTGGAAAGTTGAGAAAGTGGATCAACCAAAGGGCGCTTCAAGATCTGCAATCATTGTAGTGAATAAAGAGTCCTTGGCTCCTCTACTGGTTAACAACATTGTGATCGATAAAAGGCACTCCTCAAATATCAAGGATTCTCGAAAGTTCTGAAGGTCAACATTGACTACCTAGTAGCCGTAGCCGACGTGATGCAGCTACGGGTATATCTCGACCAAAACCAAGCAATGGAATATTGTGAGTAAATATCGACGAAGGACTCCAAAGGGTACAATTTTAAACCTTAAGAAGTCCTATACCACCACCAGAAAGTTTTGACCAACCTTAAAATCATGACCAAGGTACAAAGTATGGCATGTATTGGAATCACTGCGGCAATTAGGTATACCCTCACAGAGGGTCGGGAGGCCTCTAGATCTATTTATACAAGAAACGGCAGTCAAAAGCGCACTTCGGCTTATCCAAACTAGTATAGCTAGAGACACAGTACCATAGGGCATGAGCAGATTCTACAGCAATACACGGAAAAAAGGCCATGCTCTGACCACATAACACCCCGTTTAGACTTTTATTAGCTATTCAGGACCGCATTTACTAACGGAGGGGACTGGCAAATCAACGAGCCATCAACCTGTAAATCGGTAATAGCAATATGAACCGACGCACGACGCACGGTTCCAAGATGGATACTGGTGTTGATGAAGGATCATTCAGACTTCCTGATTACAGCAGTGTCTTCCAAGCTGAGATCCTAGCAGTGACGAAATTTGCCAGGCAAGTTTCAATGATGGCAAGCTCGTATCACATGTTCCACTGCCCTGCGCTATTTCATCCGAGAAACAGGCTTCTAGGCAGAATTGGAGGATCTCTCTGATATTCCAAGCAAAAACTTGCTAAAATTTATTAATGCTCCCAAATGGCTTGAAAATTTCTAAGCTCTATCAACCAGCCGACCACGAGATTGGAAATTGCCGCCAACAACAGTCAAAAGACTTCATGGGGCACACCTCTCCCTAAGATTGACCAAAACCAAAATTTCGACAACCTTATCTCGAAGATAGCTATATTATGTATATAGCTCTACATCTGTATCGTAGCTCAGCGTAAACAAACAAACTCTTTCCCAGCATTAAAACAGAAATTAATAAATAAAAGACGGTTAATTTTAGAGTGGAAAAATCTTGTTGTAAAAAACCACTATCTTTCGTATATTTCTATAACTCATCTTGAGTCTTTCACGATCTCTTTCCGACTGACTTACATTATCTTTTCGTTCGTTTATTCAAACATATGAAAGCTTAAAGCTATTCTTTCGTTAAAAATGTAATCTATCCTTTTCTAACATCGAACGTCATGACCTATAGTCGTGCCGTTCGATACAACATCTATGAAAGCTATTTGAGCTGACGGGCCTGGTGCCAAACTGTTCAAGGAAGTTAGGTAGAAATGGCGACCCTGCGGCCCAATTAGCGCTGAAATGTGCCATTTCTCATATGAACCTGTGGATGGAATTGATATGGAAACTTGTGGACATTCTCACGGAGTCATAAAGTTTGGATTAACTTAAAAAATATGAAAGGATCTAGTAGGTTTTGATGTCTATTATTATAGTGTGTTTGCCAATTCGATTGAGTGATCATCGGCAACCTTAAACCTTCGTCCGCTAGCTCGGAATCTAAGGAGTCAAACGGAGTTCACGGCACAGAAGTAACCGAAGCCATATCGTAGCGTTGAGAAAAGAGCTCAAGTCTTTGACCTTTTTCCGAAAGTTAGTCAATGACTTCAAAAAATGTCCTTTCTAATGATTGTGCTCTAAATTTGGCCAGAACAGGGCATTTGCAGAGGAAATAGAGGACAGTTTCCTTTTCCATGCATGCTCTGCTTTTGGTCAGTGTCCGCTACAGGTAGCTACAATCCTGGCTATGGTTTGCCTGGGTTTGCATATCAGATTGAGTGTTTGGTATTTATTATAGATGGGACAAATCTTTCTAGATATAATGCAGTTCGTTAAACTGCTCTACCTACGGTTCGATTCGCTAAGAAAAATTGAGAGAATATTTCTCTTCATTCTTCATTCCGAGTGGAATGTTCACTCTTTCCGCAAGTAAGCTATGAAGGGCTGATCCTCGTCTCGTCACCTTGTCCACCCGTTGATTCCCATCCATGCACCAATTACCCGGAACCTAGATAGGAATGAATTTGCGGTTAATATTGAGGTTAGAAGTTCATCCCGGCATTGCTGGAGCAATTTAAAGGGTGATGTACTAGCACTAATGGCTTTAACACTCACCTGCCTGTCTGTGATAATAGCCGTATTCTTATCCTGGTTTGGATCTTTCATGCTTTCCTGATAGCCAGTAACTCAGCTTGAAGAACACTTGCAAGGTCGGGTAGCCTTAATGACATAGATACATCCAATGTCACAGAGAAGATTCCTAAACCAAAACCACACTCCATCTTAGAGATAGTTGTGTCGACGTCTTTCATCAGTACGTCATCATCCCAGTCCATATCCACAACCGATACTTGGAAGTCGTCTCTGACAGCCTCCATGGTACGTGGTTGTGATGCTCAGGCACACTTCTTTTCTGTGTTTTGTTAGTCTCACCTTGAGACCTGTTTCCCTTAACGGCTTTTTCCACGCCTGTTCAAAGAGGCGGGAGATTGTTTTTAATATTTTGCGCGTACCAATAGGATTATGCTTATTATATTTCTTTGCTTACTTGACACTCATCGAATTTCGGCAACTGAGCGTTAATAATCATGTAATAAAACGGCAAACATGTTTTTTGTGGTACACTTTACGCGGCCCACAAAAACCGAAGAGGCATAAATTATATATTAAACGAAAGCATTTTTTGCATAGATGTGCACAATGCCAAAATTATTTAAATATACTACACAGAAATTATTTAAAACAACAAATAAAAATTGCAAAAAAATGCCCGGACATCTATTGCTGAATAGAGCATACATTTACACTATACTGTCATACAGTTACTGTCATACATTATATACATATATAATTATGTGTGGTTTAAGTTTAGTAAAAGTTAGAACCATTTTAAGTTTTGCTTTTGTTGTTGTTTGGAAAAATACAGCACATTTTGTTCACTTTTGACTCTTTGAAATTGAATGCAGTTAAGTCTTAGGCCGGTATTCACCGAGCGCTCGTAACTTAAGAAGCTCATAAACCTATTCACCAAGCAATATTAGTGAAGATCTACGAGCGCTCTTAAAAGTTAGGAGTGGTCCCGACCACACCTAACTTACGAGCGCTCTTTTCGAAAGTTTGTTCGCTTGCGCGTGTGCCACGCACGCATTTGACTCGAATCCATGTGAGCAATGCCAAGTAGAAGAGTATCCATTTGCTGTCAAGACTCAAGACCAACATTCCACAACATTTCACAGTTTGGGTATGCCTGAACAAGAGAGAGTGGCTCTCATTTTCGAACTTCGAAAAACACTTGCGAGTGGTTGGTGAATACCCCACAGAAATTTCAAGTTAAGAGCCTCGTAAAGTTAAGAGCCGTTTAGGAGCCCTCGGTGAATACGAGCCTTAGATTATTAACTACATCTATCGGGCAATTTCCGTGTTAGGCTAGGCGCGCACATTCAATTTTAGTTACACAACTGTTTTGTTGCTTATAGAAAACAGATGAACTATTTGGTTGAATGCCCGCGCAGGTGCATATAATTATATGTTACACAAAATAGCGAACTCTTTTTGGGCAATCGTTTAGTTTGTGTCAAAACACAAACTTCTTAGTTGCTCGAACCAAGCAGTTGGGAAACTAAAAATTGAATGTGCGCGCCTAGCCTTAGTGTTTTCAAAAAGTGAAAAAGTGAAAAAGTGAAATTTAGAATCATTTCAACTTTTACCTTTTGTGTTTTTCGAGATGGAAGATAGAAATTTGAAATGAGTTTGAAAAAGAGAGCATGTAGTTCTAGCTTTATTCTATGCGTTACTGTTTTCAAATCTTCCCTGAAAATAAAATATCCCCCTGGTTTGACAAGAATGCGTTAACAAACAAACAAAATATCAAATTCGAATTAGGGCTAAGTAAATCGTTCATTTCAAATGATTGAATCGTTCAACAATCGATTACGAAAATGATCCGATCATTTCAACCAACCGATCATTCGATCATTTTCATTTCACTGAAATGATTCAATACTGTTCCTATTCGATTTTAATTTCGATTTCGATGATAAGATTGACTTATGGCTTTGATAGTTCTCACAAAATATTCTATTATTGTAAGCCATAAATTTCCAAATAACATCGAATGATGCCTACTTTGTACATGGATTAAAAAGTGTCAAAAAAGTTTTCGGCTGACGAAATACACTTCGTACGTCAAAGCTGCATTATCTATTTGTCAAGTCATAAACTGTCAAATTCCATCAAAGGATGGCTAAGATTTCGATGGATTAAAAAACGTCTATAAATATTTAAAAAAAAAAGGTATTTTATTTTTTGCTCCGGAAAAGAGCAATTTTAGGGCTTTCGGCTAACATTTTGTACGAAATACACTTTGTACGTCATAACTGAATTCGTCCTCTATTCGTCAAGTCATAAACTTTCAAATTCCATTAAAGGATGGCTACGATGTCTATGGATTAAGAAACGTCCAAAAATCCACATTAAACATACCGGATTCTGATACATCAAATAACATCAGTTCAACCCAACAATTGTTTTTGCGGTCTACAACATCAGCAACCAATCTGCAACGTGTCAAAAATCTGCAATGTGTCAGAAATGTGTATAGGTTTGAAATTTTGTTTACCATTAACTGTTTTCCTTTGGACTCCAGGATTGAGTGCTTAGTAGGTACTTCTCATTGCATTCAACAATTTAAAAAAACCATGAATTCTCTGTATTTTATTGAATGATAATGAATTAGATAAATAAATTGGCACTCGAATTTCGAGAGCTGGGTCGGCTAGTTTAAATAAATCCATCTATACAAAATGGGTTAAATGAGGAGGGGAGAATACCCCAAAAAATGCCTGTCATATCCATAATGCATCGACAACACTATTTTAATCTTTTAACGACAGCCTGTTAGCCAATTTTAAGTCAGTTAAATTATCGAATTCGAATAATATGATAACTATCTTGGTCTGCCCTTCTCCATCATCGTATTGTCCTCCTTAAAGCATTCCAAGTTATTCCAATTGGCAGGAAAGTAGCCACAATATCAGACTTCAGACACTTCTTTCTTAGGAATTCATATAAGAATTTCTAAAGTAAGTATCTAGTATTTTTGTTCGTTTTGTTGGTTCTTATGGCAGTTCTCCGATAGAAACATGAAGCCATTGTACCACCCGATATATGCACTCAATTCTGTGACTATAGTAGGTATTTGAAAAGCAGATAAAAGGGAACCTTACGGTATGATATGGGGGGATATTTGGGTTTCTTGTTCAAATCGAGATGCCAAAAAAGCATCTCACAACACAAATGATGCTATTTCAACTGAAGGCTTCACACAGAGAAGCGCAATGATAAGCTTGACTGGAGAGGATATGGTGTTATGTACCATACCGTAACTGTACCGTTGTGTTGTATCTGTGTTTGTTATTTCTTTGAATATATTTGTCCGAACTATAAAGCCATGAACGGTTCCCTTTACTCTGGTCTTTGAGTATGCATTTTTCGTTCGAATGTGAAATGGATAATGGCCAATGGTTGGTTAGGTTGAGTATTTCTATCGCCATTATTATTTTTTTTTTCGTTTTCAAGAAAATAAAAACACGCAAGCAAAAAATAAGTTGGTACTATAAGGATATCCGATCCAATACACAAGTGTAAAGGAGGACTTTTGACGGTATGACTGTGCAGTTGCTTTCAACATTATAAAAATGGCAAGACATATGCTTCAAGTAATTCGAGAGGCGGTGCAAATATTTCAAACAGCAGCGACTGGGATATGTTTTGTATATATGTATATCCTTTGAATTGAGACAGTTTATTATGGTATTGCATTGTTTTGAAAGAAAATACATCCTTTGGCCAAAATATGAGAAATGCATTTTCTGTTTGAAATTATGGCAGACTTCGAACACTCCGACAGACATTTTTGCTTGTTCCGTTAAGTATCACCTATGTTATTATTTTCAATGCCGATACAGCGAGACAGAGAATCTCCTATTTATGGACTAATGGACTAAGAACTGACATAAGCTCTTTTTGATATGAATATGACAGTTGAACTTTAAGACTTATTCAAATTGTTAATGGTATAATGCAATATTGACACTTAAAACGAAAAGAGATTGGTTTGATAGACAGCAAACGAAAAGTCACCAAACCAAAAGTCAAGAGTACCAAAACAATTCTGGTCCAATAGTATACCCCTTAATACTTTTCTATAATACCCAAGAAATAGAAAAAGTGCGATGAGCTAAGATTATATTTCAAATTAAGAACACTCATCTCTACTTACCATATACATTATGTAACTATGGCTGGTCGACATAAAATGATGGGTTGATATCTTTTATTTTTACTTTCGACTTATAGATACTATAAGGCAAGTTATGCATTCGTAAAAAAAATCGAACTCGAGATTTTGATCAAAGTTGACATTACGATGATAGCGAAGACCAAAAAAGTAGGTCTCAAAATTCTGTCTGTCTGTCTTTTCCACTACAGCCTAAGCGGCTCGGCCGATTTTCTTTAAACTTGGTAGATATCATTTTTAATTCATCCACGTGTTTGCCATTACGATTTGTTTTCGAAATTTTATAAATATTTTTTTTTAAAGCTGTCTCACAGAATTTAAGAAAAAAATCAAAAAAATTCATTTAGCTAAAGCTGGGTAATGGTTGAAAAAAAATTTACAAAAAATGGTTATTTTTGGTAGCCCCCCTGGAACCATTTTTTTTGTTTTTGCTTATCTTGAAAACGGTACGACCGATTTTGATCATTTTTGATTATGCTAAAGCTCCTCCAAAGTTTGAATATTATTACATATTCGAATTTTCAATTTTTTATTTTTTGGATTTTTTTTTTTGAAACACAATATTTCGAAAACCCCATGCTCTATTTTTTCAAACTTGATAAATTAAAGTTACTTAGCATTATCTACAAGATTTGGGAAAAAAATTTGTTTTACCCAAAATTAATGGTACCTTCCTACAAATGTTAAAACATGGTTTTCGAAAATCGTATTTTTCTCGAAAACGATTACGAGAATTTTGCTAAAATTGTTTTTCTTTTAATAAATTCTTACGATCTATAATTTAATAGAAATAAAATGCACGACTGGGTCGCACGAACTTGACTTGCTCTTATGTAATAGACTAGGAATTTTAAAAACGAATGTTATTAGAGAAAACTGTTCATAAAGATAAAATTAATTTTTTAAATTCTTTTAGTAGTAAGAGACAAAAACAGAATGCTATACAAATATTAATATATGCAAGAACAAAAATTATAAGTCCTTGTAATGGTTTCTTAAAAAAAGCTTTTATGTACAAAATTTTCAAAAGATTTTTAAGAAAAAATTTGGTATGCCAACTTTCAGTTTTGATTATTGTAGGATTGAAAATTAAATTTACAAAAAAATATATTGAGCCGTTTTTGAAACATCGAATTTTCAAAAAAAAAAAATAATTTTTTTTTTTCAAAAATTCAAAAAATATATTTTTTTTAAGTTTTGAAATGCAATAGTTTTTAGACTTTTTAGAAGCATCTCTACAAAAAATTTCATTAAAATCCGTTATGTCGATAATGAGTAATCCAAAATTTTAAAAAATGGTTCTATGGTAGGTACAAGCTGTAATATCTTAATTTTAATTTTTTTTTTTATAATATTAAAGATCGTTAAAATTAATTTAAATAAAAAAAAATTATCAAAATTCAAGGCACCGTTTTCGAGGAAAATTTGATTTTTGAAAGCCATTTTTTAACATTTGTATGGTGGGTACCTTTATTTTAAGGTAAAGTAAAACTTTTTTTCATACATTTTGTAGATTATATTGAGAAAAGTTTATTTATCAAGTTTAAAAAAAATCTAGCATACAGTTTTCGAATTATTGAGTTTTGAAAAAAAAAAATTGAAAAAATTGGAAAATTTGAATGCACAATTCTATTTAAGTTTTTGGGGAGCTTAAGCAAAAAAATGATCAAAATCGGTCGTACCGTTTTTGAAAAAATTAAAAACAAAAAAAATGGTACTTTGAGGGGTACCCTCAATAACCATTTTTCGGAACATTTTTTTCAACCAGTACCTAGCTTTAACTAAATAAATTTTTTTTGTATCTATGTTTTTTAAATCATCTGTCTAACAGTTTTTGAGAAAAAAAAATATTTCCGAAATTTCAAAAAAAAATTCGTATGGCAGGTCCCTACCGTTATTTTTGGTATTAAAAAAAAAAGAAAACAAAAGTGGGGGGGAAAAATTAAAAATGATATCTACCAAGTTTGAAGAAAATCGGCCCAGCCGTTTAGGCTGTGGTCGAACAGAAAGACAGACAGAATTGCGAGACCCACTTTTTTAGTCTTCGCTTCATCGTAATGACAACTTTGATCAAAATCTTGAGTTTGATTTTTTTTACGAATGCATAACTTGCCTTATAGTACCTTTAAGTCGCAAGTAAAAATCGATGATAATAGCTTAAAAAAATCACTATCATATCTATCCCAATAGAAGTCCCGATGACTAAGGGCATTAAGAAAATACGTCAAATTCCTAAGACTAAATATTTCTTGGCTTGACACATCTGTTGGCTTTCTTTTCGAAACCGAAGAGGGTTTTAAACTATTGTTCCTTTCGATGAAAGTACTGAACGTATAAAAAAAAAACTGAAAAATGGCGAGCGTCTACATCTGTATCTGAACTGAGTCTTGCAACTCAAACGAGCTTGAGGGCAGTTGGCCAAGTGAATGCCTTTAAGTTTTTGAAAGATATGACTACAACATCTCCTGACGGAGCAAAAAAAAAGCAATTGGCCATACGAGAATAATTTTCAGTAGATAGTATGATGATTTTGCATTAAATAAAAAAATCTATGAACTTTATTTATTTATTTACTAATATAAATAATTAATTTTTTTCATTACAAAAATATTTTGTCAATATTTTAAACAAATATTCTTATAATTAAAAAATAAAAAAATATTTGTTTTTCAATAAAAAAGTGGGCGTTTTTTGCGGGCGTGATCAATGTTTGGTTGAAATATACAAAGTCTCAAGATATTTTTCAGAAAGTTTCAGGCTTATAACTCCACCGGCTGATTTGAAGCCACAAAAATGGTGATTTTGCCCCACTGTGCGGCGGTTTGTTTTTTTGTTTTTAAATTCAAAACAAATATGTTTGTATGGTTCTCTGGTTGGTTTTACCGGTTTTTGAGGAAATCACACACAAAAATGGTTCTAGGGGGGTTGGGGTACCACTAATAACCATTTTTCGGAAAAATTTTCAAGCAAGGGTTTTAACTAAATGTAATTTTATGATTTGTTTTTATTTTGAGAAAAAGAATATTTTTTATAAAATTTCGAAAAAAAATCATATGGAAGGCACCGTTATTTTTGGCATTAAAAAAAAGAGGAAAAATAAAATTAAAAAATAATATCTACAAAGCTAAGAGAAAATCGACCGAGCCGCTCAAGCGTAATGTCAATTTTGATCGAAATCTCGAGCTCGATTTTTTTCGAATGCATAACTCTTGCCGTATAGTACCTATTTGTCGCAAGCAAAAATTGAAACAGAATACTATTCCTTAGAGCTTTAGAATAAGAATATACATATATAAAAATCCGTTATATACCTATTATCCATTTTCTAGCTTTAACTTAAGGAACTTCGGCGAACCCCACAGGCGGATCACTAGTGTGAAGCAGATACGTGGGAGAGTTATGATCCCCTCGACATCGAGATCATAACAGCGCCGAAGAAAAGGAAGAAGAAGAAGAACTTAAGGAAGTTTTCTTAATTGTTCTTTTAAAATAGATGGAACCGTTTTTGAGAAAAAAAATAATTCTAAAATTTCAAATAATAAAATGCACGATGGATCGCACTTACTTTCTCTTATATACGAGTACTTCGGGATTTAAAAATAGTACTCATAGGGGCAGTACCCCTTGGCATTGGAGTTTTGTTTTCACGGTGTACTGCATCTTGCAAGGAATCGACAAAAAATCCTCTTAGAGTATCTCTTGTCATGAAAAGTGCTGCTGCCAATTGTTATGTTTTAATAATATATACATAAATTAAAAGTTGTTTTTTATCTAAAACAGTTTACAAAATGTTAAGTTCTCAATTTCTTTTTTGTTCTAAATCCAAAACAATATTTTTTTAAAACTTGTATATACAGTATTATTTCAAATTTAAAGACGCTCATTTATAGATATTTTTTTTCTAAGTCGGTAGAATCGTGAATAATAGTTTTCCATAAAGTTTTGTTGGACTAACTTGTAGACCATACCTACAATGATAGACATAAAATGCTTATCAAAATTATTGGAGCCGTTTTCGAGATAAATAAGATTTTTCATACCGACCGTATCGAGGTGATGTTAGCTTTAGAGCTTAAATAGAAATTTCAATTTCTCCTCTAGGGAATCACTGAAGACCCTTAAGTAACAAGTTTGTAGAAAATCACTTCAGCAGCTTAGGCTAGAGGTCGAGGTAAAAACATGTAGACAGACAGACTTAATTGCGGAACCCTTTTTCCGTGTTCTCTATCGCCTTAAAATCAACTTTGTTCATTGGGAACTCAATTTTGTTCCAAGTGCGAACGTCTTAAATGAGAAGCAGTTTTCACGGCAAGAGACACCCTTGAAAAATGTATCACTTTCTCAAAAGAGGTAGAACTAATGAAAAAACATATTTTTTCTAATTGGCAGCAGATGGAAATCGAACCCAGAAGTTTGAACACATAACCCTATGTAAGTTCGGATTTTACTATGGAAGTTTTCTATCTACAGGAAAGATCTCGTTGATTTTGATGACATTTTAACCTTTTGCTAGAAATCTAGATTTTGATTCAATATGTGGAAAAGGCTATAAAATTATTTCAAAATTTAACTTTATAAAATTCAATGAAAACATATTGAAGATTATTACACAAAAGCGATTGTTTGATGTGGCAATGGATTACACTATAATCGCACTTTGCGAATATACCAAACAAACACATTTTACCAGGAAAATGCATAAACTAATGGAATTTCAACGAGTCCTCATCAAATGATGGACGAGGGATGTGACGATTGAAGTTTGGCTGTTTCTGAAGTGGTGGTTTTCGGTATTTCCTCTAAAACTTACAGATGCATTAAAGCTAACTGCTTCCACATTCATATAATATTATTTGCATTTGCACCGAAAACTTTTGATTGAATATGCAAAAGCAATTTAATATATATTTGAATGCAATATTCTCTATTTTCTCACAAATATAACTCTGAATAAATCCACCCGGACATACTAGTACAATTGGGCTGAATCATGGGCGGATTTCAAAAGGTTACCAATCAGGGCTATACGGGTATGTTAGTATGATCTCGTACATGATTCTTTATTTTCGTTTGTCTTAATACCAAAAAATTATATCTAAGCGATTTCCGTTAATTTAAAGTCTTAAGTCACAAAGAAGAGGTAAAGGGTAATCCATATGTGTCGATTGTACATGACCAGATGTTATTTAATATCTAAGAAGCCAAGTTTTCCGGTAGTCCTATAGAGAGTTTTACTTAGATCTGACCACCCTCACACGTTTTAACTAAGGCCAGTTGGATTTCAAATTTTAATAACAAAATTCTAAAAGTGTTTTTTTTTTTTTGTAGCCCAATAGTTAGCGCATATGATAAGAAGTGTTCGTTATGCTTTTCCGGATTCTATTGAATTTGCGTTGGGCGCCATTTCGAATTGTAGGCAAATTGGTTCTTATTACATATTTCACTCGTTTTCATCTTATGACTAAAAATCCATTCAACAAAAGTTGATTTTTGATATTTTGATATTTTTCGACTTAACTCGAGTTGAGTACATACATGTCTTTTATATTGAAATTTAACTCATTTAAAAAGGGTGAAATTTTAATAAATTTCTAAGGGGATTTTCAGTAGGGATTTCCGAACTTTGACAAGTGATTGCGGCCATATTTTGTTGAAACTTCAGCTGTCAAATTGGCTGTCGTTTATTAAGTAAAAGTGTAAAAGCATTCAATAACAATAACCAATTTTTTTTTTGGCCCAAATAGGAAGATTTGCGTGCCACTCAGTTCGTGCCACAATGGACATTTTGCATGATTGATTTTAGAGCACGGTTATCTCACGCAGAGGCGACGTGAATCGCCCACCGAGATCGTGCGTTTTGACCGCGTTCGAATTTTTATAGGGTATTATTAGGTCACATATCTGTGCCCTGAAAGGCCACATAATGAATCACAAAGGCTAGTTCAACATTGAGCCACTGCTTTGGAAAATTGGAAGCTTTAGGTGTGCGCAACACAGCGAAGGCGCAGATGAGATTTAAGTCATGTTATATTTGAAAAACGTAGTACCTCTTGTCATAATGGCAATTGACAATACCTCCATTTCCCCCTCCATTTATCCCCTATATTTCTGCAAAATGGGTTAAGGATGTCTATGAGCCATCATGGCTTCTAATTTGTATATCTCAAAAATCGAAAATATGAGCCTTCTAAATGCTCCTACAGGTCTGGTGGAGTAATGATTTAATGAGTGGGGATAAAGGAAAGGTTTGCGCCCTTAAAAGGCATCTACCTCTACTCAAACAGGTGATTCTGATTATGTGTCGATAGACATTTCTTCAATGACTTAGAAGACTTAGAAGTACCCTCCGACATTAACACCATTAACGAGCTTGAATGCCATAGGATCCCTACGGTATCACAACGGATCTAAGGATCATTGATCTAAGTGTGACGGTAACATCAACTGTCAGCCCATTAACCTAACCTGACCTTTCTCATATCTTAGTTAAAACCTTTAGTGAACATAACCAAAATACCAAAATGCTGATATTGTATTATTAATAAGATCTCTTGAACCTTGGGCAAACGAGTGAAGCTCTTTCTCCTAACTTCCACACCCCCGTCAATATCTCCTTAATTTAGATACATAGAAGACTAAATTCTTCCACCAAAAGCGTTGAAAATGGTCAGAAAGCTTACCATCTGTTAGGCTTACAAATTTTAATTTTCTGGGAATTGAATTAAGAATAGAGAAAAATTCATGAAAAGTGGGCGTGGACATAGGCGGGTTTTACTAAATATCCTTTTTGAAAATCTATCTCGCTTATAAAAATAAACTTATAAAATTTTAGCTAAATTTGTTTGGTACTTTTTGTGTGTACTTTTGAACCTAACGAGGTACCTACAGTACAACACCAATATAAGAAACTCTGAATATCAAGGAAATTAATTTCTTCTATTCGAGTTTTTCATACATATTCAAACAACTAATATAAAAAAAGAAAATGTCTTGCATAGGAAACGCGCATATATATATACCTACATATATATTTTATTGGGAAGCCATTAAAGGTAAAAATATATACATATATGGTGTTGATAAATGTCAATTACCAAATCCTGTACTAAATTTTTTTGTTCTTGAAATTAATAATGAATTTGTGCATACAATAGTTTTTCATAGACACGTTTTTCTAATATGCAAGTTTTTAATATACTTCAAATATAAGTTATATTATATTTAAGTCGAATTTATTTGAAAAATATCAATTGTATGCAAAAAGTTGTAGAAAATAAAATTTGGAACAATTTTTATCATATGCATTTTTTGTCTTAAGTTGAAAATGGGTAAGTTATTTGATAGTAACCAATTTGCCTAAAATTCAGAATGGCGCCCAACACAAATGGAATCCTGAGAAATATAATTTTTTAAATTTAATTTTGTCCCCTTTTTTTTGTTGTATATTCCCACTGGACTCAATATCAAATTTAAGATAAAAAAAATTTAAACATTTTAGTTTAACTACATTTCAGAAATTCCTGTAGCCTAGATCCACTCCTGAAACTTAAAGTCCAAAGTCCGACTTCCCATTAAGAGAGAGACCTCCCGCACTCTGTATCTCTTAGTTCTAGCCTTTTATTCCGAGTAAACCCAGCAAACACACCTCCACTTCACTAAGTCACATTTCGACAAACCTTCCCACGCCCCCTTCTGCATACTTCAATAGTATATCGGAAGCCTAAAGTGGATACCGGATCAAGACGTAAAGGACGAGCAGGAAGAGCGTACCTATAGCTACACCAACACCTCAAACTGCTCCTCTGTCACTTTGTGTTCGCACAGTAATGGGTGCATTTGCAATGCATTGAGCAGCGGTAGTAACAAAATAGTAAGATGTCTGCATTACGGTATATCAGGTGATAAGGACCATCGCAGTCATCCTTGCTGTGGTATACGATGGAATAAATAAGGGTAAGGCAAATGCGGTGGTGGTATATCACTGGTGGTGGCTGCCACTTATTTACTGCACTGAGGTAAGAAGTCATCATGCCGGAATCATCATTAGGGGAGACAAAAGAAATAAGTTGCTCCTGCAACTGCAGCTTCAATTTGAATTCGCTTCCCATCATGTATATTCTATCAAAGTTTTGGAATTGAATAATTGGTTTCTGGGAATGGTGGGTCTCTCTCTCATCCTTTCATTTAGGACGGATTGGATATTCAGCAAGTTGGCAGTTTGGAAGTTGACGATGAATTTCGAGTTTATTCCGTATGTCTTTGCGATTGATTTCCAAGGAGATTCGTTAGAAAGAGGGAGAAAACAACTTTGCCAGCCAGCAGGAAGCTGAAGCTTACCTATAGATAGAAGGACGATTAAGGATTAAGGCAAATTTTGTTAGAGTAAAGTTTTAAATGAATTTAAGTTAAGTTTCACTTTTGGTGTTTTTGGAAATAGCACTCGGTTGATGAATAGCAGATTGATGATGATGTTCTCTGTCATGGTTCTTGTTTTGTTTTGCATTGAAAAGAGGAAATCCAATGGACAGGATATACGAGTATACAGACAGACCTGGAGCTCAAGAGACATTGATGTACTGACAATCAATTGTCATGCAATTGCAATTTCATTTAATATTCATGAAGTTGATTCTTTTTCTTTTGGGAAATTATTATTCACATCAAGAGTGTGTCTGTTGAATAAATTAATTACAAGAGAGGTGACGCAAATAAATAGGTATAACCCAGGGAAATCCGGACATGAAGAAATTTTGTATTTTCTTTCGGATAGCTTCACTTCGTCTTAATTTTTCTAAAGAAGTTTTGAAATCCGATCTTAGTTTATTTTTTTGCTGATTATAGGAATAATCAAAGAAAGATTTTGGGTCTAGGTCACCGTCACACAAAAAATGGCGCCCAATCATTATGCCGTTTCAATCGAGAATGCCTTCTTCCTCGATTTTCTGGTTTTTAGCTTGAACATGGGCAATAATAATGCGGGTGTAATTGCAAATATTAATACATAAAAAGCTATCAAAAGTACCTCTACTCCAGAAAACGTTTCCCCCAGCTATTATAAAGGGTTCATTAGTGAGATGTTATTCCTCCTTTTTTTTGCACAAATTTTGGTTAATGTTTATGAATTTTATTATTCTAGGGTATTTGCTCAAATTCCAACACCTAGATTTTTTTTCTGGCGACGTTTTTGCGATTCACAGAGAGATTGAAGACCGAGATGCGGAAGGGTACAAAAATTAGATATCCAATCAAATAGAAAAAAACATTAGGGGGTTCATAAAGACTTTTTAGAAAGTTCTCAACCTTCTTAAGCTTTTTCTTTGACCGCCATCTTGTCGTCTTATTTTTCTGGGTGTAAAATACTAAAATGTTCCAAAGGTTGTAAAAATTTTTGGTCATCTGTAAGAATTATTCGAAACATTAACTCGTCCTCGGTTCCAATGATTGTCTCAATGGTACTCCCTTTATAAGTTGTCTTGCGAAAGTTGATCTTCTAACAAAGCAGTGTCCTAAAGGTTTCTAGTTTCTACTCTTCAACAAAGTGTCATCACTTCCCCGGTTCCCGAGCGTGTACATATTTGTACTAGCCCGGGTAATGTCCATGCCATTGTTTTTAAAAACCATTGTGTAAGCTTTCTATCTGTGCTACTCAACAGACCTCTTTCAAAATGGTTTGAATACTGCATTTGCGCAGCCAGTTCCTAAATAAGGAAAATCTTGTTAATCATCTTACTATCGATAGCATTTTCCAAGGTCATGAAAACGCTTATTAATTTTCAGTTTAAAAAACTTTTTATATAAACGGTAGAACAGATTTGGTACCAATAGACTCACTAGTGATATCATGGAATATCTCACTAAACAGTGGGTATTGTACGATATCAATGAATACAATTTTCTTTGGATTAGAATTTTACCTTTCAGGTCGCAAAATGTTGTCGTGAATTGTTGCAGACTGAAATTCCTAAGATATGATAGTGTTTCCCAGGGCACTTGCATCGAAGAAACCAAAAAGCTCTCATTACTCGGTATTTGTGTTAACGATGTTCTTCGTTGGAATGATCACATTTTCGAGACCGCCAAAAATGCTGCTAAATGCTTAGGATTTCTATATCGATGTAAGAAATTTTTCACCCCTTCTGATCTGGCTACAATTTATAAGACGTTTATGCGTCCAAAACTCGAGTATAACTCACACCTTTGGGCAGGTGCAGCACAAACTTCTCTCCATTTATTGGATAAAATTCAGAACAGAGCGTTAAAACTGATAGGAAACAGAGCTATCATGGATTCATTCCCATCTCTTGGACATCGTCGAAAAGTTACATGTATTTCTTTATTTTATCGCTTGTTTCACAAGCAATGCTCACTCGAACTAGCCAGTTGCATTCCTTCCCTTTATCAGTTTTATCGGTGGTAATGTCTTGCCTGGGTTTGCACGACAACTCTTAGACGTCAAGTAAAAAAATCCTTTCTTTAGCGACATAACACGAGTGTAGAACGTTTTATGTAGATCTATTTCGTCTCTTCCATTTTTGTATTCAGAGATTGAAAGCATCGGTATTTGCTCTTCAATTTTTCCCTATTTTCCTAGCTCTTACACCATTTTCCAAAATTTTAAGAATATTTAAAGCTTTAATTTTTAAGAGGCTACGGATGTTAAAAATGAATGAGAGCAGAGCAAATGTTCTTAAGCACATAAATGGCTAAAAGAATCGTAAATCAAGTATTATCGAGTATTGCGAGATAGCGTTACTTTTGATATACGCGAAGCAAAACGTCCGTCGTCTCTATGCTCCAAGACTCAATGAAGCGGACGTATTAGCAAGCTTTATCTCAATAAGATCCAACTCAATTGGGTTAGTTTTCGCTAAAGCTATCCTTTCGTACATCCTTAAATCGACAACTCATCTTTTCAATACCATTATTATGACTGGAGTCTTTCCTTTTACTTGGAAGTGTGCGAAAATTGTGCCTGTTCCTAAGAATCAGAATGAGTTTCGGCCGATTGCTATTTTACCATTCTTTTCCAAGGTTCTTGAGAAACTTTTAAATTTCCAGATACAAGAACATCTGAAGCGCAACAATCTACTTTGGAAAACCAGTCTGGTTTTCGCGCAAAACGCAGCTGGACTACCGCTCTAATAAATGTTGTTGAAGACTTAAGGCAAGCTGTAGACAAAAATAATGTTACTTTTCTTGTTTTATTAGATTTCTCGAAGGCATTTGATACAGTGAACCATCATGTTTTATGTAAAAAGCTTAGCAATAAATTTAATTTTTCACGTTCTTCCCTGAATCTGGTTTGTCTTACCTGAATAAGAGGAGTCAAGTAGTTGTGTCAAATAACTCTGTATCGGAGTTTCTTCCACTAAACAGGGGTGCCCCGCAGGGCTTAATATTAGGTCCTCTTTTCTTTACAATGCTTATAAACGATCTCCCCTTGAGTACTTTGAACAGTTCTATTGACATGTATGCCGATGATGTTCAAGTTCGAAAAAGCTTCCATTAGGTCTCGTGGAAAATGCAGCTCACGAAGTTAACGAAGACCTTAACAGAATTCTATGTTGGTCTCGATCTAATCTCTTATGTTTGAATCTCTCTAAGTATAAGTGTTTAGTTATTTCAAGAACGCGTATTAATACCTCCTATTTTGCTAACTTATATCTTAATGACTCACCAATTGAATTTGTTAAATCGACTAAAAATCTAGGCCTAGTATTCAACACGACAATCTCAGGGAATGTCACATAAAATTGATCGTAGGAAGGGCTTATGGAAGCTTACGTTTACTATGGGCAAGTAAATAAAATGCACGACTGGGTCGCACGAACTTGCTTCTATGTAATAGGCTACGAATTTTAAAAACGAATGTTATTAGAGAAAACCAGTCATAAGGATAAAATTAATTTTTTAAATTCTTTAAGTAGTAAGAGACAAAAACAGAATGCTATGCAAATATGATCAAAAATTATAAGTCGTTTTAGTGGTTCCTTAAAAAAAAGCTTTTATATAAATACCAAATTTTTAAAAGATTTTTAAGAAAAAATTTTGGTACGCCAATTTAAAGTTTTTATTATTGTTCGAATAAAAATTAAATTTACAAAAAAAATATTGAGCCGTTTCTGAGATATCGAATTTTCAAAAAAGAAAAAATTATTTTTTTTTTTCAAAAATTCAAAAAATATTTATTTTAAAGTTTTGAGATGCAATGTGTCTTAGACTTTTTAGAAGATTCTCTATAAAAAATTTCATTAAGATCCGTTATGTGGATATTGAGATATTTAAAATTCTAAAAAATGGTTCTATGGCAGGTAAAAGCTGTAATATCTTAATTTCAAATTTTTTCTTATTAAATTAAGACTATCTTATTAATAATGATCATACAAATTAATTGAAAGAAAAAAATTGTATCAAAATTCTAGGCGCCGTTTTCGAGAAAAATACGATTTTTGGAAACCATTTTTTTAAATTTTTTAACATTTGTATGGTGGGTACCTTTAGTTTTAGGTAAAATAAAAAAATTTGGCATGGGGTTTTCGAAATATCAAGTTTTGAAAAAAAAAATTTGAAGTTTTTTTAAAAATCCAAAACAGTTTTTTTTTGAAAATTCGAATACACAATTCTATTTAAGTTTTTGGGGAGCCTTAGCAAAAAAAAATTATCAAAATCGGATGTACCGTTTTTGAAAAATCAAAAACAAAAAAAAAAAGCTTCCATGGGGGGTACCCTCAATAACCATTTTTCGTATTTTTTTTAACCATTATCTAGCCTTAACCAAATGAAATTTTTTTGTTTTTTTATTTCTTAAATCTGTCAAACAGTTTTTGAGAAAAAAAAATATTTATAAACTTTCGAAAAAAATTCGTATGGCAGGTACCGTTATTTTTGGTCTTAAAAAAAAGAAGAAAAATACGTGTGAGGGGAAAAAATTAAAAATGATATCTACCAAGTTTAAAGAAAATCGGCCTAGCCGTTTAGGCTGTATTCGAACCGACAGACAGACAGACGGAATTGCGAGACCCACTTTTTTAGTCGTCGCTATCATATAACTGTATATATATGATGCACTATTATGCACTATTGCTCCCACTTGAGCATGCAAGACGTTCACATTTGTAAATAACTACTAAGGGCCTATCTTATTATACTAAATATTTTTTGTTATCAATCACACCCAAAAATTGCTGTGGGCTCTCGGTCTATTAGACATGGTGGCCCTTCACAGTCGACTCTTCAACGGTTGGTGTCCAACTTTGAGACGAGTAGTTCTGTTACCAACTATCTAACATTCGTTTTTGAAAGGAAGATCAGCAGAGAACTTCGCCCCGGTCCGTGAAAGTGTACGGCAGAACCCGATGCAGTCGATTTCTCACCGGGCACAATAATTCGGTTTTCATCTTGCAAGAAAAAATCTTTAAAGAATTTGATGAGTTGAACTTAAATGAATCTTCAAATTTGTCATTCCTAATAATCATTAAAGTTGTAACTGCTCTTGACTCCGACGTAAAGGAAAATGGATCGAGACGGAGTTTGCTTAAAATCCCCGCGAAATAGTCTGAGCAATTGAAAACAAAAGTTTCAGCTTGCTAATGCACATCATTTTCATCTTATCATATTATGACCTTTTTCCTTTGAATACAAATGTTCCACAAGGCAAACAAGTATGATTAATCAAACAAAAATTGTAATCAACTGACTTCCATCAACAGCCTCCTATCGACAAAAAAAACGAACAATTTATTGCAAACCATATAGTGAAGGGAGTTAAGTGATAGATTTCTTTATTACGTCCGAGATAGCCCTAAAATTCCGTGCATGGTATATCAATTTTAATCCACCATTGTGCAATTTCACCATCCACATCCACATCCACCACAATCTGTTACTCATTCGAAACGAATTATTCCACCAAAAAATCCACTACTCTTCCGGATTCTGTCAAAGGAATAAGCAATAAAATCAGCAACATCCCCGCACCAGCACCGCAGCGTCTCTGGACCTCACTGACAGTCAAACCAACAAAGCTAAGTAATTGCACACTGGTGGCCCGGCCGCTTGATAGATGACCATCTCATCTACCCATTTTGTTCTTCTGGATGTAGTGCCACAATTGCGCCACATGCTGTGTCCTCTATGGTGGACCAAAATTACAACACCATATATATACAGATATATACATGCACATACCAGCCGAGGTATTGGGAGTAATGAGAAGAGTGGCCAGAGGCAGGGAGGTTGCCTTGTTGCAAAAGGAAAGTCCATAATTGCGAATCCGTTTGCTAACAAAATGTTCTTCTGAGCGTGTTTGAGAACATCAGAGTTGGAAACTGACCACAAAATTCTGCAACAGACAAGGATCAAATCCCAAAAAGGCAACAAATATTCGCATCAAGAACTATACTACCCACCGGGTGTATGAGAGTGGACGAAATACAGAAAAAAAGCAATTATTCCACGCACATCCGGGAAGAATTATTTCCGAGGCGGCAACACAGCGAAGAGTGTAGCACTCGCGGCGGCCACGACGACGCGGCACAGAGGAGCGAGGCACACCAACTTCCGAATCAGTCATTCGGTTGGCGAGGAAGTCAAACGAATTCATGCAACCAAGTAAAGTATCATTTGTCCGTTGCTTTTGCCCAAATACACACAAATGTCATCAGCAGGACATCACAGTTCACAGCATCAGCCAACGCAAACCATTATGCCGCCCGCCATCGCCTCGCACCAAATGCCAGTTGTGGTTACATCAGCTGAGGTCATTCACAATAGTAGCACATTATACGATTACACACCGAAGGTTTTGTTGGCCACCAGTTAGTTTGTGAAGCTTGTTAAGGAGCTACATGGATTATAGTCGAGGTCTGGGTCTTGCTGGCGAAAATTTATTTGATAACAATGCTAAAGGGTAATACCTATTGTGAGTTGTCAGGGTAACTTTTAAGCTTTCTTACTGAATGTCAATCTGTTAAAGACGGAAAGTAAACCGTCTTAGACAGATTAGTTGGTGAGCGAAGTCTCGCCGAATCGACTTTACAGCAAAGTCATAACAAGATGATTATTAGCAGTGGGCGAAAAGACTGACACAGCAATCTGGGGCTCTCCAGACTGTTGTACCGTCAACCTACGAGTATCTGCCAGTTAGCGAGGGCAATGTATCAATTATCTATAAATTGTATACATTTTGAACGGGAAACGACGACTCGGACAACTCCCTTGTTGCTGCAACTTTCAGGACTGGAAAAGGAATTTGCGAAGAACCTTTAAGAATAAATTATTTCTCGGGATCATAAGGGATAGATAGCCCTTCTGTCTTATAAATAGACTGTTATATACTGGCATCACTCAAGAAAAGAGTAATGCCTGTGATTGAGAACAGCTGAGATGGATTTGAATTAACGACTGAGTCGTTGGCAAGCCATTGAATAAAACAGATCATCATCTCTAAAAAATACTGAGTTTTATTTAACTATTAATAGAAACATTAAGTTGAGAACTTAACATTTTGGCGACGAGAATCAAAAAGGTAAAAAGATGCTTACAACAAGCAAATCAGTAGAATCTCATCTAGGTGGAAGGGGTCAACTCGATAGCTTTTCTGTGGAATCGTCGTGGACAAGCTACAAGGAAAGGATGGAGTTCGAAGCCAATGATATCACGGACGAGTCTAAAAAGAAAGCTATTTTCCTCTCCAGCCTAAAAGCAGATATTTACGAAATTATTCGCTCTCTGACAAGACCAAAGACACCAAAAGATTTCTCTTTTACCCAAATAATTGAAAAACTAGATGCACATTTTACCCCGACACCAAATGAAATTGTACAACGTTTTAATTTCCATAGAAGACAACAGGCAACCGACGAATCTATTTCAGTGTTTGTTAATGATCTTCGCGAGTTTTGTAACTTCCAAGAACTTGATAATATGCTGAGAGACCGCATAGTTTGTGGCGTCGCAGATTCATCACTGCAAAAACGTCTTTTCGCTGAACCTAGTTTGGATTTCAAGAAAGCATACGATCTTTCTATAGCACATGAAGCAGCTACACGGAGTGTAGTAAACATTCGTGGCGTGACAGACAACACGGAAGTTCTTCAGGTACAGAACAGGTCCACGAAGAAAGGTTTCATACCCCGGACAGAGAGATCAAAAGGTTGTTTTCGTTGCGGAGATCTTAGTCACTGTGCTGACGGCTGCAGATTTAAGAATACCAAATGTGGCTACTGCAGCAAAAACGGCCATTTGAGTAAAGTCTGTTTCAAAAAGAAAGCAGATTCTGCCAACGGATGCAACGCTGTTCTTGAGGAAGAATCCGAAGCAAAATATTTTTCTCAGAACAACTTTGAATTACCAACTCAGGAATCATTCGAATTAAACAACATCGATGTATCAAACACAGCACAACCAAATGTGCTAGCAAAAGTCAAACTAAACGGTTTCGCAGAGCTGATGGAAGTAGACTCAGGCGCCGCATTTTCCCTCATATCACTCAGTACATGGAACAAAATATGTAATTCAAGCAGACGACTTGAAAAGGTGCAATTGACCCTGAGAATGTGGTCAAAACAGTCACTCGAGATTTTGGGACAATGTGTAAACCTTCCAATTATCGTGTTATCTCAGGAGCATGGCAGAAGTCTTCTTGGCAGAAATTGGTTTCCGCAGCTCGGCATAGCTGTTCATGGTGTTAATGCTATTGATAGACAGAGCATCCAGTTACTATGTAAGGAATACAGTGACATTTTAACCGAAGAATTAGGAGCACACAATGGAGAGCCTGTTCAAATCCAATTAGTGGCAAATTCGCAACCAATTTTCAGAAAGTACTGCCAAGTCCCATTTGCAATAAGGAATAGCGTTGAACAAGAACTTCAAAAATTGGTCAGACAAAGAATTCTGGAACCAGTTGAGTTTTCCAGATGGGCTACTCCAGTCGTCCCTGTGTGAAAAAAAGATTGTTCAATTAGAATCTGTGGAGACTATCGCAGCACAGTAAATTCAGTCATCAAATCTAATTCATGTCCACTACCAACTACATCGAAAGTCTTAGTCGCAATATCACCTGGAAAAATCTTCACGAAATTGGATTTACAACAGGCATACCAGCAGTTAGTGGTAGACGAACAATCGGCTGAGATATTAACAATTAATACCCACAAAGGTTTGTTTAAAACGCTCAGATTACCTTTTGGCATATCAGCTGCACCTGGTATATTCCAAAGATTTATGGAAAATTTGCTACTAGGAATCTCAGGGGTAATAGCCTATCTCGATGATATCATCATCTCCGGAACAACTGAGACTCAACACTATGACAGAGTCGAGGAAGTTTTCAAACGATTACGAAGATCCAACATCAAGGTTTGAAAAGACAAATGTTTGTTTGCTGTAAATAAATTGGAATTTTTGGGTTATAATATTAGTGCTGATGGTGTTAGACCAAGTAAAACAAAAGTCGAAGCTATACACAACGCACCGGAGCCAAAAAACAAAGAGATGCTACAGTCATTCCTTGGGTTGCTTAGATCGTTTACATCCGGACAGTATCGATACAGAAAAGCACAGAACAACGACTTCACAAGCTAGACAATTCATCGAAGGCGATAAAGTTTATTTTCGCAACTATTCATCAGGGCACAAATGGATTCCAGGATGGATTGTACAAATAACCGGTCCGGTTTCATACGTCATAGAGTCTACCGATGAACAGATTTATAGAAGACATATTGATCAAATCCGAGGAAGAGAAGAGGCAGAGGTGGAAGAACGTCGTGGTGCGGTCATACTCGATCAACAGAAATTATCAGCTCCAGTTGCAGGCACATTAACAGATCCAGATCACCGCAGCATCCAGTAACTCAACAAAAAAACAAAAAAAATTTCAGATGCAAAACCAACCAGCTGACATTGACAGTGGAGTTGGGGATAGAGATAACAGAGAGCCTGCATGTGTCAATAATGATGTATCTAAGCAAGCAACGACATCAGCACCTCATCAGATGCAGACTTTTTCCAGACGTTCTACACGAGAGACCAAGATGCCGAATTATTTAAAAGATTTGGTTTTTAATTAAAAAGGGAGGGATGTTATATACTGGTATCACTCAAGAAAAGAGTAATGCCTGTGATTGAGAACAGCTGAGATGGATTTGAATTAACGACTGAGTCGTTGGCAAGCCATTGAATATAACAGATCATCATCTCTAAAAAATACTGAGTTTTATTTAACTATTAATAGAAACATTAAGTTGAGAACTTAACATAGACCCTTCAAGTATCGGAACTTTAAGTAAGCACGTTAGTTTGTGAATCTGGCAGGATTATATGGAAACCTATTTTTTGAGGTTGAGTTTTTCTGCATCATTTTCCAATTGAAGTCGAATAGACATAGGAGACCTTACAAACCTTGCTGGATTAAAAAGTCAGCTAATATGTGACAGGCTTGAAGCCTTAACTTTTGATAAATCTAGGACGAAGTAGACCAATTTCCATAACGTCTATTCCAATGCACACAATTTATGATTATTTCAGATAAAGTTCTACACCCAAGTTTAACCTTAGAACTTTTGCAGAATTTCAAAGTTTTAAACATTAACCACATCCAATACCCGTTGAAAGTAAATTAACACGATGTCATATGCTGACATAGAAGGAATCAACCTTGGGTATTTCCATTACGACTTCATTCGTATGTCAATGAGATGCAAACCACCTATCATGTTAGAGAAGTACGATTATGCTCATGTACCACAACTCTCAACTTAACTCTGAGCCAACAACCCTCTAACAAGTTAGCCATTATACTTTTACCAGACCTCAAATACCTGTCTATGCATCCGCTGAACCACTTTTGTGCATTCGTCCTCCATAGACCAATGGTGACCCTCCCTGCAACAGGACAAGGAAACTACACTGTCCTTCAAAACTAAACACATCGCAGGAAGAGTCCCTTAACCTGCTCCCATACCTATAGTGGACATCTTCTCCAGAAAACCCGAGTGTCATTCCCCTGAAAACTCATTGCAACCATGGAAAATCCAAAGGAGAGTCGTTCAACTCCGGATGGCAGGGAGAGTGTTCTCGCAGAAATATTACATTGGAGCATTCCAAAAATTTCTAACATCACATGGTTGCATTGAAAATGTCAAAATACCGCAAACATTGTGTTGGACATGCTTTAATTGTGGTCATGATGCTAAAAGGGGAGAAGGGAGCAAGTGTAGTTCTGGAGCAAGAGTAACTGACCATCCTTATTTAATGTTCTCCCTCCGTTGCGTTGCCCGGTCATCAGTGTAAAAGCGGTTCACGTTATGTAAATAAATATCCCCTTTGACCTTTGTCTGATGCACAAGGGATGCCTTGTTTGCAATTAGTTGCAGTTGTTAGGGGCAAATGGGTCTGGCGGGTGCGTGCGGTGCTCTGCAGGGGAGCAAAAATGCATTTCATTGAACAATCTATCCAACCAAACGACCAAGGAGGAGAATTACAAACATATACAGATCCACACATACGAAATGAATAGAACGTGTCGAGAGTCCTTTTTACGCGGGAATTTAAATTAACATTTTGGATGACGTTTACATAGTTGCCCGTGTTTGTGTGTTGTCATGCGTTTGTGTGTATTTTGTTTGGAAACTAATCAAAATTGTATTGCTTTTTGTGACACACGGTCTGCTTTGCGGGTGTAGGTGTAAGTGCGGGTGTGGCTGTGGTAATGGTGGTGCAGTTGACATGAACTGGATAGTTCTTATACACACAGTCAATTGTTTTGACATTTCGTTTGCTTTTGCAAGAGATTTAACCCGAAATACGTCCGGAGGGTCAGAACCTGTCAAATAAATGAATAAGCTGAAGTCATTGGTGGATTTTCAAAATATTTCCCCATGCGTATTTTTGACATGATTTTGTAGGAAATAATAAAAAGGATTTTCATTGAAATGGTGGAATTTTTCAAATGTCCTGGAGCTCCAGGTGTACCTGTATTTACATTGATATACGAGTAATATCTTTCCTTTCTTTCTTATATTTTTGACTTACGACTAACTTTACAAATGTAATTCGAGATCTAATTATAAAGGGTGGGCCTTCTAGTGTTTTTTTTTATATTATAGGTTATTTTTATACTGACAGCTGTTTCCCGCTCAAAATCATGACAGAAATTTGGTATCATGCCTCCGAGGAACGAAATGAGTCGCTTTTTGAAATATAGAAAACTTAGTTCCAAAGTAAGTATAGGTACTTTATAACCTAAGCAGTGCGTTTTTTGAATAAAAGTGTTGGTCGAAATGAAGTACCCCCCCATTTGCTGTACGCAAGTTTGTGTAAAAAGTTTGTGAGACTGGTATGCAAATGCCAGTTGACTACACTTATGGTCCCCGTCATCGTATGGTGCGCACACACGAGAATATGGCTCCTGTAGCCGAGAGTGTGGGAATCAATTCACGAACATAAACTCGCCATCGATCTCAACAGCTCAACATTTAACGCACTAGCTTGAGGAGAAATCTGCACAAGGATCTCAGACCATCCGCTTCGTTATCGCTTTGCAGTTTGGGCCTTAGAGCAACTTGAATTGGACAACGATTTTGGGAAAAAAATTATCTTTTCTGACGAGACGCATTTTCATCTTGGCGGCTACGTTAATAAACAAAATTGCCGCATCTGGGGATCGGAAAACATGCACGTTATTTTCCAGAAGCCAATGCATCCACCAGAGAGGGATAGTTTAGTGTGGATAGTGGAGTGATGGCATCATTGGACCATTTTTCTTCGAAAATGAGGCTGGGAACAACGTTTAGGTCACCACCACCGGTGGGCACTACAGAGCCAACTTAACCTACTTTTTTTTTTACTGAAATTGAAGACATGGATTTGCACGACCTATGGACCTCTGGTTCATTTTCGAAATCGTGTTATCACCCGTCTTGGTGATGTCTATTGGCCACCTAGGAGCTGCGATTTGACCGCTTAGGAGTTTCTTTGTGGGGAACCGTGAAGGACCGATGTTACGAGTATATCAATAATCCCGAAACGATTTAAGCACTTAAGACCAATATCATAATGAGGTAATTTTCCTTTCATAAACCGAATCCACTTGTTAAATTTTTAAATAAAATTTTTGGACTTGAATGATCTGCAACCTTTAGATCTATTGTGCCCCCGTCTAGAGCTGAGTGAGATCGGTCATACTGCAGCACGTCCTCCAGACTTGCTTCCAAAGATTGTAGCTTAGTTCTGTATATCTGGTGACATTCCAGATACCACTGTCACTGATAAACTAGCGGTGTTTCCTCTTGAGCATTAAAGAATTTCCATGTGGCACTGATCTCCAATCCAAGTCCAATTATGCTATCTTCTCACCTTGCAGTTATCGGTGAGGAAACCCAGAATTATTCTAAGGTTCTTCCTGCTTAATCCTAAGTAGAATAGATAGTGGTAACGTGGTATGTGCTGGTATCTCCATAGATCATAGACGTATCTTATCATTTCGTTAAAAGCCACAAGGACTCTATGTTGAGAATGTGAGTCCGGCTTACAATACACCATATTCGATTTTATTAGTCTTAATTTGGTAATAACTGTAGTTATGGCTGAAAATGGCCAGAGTCTATGTAGTCTAGAGTAGATTCTTCCCACTATTAAATTTACGTGATTTTCGGCGGAAAGTGACAGATTTATTTTAAAACCAAGACCAGCAAAATATTCAAGAAACTTAAGCTGGCATTAGGAGAGAAAAAGTGTCAATGTGTTGTTTATACACTGAAAATGAAATCTAGGTATATATGATAAAAATCTAGGTTGATTTGACAAAAATTTTGTCAATATACGTCCAACAAAAAGTTTTATCAAATTGACAAAAATTATAGAATTTTGTTGAGGTAACAAAAAATATTTTGTTGTATCCACAAAATTATTTTGTTATGCTAACAGATAAATTTGTTGAAATAACAAAAAAAAATTTGTCAATAAGACAAAATTTCGTAGAATTCACAAAATTAATTTGTCATATTAACAATTCTTTTGTTGTATTAACAATTTTTTTGCTAGTGTTATTTTTTTTGTTAAATTAACGAAATTGTTTTGTTAAATTAACAAAATTGTTTTGTTGAATTAACAAAATTGTTTTGTTACATTAACAAAATATTTTGTTAAATTAACAAAAATTTCTTGTTATATTTTGTTAAATTAACAAAATATTTTGTCAATTCAACAAAATATTTTGTCAATTTTACAAATTTCTTTTGTTAAATCTACAAAAACCAAAATTAATTTTGTGAAAATAGTTTTTTTTTTTGGGATTTAAGTCCACAAAAATTGGCGTTTCGTCCCTACGATCTCACATGCAACCATCTGTGAGGGCGTATGGACAATACGCAATTTTTTTAAGTTTAGTTAATCTTACATCGATTTTTTAACAAAAACCAAGTGTGAACTATATCTTACACAAAAGAAATTTTTTGGTTTCCTTACAAAATAGTTTTATTTATCTGATAATATTATTTTATCAATATTACAAAATAATTCAACCCCAAAACAAAATATTTGTCATTTTAACAAAAATGTTTTCATTTTTTGTTAAATTGACAAAAAAAATTAACAAAAACTTTGTGATATTGACAAACATTTACAAAACAGATTTTTTGTAGATACAACAAACATTTTGTTAACATCACAAAAAAGTTTGTCGATGTGACAAAAATCTCTGTTTTATTTTGTTATATTAACAAAACTTGGTTTGTTAAACTGACAATAATTATTTGTAGTGCATATTTTGTTAAACTGACAAAAAATCATGCTGGATTATAAAAATTTTGTGAAATCAACAAAAGCATTCTTTCGTATTGACAAAAATTTTATCAAAACGATAAAATTGTTTTGTTAAAGGTCAACAAAACGTTTTTGTCAATATTATATAGCAATAAGATAAGACTCAAGCGGATTTAGTGTTAGACCATTGTCATTGAACCAGTTGGTTATTGCCATAAGATCTTCATGTATCCTACGTATTAGATCTTTCTATAGACCAATCGGTCGAGACAAATAAATTCGTAGATACATCATTTTCATATAGATGCAGCGATATTTTGAAACAGACATTAGGGAAATCATTTATAAACAAGCAGAATAATAAAGGCCTTAAAATAGAACCTTGTGGTATACCATATTTAATAGGCAAGAATTCTGCCTGACCAATATTGACCTTTTAGCAGCGATTGTGCAGATAAATCTTGACCAGACCCACAGTTCTATCAAAAAAAAAAAATAGAAGCAAAGACTTTTATGGTTTACTCTGTTAAAAGGCTTTGATAAATCTAGCAGACAGGGAATGCATAGCTGGTTCAAAATTACCAAGGTGCAGAATTGGCTTTGCTAGCATGACTTTATTGATAAAACAAAATTAATAAAATACTACAACTAACCTGCTTGTGTGTACATATGAAAAATATTACAACTTATTAAAGAAGTAAATTTTCAACTAAATCAATATAAATGCCAAGAAAGTCATTTCGGGCACGCGTCTTAATGTACGACTTCAACAAGAAGTCAAAAATATTAATTAAAAATTTAAAATATTAAACATCTGTCATTAATTAATATACCGTATTTTTTATACAATATCTAGTTTTGAAAAGGATACTAACATACTTACTTTCACAGTGGAAGTTTAAGCCCCACTTTTGGTTTAAGCTTCAGTTCAACAATAAATTTGGTTTCACAGTCCTTGAACAGAGTTTATTCTGTAGTTTAAGTTAAACCACACTATTCTGCCGTTTAAATCTCAGTTCGACAACCCCTTCAAACATTTGAAAATATAATTTATTTTCACTTTTATTTTTTTTCTGACACAGGTCACAACTGAAACAAAGCAAAATTACTTGATTGTTTTTTTTTTTTTTTTGATTCAAATAGAAAGAGAAAACAATTTACTTAAACTACGTTTAATAAACTGAAGTTTAGGTAAGACTGTGAAACCGGACGAGTTGAACTTCAAATTTAAACTCCAGTTCAGTTTCAGCAGAACTTAAGTTTAAACTCTCACTGTGAAACTGGGGGTAAAAGATTTTTTTTAACTATAAAAATGTAAAAATAGTTTGTCCGATAACATATAAGTCATTTCAATGAACGCATCGATAGTCGAACAAAAATAATTTTGAGTGAACGCAGCCATTCGGTGTCAAACGTCAATAGAGGCAGCAAACAATAACAAAACCGGCTGTTAGTGTATTTTTTGTCAAATAAATTATAAAGTGGTAAGTAGCTTTCAATTCATTATGCGTAGAGCGTACATCAATAGTCCATCAATTCGTGAACGTGTTATAACATTTAATTAATAATGAAATTATTTTTTACGACGCGAAATAACAAAGTTACTTCAAAAATTTTACTATTGACAAGATCAGGTCGCATTTAAGATGGCCGCTGTATAATCAAAGCGCGCGCTTATTTGAAATCTTCATTTCGTGAACGGTCATTTCGGAAACGTTCACCGACATAATGGCACGTATCATTATAGCTTGAATTTCTTTTTGGCATAAAATAAATGTCGAATTTTGCAACCTTGGTGATTTGAGCCAGTTACGTGGTTTAAATCATATTCACATCTAATATCATCAAGGACTTTGATCAACGCAGCTTGGCAGCTGTGACACCAGAATGAAATGGTAACAGTAAATTAAACCATTTAAGGTAATTCGACATTTTTGGCCAGAATTTCCTCAAAAATTTTGAAAGGCAAGGGAGAATACTTATTGGAGGGAAATCAGAACATGAAATAGGATTACTTTTTTGGCCACGTGAAACACTTTAGCTAATTTCCAGTTTCATGGTAATGAAGAGGAAAAAATGCAAAAATGTATCTCCATAACCTCAGAGTCTCAGACAGTTCAAATTCAAACAATGTGGATGGATCACAAAAAATGATTTTATTGCTGGGCACAAAATGCAGAGTTTGGGCGTCTCTCAATTAATACGAGTATTAGTAGGGTTTAGCTTTCAAACAAGATTTTCTTCTATTTTTCATTAACCTTTGAATGTCAAAATTAAACCTGGGAAAATTTTTGTTTGGAAATGAAACTGTTTTAAGATGAAAATGTTTTTCAAATAGTTCAATAACCAATGAGTAATAATGATCAACTATTTCGTCAGAATTAGCGAAGTTTGACATAAATGCCAAGGGACCTCATAGCATCAGCTTGCAGCGCACAGTTATCTCTGGATTCCAACCCCGCCGACAGAGTAGGTACACTTGAGATGGCAATGTTGTAGGTGCAGAAAATGAGATTATAGTCAGATAAACCATCCAAAGGCAATTGGTCTTGTAGGAAAAGATCAGAGACAATTATAAGATCAAGAAGGCTAGGTGTTGAGTTAGGGGCAAAACGAGTGTCATAAAAGTTAGAAACATCTTTTAATTGGTCGGTCCTAGTATCAGAAAGCAAAAGATCTGCATTAAAGTCGCCACAGATAAAAATGTGTTCAAAAGTTGCAGAGAATTTGTGTAGAGATGAAAATATTGGATCAGAAGAAGTACTTCTATTAGGATCAAAAAATAAAAACAAAATAAAGAAACACAAACTAAACAGGCTTTACAGCAAAAAAGTTATCTTATGACTAAATTTATATAAAGTACCAAAATAGAATTAAATATTTACATGGCAAAAATCCATTCCTAGTGACATGACGTATCAAAACGGCGCATTCCAAAGCAGTTTGACACTCCAATATTCGTTTTCTTTATTGTATTTATGAAATCTGAAAAAAGAAGCTGCTGTCTTTAGCTTGTACAATGTGGAGCAATATCACCACCTACTTTGCAACATGACAGATTTGGTCAGGGCTGGATCTGAAGCGCTCTAAATGTTTAATATCTATAATAGGTGTTATAACAAGACACCGTGTGATAAACAAGCATGCTACGCCTTTTATCTTATTCTAACGATTCTACACCTTCTCTATACATGTCGTGCCTTATCCCAGAGACATAGGGAGATTTCACTGTAATGATCTTAGTGATCTGGGAATTATAGATAAAGGCTACCTCGCTCGCTTCATATATCTCCAATTGGTTTTAAGGATTTGAGTGAAATTCTCCACGATTCAATGTGGTATCACAATGGACCAACTCATAGTCTTAATTCTTCGGATCTCTTGTTGACAGCCAGGTCAACCTTAATTAGCCTCACCTCAGCTTGTCCCTCTATAACGGACTGTGCGTTTAAGTGGCTATATTCCACCGGATGCATTCCTCTGTTAAGACAGTCGAAGGCTGATCAAGGATAGAGAGGCGGTTCAGATAATCTACCACGTCAGCCATAGGACTGTGGATAGGCGGCTCCATCATAGTCGAGATGTCCTCGGGGCTAAAGTAGTTTTAGTTTATTTAAAGTAGCCTTAAGTAGTTTTAATTAGTTTTAGTTTATATAAAAATCAAAAAAAGTTACAGAATCCGAGTTTTTTTTTTTTTTTTTCAAAAAACAAAAACAAAATAAATTTACATAGTTTAACACAAGAAATAGTTTTTAGGCCGAAAGGTATTAGAATTAAGATAAAGCTTAGCTTAGAGCGCCCGCATAGGGCCAGTTATTGGATAAGTAGGCTAGTTTTTCTTGAATTTTTTGTCTAGCTTTAAGATAGTTATAAATTGAATTGAAATAAATAAAATACACGACTAGATCGCACGAACTTGCTCTTAAGTAAAAGTACTTTTGAATTTAAAATAAATTTTATAAATATAAAACATGGATTTAAGGAGATTATAATGTTCAAATGCATAAAATTGCCGTCTGATTTCTAGAAAAGTATGAATTTTATGCAAACAAACTTTAAAAAATCGTTTAAATTTTTTGTATAAGAAATTTCTTTAAAATTTTTCAAGAACAAAATTTGGGATGCCAATTTTAAGTATTTAATAATATTGATTTTTGGAAATAATTTCAAAAAATAATTGTTCACACGTTTTGAAGATATTGATTTTCCTAAAACAAAACTTTGGAATTTTTTTTTTAAGAAACCAAACAAATATGAATATTTTTATATACAATATTATTTTAAACTTAAGAGGGCTATTGATGAAAATTTTTGGTAAAAATCGTTAGAGCCCTTAGATAATAAGAAAGTCGAAAATCAAAAAACGGTTCTATGACAGGTACTATTAATAACATTTTGCTCCAAATTTTTTTCACCAAAATGTAGTCCATGTCTATAATATTATACATAATTTTTTTTATCAAAATCGTTAGAGCCATTTTCGAGATAAATAAGATTTTGAAATACGGTTGTATGGGGGGTACCATTAGTTTTGGAGCTAAAAAATTTCAATTTCTCTTCTAGGGAATCACCGAAGACCCTTAACTACCGGGATTGAAGAACATAGGTCTAGTAGTTTAGGCTTGTTTTTTGTGTACTTAATTTTTCTTAAATTTTTTATAAAAAAAAGTGATATGCAAATTTTTAGTATTCAATGAAAAACATTTTATAACGTAATTTTATATTTTATATATTTTTTCGAATGCATAGGAACTTCTGCATACAAATTTAGGTAAAAATCGTTAGAGCGGTTGATGAGAAATTCGAAAATCAAAAAAAACCTTCTATGACAGGTATCGTCAATAATATTTCCCCCCAAAATTTCTTTTTAGTAAAATGTAGTCCATGTCCATAATATTACACTTACTTTTTTTATTAAAATCTTTAAAGCCGTTTTCGAGATAAATAAGATTATACATTACGGGTGTATGGGTTGTACCGTTAGTTTTAGAGCTAAATTAAAATTTCAATTTCTCTTCTAGGGAATCACCGAAGGCCCTCAAGTGCGGAGTTTGAGGAAAATAGGTCCAGTGGGTTAGGCTCTAGATCGAGGTACAGACATACAGACGGAATTGTCGGACCCGCTTTATTCGTCTTCGCTATCATCGTAATGTCAACTTTGATCAAAATGTCGAGTTCAATTTTTTTTCCAAATGCAGAACTTGCCCTATAGTACCTATATCGCAGGTAGAAATGATTTAAAAAAAATGTGCCTTGGACTGTCATGGATTATAAATAAATAAAAAATAAATTTGGTGGTGCAACAGCTCGAAGTGAACCAGGACCTAGTGACTTACAACTCTCAACCATTCCTGGGTGTGTGTTTTCAGGAACGGAGGGGACCTACAATTTTCTGCCGATTCCGACCGGCTAATGAGCAGCACTTTCCATGACAAGAGATACTCTTGGAGAATTCGTCAATTCCTCGCAAGAGGCAGTATACCCCTGAAAAAAACTTTCTTGCAGCGGCTGAGAATCGAACTCGAGACCTTCCGCATGACAGTCCAACGCACTAACCATTATGCCAAGGGGTACTCCTGTCATGGATTAATTAGGATTATTTCTTCTCATTAGCAGTTCGGAAAACGGAAGGTCCCTACCCTTCCTGCTATTAAGCCCACGGAAATGGTTGAAATTTGTAATTCACTAGATTCACACTCATTCAGATTCAGAATGGTCTATAGTTTTAAATTTTCTAGATTTAACACTTTGGTACAAATACTTCGCAGACTCACCACAAAACCATGAACCAACAATTTTGTAACGATTTTGAACGGCTTATAAGCAGCACTTTTCATGAGAAGATAAACTCAAGATTTGTCTCTTCCTCCCCAAAGATGTAGTAAACATCTGAAAACCATTTTTTGAGAATCGAACCCAAAATCCTCTGCCTGACAGCCCAACGTTCTAACCAAGGGGAACTACTGAAGTCTAGACTTAAACTAAAAAATGTCTCAGCTTAGTTTTAATTTCTCAAGAAAAATTGGCACCTCCAATTTTGTTGATAGCTTGAGTATTGAGAAAAAGTATTTTCAAGATGGCGACTGCTCCCGAGCAAATTAGCTTAATTCCCATTCTCTTTCTATACACCAATCCGCAATGTCGTTCAAAAGCCACCTTCTCTCTCTCCATTGTACTAACTTTATAAATGACAAAAGTCAAAAGCAATGAATAATTGACACACAAGTGTCACTGTCATAAAATGTCTTCTTTCATTTTGAACAATTTGCAACGCCTCTGTGAAGATATTAAATTTTTTAATTTTTCTCTGAACAAAACTACACTCTCGTCCCTCATCCACTCACTTCAAAACCACCCCTCAGCCCATACTAAAGGGATTCAAATTTATGAGACTGTCATTTGTGATGTATTTCCTGCCATCAACGTAACACAATCTTTATGCTCTTGAGAATGCAGTAGTTCCATTTCAAAAAATGAACACAAGAAAAAAAGCATAATTTAAGTGAAGCCAGCCCATGCCACTTTAAAATTTCTCTGGACAAATGGGGGTTGGTATTATTTGTCAAAACACTTTCACACTAAACCATTTTTATTTTCATATTTCTGACAAAAAAAAATTACAACGGGGGCTCTCAGCTCTCCTGCGATGCCTGGCTTCGCATAAATTAGTCTCGACAATGTCCCCGGGGGAGGGTATCCTTGCACAGATGCAATACGCATTAAAAATCATGCCCCCTCCCTGTCGGAAGATCGGTTCGTCTGTCCGTCCTTTTCAATTGGCTTTGAGTGTCTTATTCTTTTTTTTTTTTATTTTTGTCCTAGAGATGCTGTTTGCGTTCCTATTGCTTTTGTGCTTTTAGTATGTTTGGTTATTGCGATTGCTTCTCTTATCCTTCAGAAGAAGAGAAAGGAGCAACAAAATTTTAAACAAAAGTGAACAAAGACACTTTTCGTTGATACTTTGTGATGGCACTCTAAAAAGAACTATGACAGCCAAGAAAGAGGGTTGATTTGGAGGGCTCTAGACTCGCTCCATAGCCCTCAGTCCTCAGCATAATGAGAATGAAATGATGGAATTATTTTTCCATTCCTTCCAAATGAATCATATCCTTTGTTTTGCTTATAATGGAGTAGAAATAAATGTCCCTTGTTTTTTGTTTTTTTTTTCTTTGTGTGTTACATTATTTGTCCCCTTTTTAGTTTTGATAAAACGCATTCGCTGAGTGGGGAGGGTTGTAGTATTAGTTAATGTGGTGTAACATACACCAAGACGAGAATTCTTGACGGGAGAATGCTTTTATAAGGATAATTTGTTACAATTAGCCTTATTACTCCATAACTAACGTTAAGAAAAATGTTTAGGTCATTTTAGTAATGACAAAAAAAAAACAAACTGTACATAAACTTCTTTTAATATGCCACTAGGTTCTACCATAAATCAAAACCTATCAATGGGGGAAGAAGTTCTTAGCGAAATATTCACGACTGGATCTCACGGACTTGTGATTCAGGGCCAAGCTTTGAAGGCGTAAAGAAAACTTTATATTCTCAAATTTTTTCTTTCCAAAAAAAATTTGTTGTTGCAAAATTTTGAAAGCAATATTATTGGCATCATTGCGAAGTACCTTCTTGCAAAAATTGAACCAAATTGGCGAAGAATATAGGGATAAACCAAGAAAATTAAAATTCTGTTAACGTTATGTATATTCCTCTTTCGTCAAAGTGAGTTATAAAGACTTTTTCAGTAAGCACCGGTAGATGTTGAAATGGAATTAAACAGGCTGTATGTAAGGTATTAATAAAATTTTGAAAAATTGGAAGGCCAACGTATGCCGTTATGCATCTAAAATATAACATTGTTAAACTCGGCTACTTAAGGTGGCACGGATCCGAGTGGTCCAATTTATAATGACTCTTCGTCATAGGTCCCGCTGAATTTTATCGATGGCTTGTGTTAAGTTTTATCTGAAGGCATCGGTTGATTTTTTTTATATGCATAGAACTGTAACCTCAGGAAACCCCACAATAAAAGTTTAGAGGGCTCAAATCCTATGAACTTGGTGTCTCTCTAGGCGCGATATAACCTTACCTTAAACTACATGCCGCCTAGGTCCATATGGTTCAATTTTGGCAACAAGAAATTCGCTCTCAGCGTTCTTTAGCGTCCGCCATGGGCCACAGTGTGGGAATTCGCGAATTTAGCGGAATAAAATTAATAACGCTTGCATTTTAATTTTTTTGTAGTTTTTTTTTCTGTTTAGTTCATTGAAAATGTCTATACAATCAAATGTAACTCACATTTTAGTCATATTTTATTTATGTTTTTGTAAAATGAGGTTTGAAGTGACAGGTTGTTTACACCAAAAAGTACTTTTTTTTTGAAAATCAAAATTTACAAAAAAATCTTTTGAGGAATGATGTATTGTTTAATTTTATTACAAATATGAATAAAATAAAGAAAAAAGTTAATTATTATCAGAATTTACTAGCTTTTTTGCAAACCGATATGTCAATGCCGTTGTTTATGAACTAAAGAAACTCCATTCTTAAAAAGGGTATTAAAACTTACAAGAAATTCTATTTCAAAGGAAGTTTTAAATTAGTTTTATTTCTACACAATCAATGTTTTTTTTATATTGGTAAGTATTGTATCACGAAATTTTTCTGGCATACATCATCAAGGATACCAAAAATAAAAAGAACCGAAAACTTCCTGTCGAAAAAATACAGTTTCACTGGAATAGACAATTTTTATTTACCAATTCTGTTATTCTTGTAAAATAAAAAGCAAATTTAAAACAATTTTATTTAATTGTTTCTTATATGTTTTGTTTTTGTTGTGAACAATTTTACCTTTACTATAATTTTAACTACATTCAACATATGTATGTATATACATATAACACATTTTATTTACATTTTAGATTAGTTTGCAATATCTAAAATTTCAAGAACCTCAGGCTCTAAGTTACTTCGTTTTCTTTTAGGAATATACCTTAGGCTTGATAGATATGGATCTGATGTAATAAGCAGCCTATGAAATCAAATTTTATGTAAAATACGCATAAAAAGCACTTTTGCTCTTCAAATAAAAAATTCGGTTTTTTTATTTTTAAATTAATTTATTTTTGTTACTATTATTGGAACACCCTTTATCCGATATAATAGTTTTTTTTTTTTATTAATTGATAGTTTCCGTTTTTAATTTTTTAAATAACTTAGTTCTTTTTTTTTCTTACTGCTAACTTTGAATTTGAACACCCTGTATTTTTGTTGTAACTATCAAATTCACAAAATTATTTTTTTTGGAACATCCGGTGAAATACAAAAATGTTTTTTCAATTTATAACATTCTTCTTCTAACCAAATCCCAAAAAGTTATTCGATTTTGACGGTATGCCATCATTTTTTTGCTGGATAGTCATTTAGAAACATTGAAAAAAAATATATCACAACATAATTGGGGTGTCAAATTTTAGTGATTCTTGATAGATAATAAATCAAGCTTTGCAGTGAATATTGTTTCGAGCCGCAATAACGCGGAATAACTAAAGTTTTGCTCTAATAAAGGTAAAAACACCGAAAAAAAACACATTTTTTAACTTCAATCACCAAAACAAAAAGAGGCTGGGTGCGACCCACACTGATAACTTCCCATTGTGGTAAGAAAACCTTGAGTAGAATTTTACATCTTTTTCATGGACAAAAAGATAAAACATATTGTGACGTTTTCTTTAATTTTACCATAGCTATTAATGGAATTTGAATATGTGGGACTTGGGTACAACTGAACAACCTTATTCATATACGTATGTACAGTACATACGAGTACATTCTTCTAAAAACTAAGTTGATAATAAAATTATAAAATTATGTATTACACTATATGTAGAAATTACTTTATTATTTCGGTTCCAAACATTTTAATTGAAAAAAATTTAAAAACGAAATATTCAAATATAAAAGATATGGTTTGGTTATTGATGGAAGAGTACTTACAAAATATATCCGCTCTAAAACTAGATATATGTCAAATATAAAGCATTTGTTAGAAATTGTATTATGTATAAAATTAAATATGTAATGGCAAAGTCAATATCATTGCTCGTTCTCAAGATATTCTAGTCGAAAAACAAATATTACCACTTTTTAGTAGATTTTTTTTATATTTTTGTTAAAACTGTCAATTCGATACTTGTCAAAATTTAACCATATGTTAATAATTGTATTATGTCGATACCTTCCCGTGAAAATGTACTAAGCGAAACTTTTTCCGAAAATGACTTTTTGATGAGGAAATATAATATATGTTAAGGGCCACGTTTTGGCCTGGATTTCGCCAACGAACTTTCTTCGTTTTTTTCGTTTCCTGAAAATTTTTAGAAATGTCGCTTAGTATACATTTTTACGGGAAGGTATCGATGTATAAAACAACATACTTTAGAAGGCACTGTCGGAGTTTATTCCCAAGAAATTCGACTTGAAATACAATTTTAACTAGTTTTCACTAGAATTTTTAATAGTTTTTTTATTTAAAAAAAAAAAACAATTAATTCAATATTTGTCAACATTTTACCAATTGTACAAAATTATACTATGTATAAAATAAACTAAATTAGAAGTCAATATCAGTACTAGTTCTCGAGAAATTTGAGTCAAAAAACAATTTTTACCAATTTTCAATAGAATTTTATATAGTTTTTTATTTTTTGTAAAAAAACTGTAAACTGATTTTTTTTGAAATTTTCACCAATTGCCAAACACATTATTTTTCGTAAAATAAAATTATTCTGAGCTTCAAATTGTTTTCCGTTCTTAGAATATCTGGGTTATGAAATTTTTTTTTTTCAGTTTTTTTTATTTAAAAAAATAACAGTATGTTCATTTTTTTCCAAATTCATACCAAATCTGTATGACCTTATAATGAGTACATTAAACTTTATTTGAAATCAATAACATTATTTTTTCGTGAGATATTTGAAACTAACCAACATTTTTACTTTTTTTTTTAAACCGTTATAGTGAAAAATCTACTCACTGAATTTTAATAACCGCCCTTTCAGCCTCTTTTGAAGTTATTATCTATTAAACAAAATTTATTTGAAGTCGATATCTTTACTCGTTCTTGAGATATCGACGTCGAAAAATTGTACGAGAACGTACGGACGTACGAACGTACGAACGTACGAACGTACGTACACACACACACACAGACATCTCTCTAAAAATGATTGATATAGCCTCTAGGGACCTTGAAACGTCGAGAAATGTCAAAAATTTCAATTTGACAAATCGGACCGATTACAATAACTCCCTATGGGAAGTTAAAAATGTGAAACACCCTGTGAAATAAAAAATTACTTACATTCTTATACGACCCAAACGCAAAATAGTTGGCCTACTCATCAATTAACAAATTAACATTTTTTATGTGCCTATATTTTCTGGTCCTCAAGCAGTTGTTTTTTAATTTGTTTTTGTCGATGTAATAAATTACATTTAATAAGTAAATTAGACCAAACAGAACTAAATTTGAGAAAGCACATATGGCTCCAGTTTGCATTCCCTCAAACAAAGATAGAGCATAATAGTTGGACTACTCTCTCTGGGATGCAAAATAGTTGGCCTATGAAGATTTAAATAGATTTTCAGTTAACCGTTATTAAAAAAATGACATGCACTTGTTTTGTTGTTTATTGATCTCTTGTTTTATGCAAGCTAGCAACAGTTTAATGTCAACCATGGTGCGTGGCGTTGCATTATCAAGAGACCTTAGGGAATCCATAAATAAAGCCTTCGAAACGGGATTATCGAGCTATAAAATCGCAAAACAATTCAATTTACCGCGTTCATCAATTCGAAACATTATCTCAAAGTTCAAAAATAGTGGAAATGTGGAGATCGGTAAAAAAACGGCACGCCCACCAATTGCAAAATCTCGAGATTGCCGAGTTTTAAAAAAAATAATAAAAGAAAATCGACGTCAAACGGCCGCTGCAATAACTGTTCAATGGAGGGAAAGAACAAAAAAAAGTGTTTCGGTCGACACTTGCAAACGGACTATGACAAAAATTTGATACAAATTTTATAAGGTTTGTTTTAGATTTATTTAAATTAGAGCAATTTTAATTCGTTAAAAACATAGGCCAAAGAAAAACCACTTTTAACACCTTAACATAAGAAAAGGCGGCTAGAGTGGGCCAAACAATGTAAAAACTGGACTTTAAGTCAATGGCGGTCCGTTATTTGGAGTGATGAGTCCAGGTTTGAAGTTTGCGTGGGCGACGAACGAAAACGAGGCATTAAAAATTCAAGAGGTTTTTCACAAAGATTGCCTTAAAAAACGGTCAAGTTTCCAGCATCTCTAAAGATATGGGGATGCATGTCGGGGCGGGGTTTAGGCAATTTGCATTTTGTAAATGGAAGTGTCAATGCTGCCAGGTACAGGGATATTCTGGAAAATGAGCTTCTTCAATCAATACCACGACTTCAAGCTAGTGATCCAGACTATATTTTCCAACAGGATGGAGCTTCTTGCCATACAGCAAGTTCTAAAATGGCGTGGCTATCTGCTGAAGCTATTCCTTTACTGGAATGACCTTCCAGCAGCCCTGACCTTTCACTAATCAAAACTGTCTGGCATAAAATGAAACAAAAACCGCGAAAAGAACCATGCCGGACCTCTTCAAGACCTTAAAGCTAAAATCATAAATATTTGGGAATCTTTTGGCACCCAAGAATGTCAAAAATTAGTTGACACAATGCCACGACGCATAGAAGCAGTTATCAACGCCAAAGGCGACGTAACACCATGGTAAAAAAAAGAGGCTGGGTGCGACCCACACTGATAACTTCCCATTTGTGGTCTTGAAAACTTTATATTTATTTTTTTCAAATAACCAAATTTTCAGCGAAACAAACTTTAGCTGTAAAATTCAAACAAACATTATTTTAAGATTGAAAAGCATTTTAATTATTTAAAGAGATTTGAAATTGAGATTGTTGATGTTGATCGTGAGCAAAAAAAATTTGTTAGATGTCACTTAATTTAACCAAAATTGTCTCTTAGCACACTATGATTCAATTAGAACTTTCTTCGTTTTTTTCGTTTCCTGAACAATTTTAGAAAAGTCGCTTAGTATACATTCTTACGGGAAGGTATCAATGTATAAAACAACATACTTTAGAAGGCACTATCGGTGTTCATTCCCAAGAAATTCGACTTGAAATCCAATTTTAACTAGTTTTCACTAGAATTTTTAATAGTGTTTTTATTTAAAAAAAAAAAACTATTAATTCAATATTTGTCAACATTTTACCAATTGTACAAAATTATACTATGTATAAAATAAACTAAATTAGAAGTCAATATCACTACTAGTTCTTGAGAAATTTGAGTCGAAAAACAATTTTTACCAATTTTCAATAGAATTTTACATAGTTTTTTATTTTTTGCAAAAAAACTGTTAATTGATTTTTTTTGAAATTTTCACCAGTTGTCAAACACATTATTTTTCGTAAAATAAAATTATTTTGAGTTTCAAATTGTTTTCCGTTCTTAGAATATCTGGGTTATGAAATTTTTTTTTCAGTTTTTTTAATTTAAAAAAATAACGGTATGTTCATTTTTTTCCATATTCATATCAAATCTGTATGACCTTATAATGAGTACATTAAATTTTATTTGAAGTCAATAGCATTATTTTTCCGTGAGATATTTGAAACTAAGCAAAATTTTAACTTTTTTTTTAAACCGTTATAGTGAAAAAACTACTCACTGAATTTTAATAAACGCCCTTTCAGCCTCTTTCGAAGTTATTATCTATTAAACAAAATTTATTTGAAGTCGATATCTTTACGCGTTCTTGAGATATCGACGACGAAAAATGGTACAAGAACGTACGGACGTACGAACGTACGAACGTACGAACGTACGAACGTACGAACGTACGAACGTACGAACGTACGAACGTACGAACGTACGTACACACACACACACAGACATCTCTCTAAAAATGATTGATATAGCCTCTAGGAACCTTGAAACGTCGAGAAATGTCAAAAATTCCAATTTGACAAATCGGACCGATTACAATAACTCCCTATGGGAAGTTAATAAAAATTAAGACCCATAGGCCAACTATTTTGCTCTTAAAAAAATGTATCAATCGTTATTTTAATTTGTAAGATTGCTCTATACCGTTATTTAATTGAAGTCATTTTGTTTTTGTTACCTATTCCTATTCAAAATAAATATATCTTAAGAAAAATACTAAAATATTGATTTTATTTCCGATGGAATTGAAATTTAAGAATCAGAAGATTTTTGTTTTTTATCATAGGTAGTCCAACTATTTTGCGTTTGGGCTCGTACCTTGATATTTAGGAAATATAAAAAAAATAAAACTTTTATTGAAGCACACACCAAACGCACGAAAAAAAATTAAGAGCAAAGTAATCTCTTGCAGCAAATATACAGAATAAAAATCGGCAACTGCAACTTCAATGCCATTTTTTTTTGTTTACATGATCCCCACCCAACCGTGCTTTTGTTATCACTTTTTACAATCTTTTAGCTTTAAGAAAAACCGGTTTTGGCATCAATCGAGACTAGTCATTTTTCGAATTAAATTCCGCTAAATTCGCGAATTCCCACACTGTGGGGCGGTGACCGACTCACCAAAGTCGTTTTCGACTTCGGTCCGAAATCCACAGCAAACGATAACTTCTTGAGGATGAATTATCACCTGGTGAATCTCATGTAGGTTGGTATCATCCTATCCCTATTTTGCTTGTTAACACAGCCATTCGTCCTAAAATTCGGCCAAAATTGGGGTCCAATTCCAAAAGCCCATGGAATCCCATTCAGCAAAAAAACGGCGTTGTCTATGGTCAAGAACTATGTGCTCCGGGGTCAGTTGGGTCTTGAACGGGTGTAGGTTTAAGTCCAGAAGAAAAATTCCCCAAGTTAAAGTGTGCGAAATGCCGGGTTCTTGTGCACGGCGAGTAATGTTTTTCTGATTGATAACCGAAACGGTTATTGGTGCAACGTTTACACTAACGAACACTTATTTTGATAATAAAGATTTATCATTTGGAAGTGCTGTTGAATCGTGTAACTTATCTTGGTGATTTGGCATCAGTAACTGAATAATACTCAGCAGATTTGACAGATGTCACCAAAACATCATGACCGCCACGGGCGTCCAAAATCACTAGACAGTAACACTTACGAAATACGAAGTTTATTCATATTTGCACGAGCTAGCTACACGTTGGGTACCGCATGCGTATGAAAATCGGAGCATGGAAAGTTTGATCATTGTGCAACAAAGGTAGATACGAAAGCGCTCAATACAGATCTGATACTGGATAAACTAGATTTTTTGTATTCCGGGGAGGATGGAAATGAGAATGTCCATTTCGCATTTCTGCTTGAATAAGAATAGGAAGGTTTCATGTTAAGGTATTCAGTACTTTTCCCCCACAAATGAAGCGACCAAAAAACACAAAACCACGTTCTTTACTCAGACTAACTCAGTGTTTCGAAAGCCGATCTCATGACAGTCATACGCCTAAGTAGGATCAGGTATTACCGGTCTGGAACAAGTGGTTGAGAAAAGAGACTTGAAATCACTGAACGAAAATGGCTATTTGACTGTCGACTTTTGTAACTTAACATTTGACTTGGAATAAGATCACCGAATGATCGAACCAAAAACCCAATTGTGGTCGCTACCCACAATTATTTATTATACTTCGGAAACCACACATTTGCTTCCCATCAGTACTGAATCATAGTACTGATGGAAGCCAATGTGTGGTTTCCGAAGTATAATAAATTCCCATGTGAGTAGCGACCACCATTTGGTTAACATAAGTTTTAGGCTACGAACCGCAGTTATCTAATAGCAATGAGTTCAAAATGCAATCACCCACAACGGTACATAGCATGGTCTATCGTTGTGTGAGACGTGGCAGAAGGGCAAAATTGACAGTGTGGAAGACACTGGAACAAGAACTTGTTGGGAAGAAAAGCATCACCAATCATCCTGTATAGAATTATGGAACACTTTTGGTATCAGTTGAGGATTAACTACGGAGTGATACCGATCATTTTTGTGCCCTTCAAAGATCCCAGAAATTCCCTAGCTAAACATTGAATTTATTCCAGTAAAGGAAATCCAAACCTCAATAATTTACATAAAAAACATCTGGACTTGATGGAATACCAATTGCTTCCTGAAAGCTGATCCTATTACAACTGGTAATATTCAAAATCCGTTGATAGAAAATCTTTGGAAAAACTTTACTTATCCCAGTGACTGAAGGGTTAAAGTCATTGTTAAGATCAAAGAAAAGGCGAGTTCAAGAATTGTAATAACTGTCTTGCTATTACGGTTTTGACTGTTTTTCTAAAGGTAATGCCAACGATGAAAGAAGAAACTACGTTCTAAGCCAACAAGCCCTTTCAGCCATTCCAGTCGCTATCTAGTCGGTTCCATTCATGCGCACTTAGTTTTTCAAATTCCGTATTGCTGCGTTTCTGCTTCAGAATCATAATTAAATTTAAGACATTCGTTGATCTGCTACATCGCTTAAAATACACTCCGTGAGCCAGCCATCAAAGCGATAGTACTTTGAGCTTTTTATTCAGATCAATGTTAGTATAAACCACGTTTGCTCATAGTTGAATCAACTTGTGTTTTAATATAGAGTATGCATCAAATCATCAAATAAGTATCGGTGGAAGGATGCATGCCCAATGACTGGACTATGTATAATTTTCATATCCCCAAATTATAAGAAAGGCAGTTCTATATGTTCTACAGGAACTATGAAGGCTTTTCCTCGCTAAAAATGTTTCATATAAGATTCTATCCTATCCAATGTGGTTAATGTGAGCGTCTCCGTCTTAATATTTCTGCAAAACTATAGCCGACAAGTATCTGCACAAATCTCCAAATTGAGGCTAATCCTAAAAAAAAAACTAACGAACGTCGACAATCACATCCTTTTCATCGACTTCAGTAGGTGGAGTGTAACAGGTGCGTAAAGTGGTTTAAGGCATGTCCGGGGCTCAAATGAGCTCGTCCACTGACACTTGTATCGCTGGGCCGGTATTGCCACGGTTGCGCTGTTGCACTCAGGTTCCTATCGACCTCCTCGTGGTAACTGTGGATTGGTTACTTAAGTAACTGAACTAACTAGATGGGAACAGTCTGGACGGTATCCTTAAAGTAGGAATCCGCTTAGGAGTGTGTAACAACTCACTAGAGGGGTGCACACTCTTAGTTGTTGGTTTCTGCTTCGACTAATTTCTGGGTGTATGTATCTAGGGTTGACAGGCCCTGAGTTTTGCAGTAACTCATCTGGAAGTGAACTCACCGTTTCGAAGCTCCACCGGAAGCTATATTCTGGCACCATGGGAGATAGTGCCCTATAAAAAGTATTGACAAATGTCATTATAACCAGTCTTTACTTAAGCTATCTATGAGGTAGGCCCCCTAGTGGGAGTATTGGCGTGGTTTATTCCAAATGCGGAGACATATGGTTTTCAAGCTTGCTTGAATTCAAGAGTTGTTAGATAGACCTCGCCTTTTAGCAAGAGTTGTGCACATGCTGCAACATGTCACAACTTGGCTACTGATATGGCTTCGGCTATATCAGAACTCATGGTCGGCGCTTAATACGACTAGTATGAGGGTAGCCCCTTCGTGGAATTAAGTCATAAGCGACAGGTGTTCACGTTAAACCAAACATAGGTTCATCGACTTCAAAACCGCATATAATACATAGAATTAATCGTCAGAAGCTCTATATAATTATTTTCAACTCAAAATTCCGGGACAACTGATCCAGCTGTGTCACGTGTCATTGGAAACTTTGCAGTGCGATTTCCAATAAGGGTATATCTGCTCCGAAACATTTCAATAAAGCGCAGTATTTCGGCAATGAAATTACAAAAATATTAAATTAAATTTGGTGGTGCAACAGCTCGAAGTGAACCAGGACCTAGTGACTTACAACTCTCAATCATTCCTGTGTGCGTGTTACCAGGAACGGAGGGGACCTATAATCTCCTGCCGATTCCGAACGGCTAATGAGCAGCACTTTCCATAACAAGAGATACTCTTGGAGGATTTGTCAATTCCTCGCAAGAGGCAGCACACCCCTGAAAAAAAACTTCTGCAGTGGCTGAGAATCGAACCCGAGACCTTCCGCATGACAGTCCAACGCACTAACCATTATGCCAAGGGCAATGAAATTACACATTAATTAATTTCTTCAATCCCATTCTCAAGCATAAGGCAGGCTTCAACACCGAGAACTTATCGGATATTCCAACGATAAGAATCAACTTTCGTAATAAGGTCTTTTACGGCAATTGAATTGATCGCATACATGTACATGTTATAAACAATTTTGATTAGGGCAAAACGAAAGTAGCAATTGATGGAGTTTTTCTTACTGGAATTGGAGATCCGGTGAACAATTACTCTAGCAAACCACTGAAATTTCGGTTTAGCGAAATAAATTGGTTTAGTATTATGTCCTTAAGTGGGCTTTAGGAAACATTTATTCAAATGGTTTTAGTATTAAATTTAGTAAGTCGTGATTAACAGCGCTGATTTTGTTTACTTTCAGCAGCGATGAAGAGCTTTTTCTTCTTCTTTTTTCGACGGATATGTGAATGAAGTTCAGAATTTGAGACACGTTTAATAAGTTAGCTAGGCCACGTCGTGTAATTTGAGGACGATGCCTCAGTTATCAGAGTCTTCGAATCCAAAATTGGACACCGGATAAATAAAACCAATCCATCGTGGATTTCAGAGCACTTGGGATGACTATAATCAGCGTTCGCAGAAGATAGAAAGTTGACTTGCCTCATAGAAGCACCTGGAGCCAGATAAGTAAGTAAGTATCGTGATTTGTTACCCAACTCTTTTCTTGATTACTGCACAGTACTTGGGCTTGGCTTTGTTAACAGTTAAGCCAATTTTCACCGCCTTCGAGACTAACAATTACGCCAATGACAGCTCACTTTGTTCTTTCAAAAACGCCAATGTCTTTAACAAACAAGAACTTGAGATTTGGGAAATTTGAAAAATTGTACCTCAGTGTGATAACGCTTCACTTTGACCTAGATCATTTGCTTGTCGACTTTGACGAATTAGCGAGATTTATCCATGATATTCCCAAAGAAGCGAACAAGGTTAGGCAGGGATTTCGGAATAGGCCATTAGACGTGCCTCTCTCTAATTCGTTCCTATTCGATTGATAAGAATCCTGTGTTTTTACAAAAATCTGTCGGAATGTTAAAAATTCGTTTGAAGTGCCGGTGACCAAAATTACACTCATAGATAGCGTTTACACAATATAGAAGACAAGTTTGAATTTTTATGAGATATATTTTTCTATAATTGAGACACTTTAGATCTAGTGTCCATTCTTCGGCTATAATTTTATCAATTTAAGTTTTGAAAATAAGGTGATATAATCTTATTGTTCAAAATCCCTTACCTCTGGTGGGGGGAAATTTATGAACCGCGAGTTAAAAATAAAACACCGAGTTGTAAGTCGGGTATGCTGTTTATTCGAACTGAACTATAAAATCTTAACCTACGCTTATATATTTTGTTCGTGATATCGATAAGTGATAACAGAAACACACACACAAACTCTGAACCCAAGCGCAAGCAATCAATTGCTTGTTATCTCAATTTGTATGTGTACTCATGTTTGCTAGATAAGATATCCTAAGCAAACATAATGTTTATCACTTATCTTATCACTTCTTCTTATCCTAGTGTTCAATGTTTGAACACTTATTACTGTGGCAACACTTCCAGAATAAAGATTAAAGAAACCCAAATGAATAAATGAATGTTCAGAAAGAAGATAATGAAAGGAAGATATAATGATTGTATTTAATAGAAAGAGACTGCCGGTTAGGTAGAAGAATATACCGAGACCGAGAGAAGAAAGATATGATCAGTTGTTGTGGATCTGTTGACGAGGAAAGACCTTTTATTTCTTTAATCGAATATTGTTTTACTTTTGTGTTGAGCAAAGTTATAACTGCTTACATTACCAAGGTATTTTCCGCCTCTTTAAATAGTTCGGCTAGTTGGACAGCAGCTTTTTACTACTTAAACCTAAACTTAAACTTGGATAAAATTAAAATTACATTTTGTAGGCCGGGAGATTCGAAATGTTGGTCATCATAATCGAAGTTAAATACAATACTTTAGCTCTCGTTGCTATTCAATAGACTGGAAAAGTGTTCTTTTCCTTAGGTACTGGATTGACTGGCGTGTGTCTTCTATCGTATTTCCACTATCATCTTCAAAGGTTTCTGTTCTGGCCCTGTTTATTTAAGTTAAAGTCGTTTCACCTTTTGAAATAACTTTCGAATACTAGCCCTGTCGTTATGGAAACAATTGCTTGAAAAGCTAAGTTACTGTTGTTGCTTGAAAAGGATTTAAATGCGTAAGAAATTTCAGAGAATTAAAATGTTTACGAAGAAATGAAAGGGAGAGTAGCTCTGGGAATTGCAGTTTTAAACTGATCCATCAATATGAAATGCATTGAGCTTTCCGAATGCTTATTCAAAGAAGAGTTGATTTATCGATTGACTCATTGATATCACGATCACGCTTATTCGACAAGAGAACTTGGTGCCGAACTCAATCAACAATTTTTAGTGAGTTTATCCGTGAGAAGCAAATAACAGTGTGCTTTTCCCCACACTCGACCCTATCTCTGGACCATCTCTTGAGTTATCATGATTCCGAATCTATTGCCTATACTTAAAATATTTGATAGGACATCAGACATCAAAGGACATTAGGATGTGTACGATTTACCCAATTTTTGTATTTTAATATTTTCTGACACTTTTTCTTTTAATTTACGGTTTTCCATTTATATTTGCGAAACTACAAGAAATACATTTAATGAACATCTCCCACAAATGAAGTCCTTTAATGGTATTCTATTTGCACTCAACACGGGACATCGTACACTTTTTAATTTCGTAGCTGTCGATGATGATGAGGGCTTGGAAATTATACAGATTCCGACAACTTTTTCGTCTTTTTTTTTTCTTGTAAATTAATTTATTGCACGAAACTTATTTGTCGTTCCACCAAATAACGTCGTCGAATTCATTCATTTAACGTAAAATGCCAGTATACATTAATATCCTTCACACACATTCACATTAAGGACATCATTAAATAAGTTCACCCACGAATTTCCCAATGGTGTATTTTATAACCTGTTTTCCAACGAATATGGGATGCAAAAAAAAAAGTTCAAGCTCCTACCTAGATATAAAACTCTCGACCTGTTAACGCATCCTCCTCTGATTAAAAAAAAAATAAAAAAAGAGCCGTGATTTTTCTCACTTCCGTACAATTAAAGATGCAAATCAGAGCAATTTTTCCATTCAGCGGTGCAGCAATTTAAATCTGTTGAATAATAGCTGCTAATTGGATACACACAGTGCTGCTAAAGAGAAACCAAAGCCATTCACCAAGTGTGGTGGTAGGTGAATATACATAGATATAATATAGGTACTCATAAGGCATTTAAATTTAAATTGACATAAATGAAAACTGGAGAGACGTCATGCATGACAGGACCTTTGTCCCCATCATCTAGTCGCACACAAAAAAGGAAATATTATTAAAAGTTTCTCCGTTTTTTTATGGGAGGTGCCAACCAATTTAAGGATTAGCGATTAAATCACGTATCTAATGTATTCTCACTACCCATACCTCTAAACCCCAATGCCGACGGATTTATTATACATTCCGTTTCAATTGTTTGAAGATAGAAATTTTTTTTTTTTTTTTTCAAGTTACCAAACATGTATGTACATATATCAACATACGACACTGGTGTAAGGTAAATGTCAGTTGATGATATATTTTTTCTTATTATTTTGACATATCCAGAATTATTTACGTGGTAACATCATAAGTCATTTTAATTATTTTTACTGCCAATATAGTCCAGTCATTTTAGGTTTTATCTGCGGAAAAATTCCTAGTGAGCTGAATTTTTGTATACACCTTTATTACGGCATTGTAATGAATATGTGAAAAATCGACATTGATATCGTGCCGGCTAAAAAAGTTATAGGGGTCAAAAGGTCACAAAAATCAGTTTTTCGCAAATATCTCGCGATCTATTGTTCAGAGGTCAATAAAGGTCATAATAAAAATTGTTTGTCGTGAAATTGTCTACAAAAAATGTCTCCTGCATTTTTCTGTAAAATTAACCGTTTTCGGAGTAGAGCGCTGAGAAAGCGAATATATTATGACGATGCACTCGTTTCCTCACCACCTTCGAGGTAGAATGCAGTGCATGTTTTCCCCCGTAGGCATAATCCATGATATGTAATCAGAGGTTTTTTTTATTTACGAGTGAATAATTTTTTATTTGAATACAGAAAAATACAGAAAAATTAACTTTAGTATATAATTTTTTTTATCATTCATTGTCGCTCTGTTCAGTTTCTGTGTCATTAACAATTGCATTCCGCAATCTTCGATATTAAAAATGGTCCTCAGCTGTGTTAACTCGCTGATTCTATTCAGCATTAACACCAGCGATCTAATAGGTAGTCTAACTCGGGCAATAAATTGTGTATGCCGTCGACATAATAGTGTACAGAACAGCTCCCAAAGTCGAGGTCATCAGAATTCTTTTGCACTGTGACTTCAACAAGATTCAGTGATATTGCGATGATATGGAAGTCAGTTTCAGAAATCTGAAACTATTCTGCTTAGGACTCGATCCATCAGTGTGCCACTTGATGATATTTGTTTCGAGGATCTCAAGATACCTCCCATTGCCGCACTTCTGATGGCCTCGCGTAGGGCAGGTTCTCATTGCTCCTGTAATACAGATACACGCGAGCCCTTAGACTTTTTCTAGAGCTTTCCATGTTCTTGATAATTCGGTTCTCCTGTGCCATGCAACCGCCCCATATGTAATGATAGATAGATAGATAGATAGATAGATAAGATTTTTATTCAATGTAATAGTTGTACAGTTGTTATTACTGAAAAAAAAGAACAATTGAATAATTAAGGCATGACAATATCTGTCGTTTGCCTGAGTGGCACATTAGATAAGTTTTACAATAATTTTAATTTTGAGAGTAAATATATATACATATATAATTATGGTTTTTGTTTAAATAAGTTTTACCATAATTTAGATTTTGAGATAAATTTTAGCAAATATAATTCTTATTTTTGTTTATTTTTTTTTTTTTTTTTTTTTATGAGCTTTTAGTTTAGCAAAAACAAAACAAATTTTTTTTTTTTTTTTTTTTTTTTTTTTTAGACTTTTAGTTTAGTTAAAACAGCACAATAAATTAGTTTTAAATAGTTGTAATTTTAAAAGCTTTCTGAGATTATCCTTCCTCTGTAAGCGTTAGCCTTTTTATAGTAGCTGAACAGAAGCTTCCAGTCCATCCCGTTCAGATATTTTTGAACTTCATCGAATTCAAGAGTATTTTTGCCAAAGTAAGAGCGTCTTATCTCTTTCAACATGGGGCATACTCCAATGAAATGGAAGATATTTTCTCTTTCCTGTAGGTTGCACAGATCACAGTTGCCAGTTCCTTCGGTTCGATGCGGTGAATAATTAAGGCTTATTAATTCACCTCTTATTTTGAAAATTGCTCCGATCATAATACATGAGAAGCTGCTGTTGAAGTAATTTGCTTCGTTTAAGTTATAGTTAGCTTTCGAATAATGAATCCTCTCTGTTGACTCACGGGCTTTTTCAATATAAGAGTATCTCTCATTCTCATCCGTTGTCCGGATGACTTCGTAAAACGTCTGTTTCCAGTGGTCCATTCTAACTTCCGATAAATTCAGCACTATACCACAATCTGCCGCCAGTTTACTCCAATTTTTGGCAAAGAGTATATTCTTCTGCACTGCATACCGCAAAATCTGCTTTGGTAGCCGACTTTCATCCATTTTAGACACTCTTGATAAATAATCAGCATGTAGCTTTAGCGATGAGATAAACAGTGATGGTAAGCCAGACTCAAGATAATACATGTATTTAGGGGTGTTGATTGGCAAATAAAAAATTTTCCTAAGGAAAAAACGTAGCAGGTATTCCACCACCTCGAATCGCTGACCACCCCAAACTTGTGCACCATATAGAAGAATCGATTGTGCTGTTGCATTAAACACACCATATTTTGAGCCAACTGCAATATGTTTATTGCTAAAAATTCTGTTCCAATTCACGCATATTGCTGTTTTAGCCTTATCTACTTTGGTTTTCAAGTGTTTTTCCATGTTAAGGTTGTAAGCTAGCTCCATTCCTAGGTAGGTGTATTTTTTTACTACATCCAGGTTATTGTCACCATATTTCCACTTTTCACTTGCTGTTATCCTACCTGAACCTTTTTGGAAAACCATAACTTTTGACTTATTAACATTGACTTCTAAGTCCCACATTGTGCAATACCCGTGTAGTTTGTTAATCATTAACTGCAGTGAACTAGCTGATTCTGCTACTATAACTATGTCGTCTGCGTACATGATGACTTTAACTTTTGTGCTTCCAATTTCTACTCCACATGTAAGTGAGTCTACAAGGTCATTTAAATATAGTGCGAATAGTAGGGGGCTAAGATTACAGCCTTGCTTAACTCCACGGTTTATTTCTAATTTTTCCGACTGCTCCATTCCTTTCAAAATATATGCCGTAGATTTTTGATAAAGTTTTTCTAGCGCTCTGACAAACTTTGAGGACAATCCCAAATTATGTAGCTTATAGAACAACGCATTTCGGTTTATCGTATCAAAAGCCGCTCTAAAATCCACAAACAATGTGTACAGTTTTTGATTTTGGTTCAACTTCATTTGTGCTATAGATGTAAGTACAAAGATGTTATCCACCGTCGAATAACCAGCACGAAATCCAGCCTGAAACTCACTGAGTTTTTTGTTATCGTTTACCCATACATTCAGTCTCTTGTTTAATAAAGTTGTATACGTTTTTAGCGTTGAGTTCAGGAATGATATGCCTCTGTAGTTAGTCGGATCAGACGGGTCGCCCTTTTTATATATCGGGAAAATCAAGGTTTCATAAAAATGTTCAGGAAGAGTTCCAAAGTTAAAAATTATATTGAGTGCTTTGGTTAAATTTTCTTTGAAAGCATTTGTACTGTATTTCAAAAACTCAGCTGGAATTCCGTTTGACCCTGCTGCTTTGCCGTCTTTCAAAGAACTAAGTACCATATTGACTTCTTCCAGTTCAATATTCTTATCTAGATTTTCGTCCATGACAAGAGGCTGTGCAAAGTACCATTTAGTCTGATTCGGCAAGTATAAAAGGGTGGTGTAGTGTTCACGTAATCGTTCCACTGGAATGATGGAAGTATCTTTTGTAGTATAATTAGCGGACAGTTTTCTTGTTAATGACCAAAACTCGG